>JABXJD010000071.1:1842500-2080000 GCA_013375575.1 Percina caprodes
AAAGACACAGATCTGTAGCCGAGCCAAAGTAGAACACTTTTTAATTCATTAACTTTATTAGTTATCACGCAAAGAAAACGCTGATTCAGATCATCTGCAAACTGCCAAAAAATGGCTCGATTATCCTCCAGGGCCGATAATAGGTCTATCCATAGTCCCGATTGGCAGGTTGGCATGTAGCCACACCCCTAAAGCATCACCTGCTTTGGCATATCTATTTAAAAATAATTGGGATCATAATTTACTAAATGACAATAATTTACTAAATGAACATCATGCTATATTGAAGAAGACTAGCGATTGAGACCCTAAACTCATTAATGAAATGTATACTGAGATTGATCAAGTGAGAAGTAGTGCCATTTTTTAATAGACTTCCATGCAACTAGTGGAGTTGCCCCTGCTGGATATGAGATAGAATGCAGGTTTAAGGCTCTTCTGCATTCAGACCTTTTTAACCCCCCAGGACTCAATGTGCCCTTCTTCAGTTTGAAGCACTCTGATGAAATGGTTCTCTACACCTACAGCTTAGTGATATTGGCTGAACCCACAAACTACATTTTTACAGTATTTGTAGTGGAGATGATGTGCTTCCTTGGGGGTTTACCAGTCGTTGTGATTATGCTTAATTAGACGTCGGCTAGAGGAAATACTGTTGTCTACCAGCCAGCTGGTTACATGCTGTTTTGGTTCATATAAATCAAAAATCTATTATTAGTGCACCCCTAGCTAAAGTAGAACAATATATTACCTTTGAGAACAATACTGTAGAAGTCTGTCTGTCTGTCTGTGTGTGTCTGTCTGTGTCTGTGTGTGTGTGTGTGTGCACGCTTGCTTACTGATGCCGTTGTCTCTGAGGTATCCAGCCAGGCCCTGTCTCTGATACTCTGGATCATTCTCTCTCTTCCATAACTGGTACTGTTCACAGGACAGACCTGCATGCTGCGACTCCCACTGCAGAGACAGAACAGACACATGCATCTACTGTGTGTTGTATTGGTGCCCACCTGTCATTTTAGCAAATAAGCAAAAGAGGAACTTCATTTCAATATGTTTAACATTCTAACCATACTATACACTATTCAGCACTTATTCAGTTAGCTCATATTTGTATAAGGAAACATAAAGTTACAGTTTAATGTGCATGGCTGTCTATGTGCTGAATGTGCACAAATGCATGGCTTTATTTAAAATTTTCTGAAAGATACAATGTAAAGAAGAAAAGTAACAGTTATTAACCTTACAAAGACTAAGAAGCCATCTTCCGATGGGAACACACCTGCCGCAATGACAAATAGGGCCAGGGGCGTAATTTGGGGTGGTCCCTGCCCTACATCCTACCCCCCCTTATTTCTGCAGCCCTTACTCTGACCACACGGTTACGGTTGTGATGCTATCATGCTGACAAAATCTATCGATTGACAGACAGACAGAGAACACCTAAGTATCAGACATGTTGTGGTGTATTCCTCTTAACTAATCTGAGGATTATGTTAAAGATCACTGTCATGCTGTGTGTTTACAAGATGCATAAGCTGCTACTTATGGGTAACAGGTAGATTACTGTAAATTTTGAACTGTCTTCTCCGACGTTAACATCATTTCTCATTAAGCTGTAGGAGCATTTATACAAAAACAGTGAATAAACTCCTCATGCAGTAGGCAGCTGCCTCCTTGACCATCTTGGTCAAAACAGGCATTGACAGGTTGAGGAAGAGAAGATAATATATTTAACAAAAACATAAATGGAGAGAGAACACAACATGACACATAATACTTACAGGCTTTTTACACTGAGCACAGAAACTGTTGCGGCACTGAAAACAGGTGACTTTAAGCTGGTCTCCATCATAGATGAACCCATATGAACACTGAGTAGAGGGAACAGGAGAATGGAGTATTATTATATCAAATAAATACACATGCTTCAAGAAAACCTTGTTGTCACTGTTCTAACTTGTCAATTGAAAATCCTTTCCTGTTGTTATTAATTATTTATCAAAGTTAAGTTAGTTATTCGGTTCAAGCAATCAGTAGCTTTCTTCTTTTCTCTGGTCAGGCCCGGCATCTCCTCCACATGCGCTTTGCCCTCAGGGATGCATCCTGTGCTCCTTGCGAGGTCACTCAGCTTTCATGATTAACACATGAGAGACAGAAATACTAAAACAGCAGTTTTGATGCAAATGGTTTAGCAAAGAAACTGAAGCAAAATCGAGTTGAGTTGTAATAATGTAAAGGCAATAGAAAAGATGTACTGGATAAACATGTATTCTTACATTAAAGCCAATTGTTATAATATAAAAGTCCCCTTTACTAAATTGATTGCACACTAGTGAAATAAGAGAGTGTGACAATGTCATTGAATCTTCTTAGGGTCGTATTTATGTGACATTGTCACATCATATTGTAAAATGTGATACAGCAGTGTTTGCACTGGTATAAAGAATAAAAGATGGAAATGCTAAACAAACTGCAAACAAAGTTGAAAAAAATTAATCTCTTCTCCCGCATAAACTGTCAGAATCCTGAGTTGTAAGTGACCAGTTTGATGTGTGTACAGCAGAGATATTCAACAGGGGGTCCGGGACCCCTAGGAGGTCCACAGAGTTAGTGCAGGGGGCTACCAAATTATGATTCATATGATTATGAATTAACTTTTTTTAAGTTTCTATATTCCAAGAATTTGTCTGAAAATATACAATAATATGAACCCAACATTTTAATAGTTTAATTTATCTACACATTGAGATAAAGTTCAGCTTAAGGAGTTCACTGGGCCTGAAGACCCCTGGTGTACAGGTGTTAGTGTGGTTATTAACTAGCAGCTTGGGGTCATGTGCATGTGATTTAATGAAGCTAAATACAGTGGATGGTTGTGAGTAATGTAACAGTGCTCTGGTGCAGCGTTTGTCCATTTAGAAGTTGCAGATTTATCAATATGTGTCCTGCTGCCTTCAGATGGCCACAAGGATTTAAATGAACTGAAGAAACTTTTCATACAGCATACAGAATCACCTATTTCAATTTATACGCAGATTTACTGACAGTGCTGCTTTAAGTACAATAGAATATTCTTTTTTGTTGCCAATTTAAAGGGTTAAATTTGTTGCGCTGCCACAAAAAAGAGCTCTTAATGCTATTGAAGCTTGCATAGTCTAAAAAAAAATTGTACTTTATGAAATTTGTTCACCACCATTTTTTTGTTGACAAAGCCAAGAGTGACTCATGTACTCACATGACAGCACCAGAGGAACTTGGGGTCCTTAATCAGAGCCTGCTCTGTCAGCTTCTTATGGAACAGCTCATAGACTTCTGGCTCCAGACACTCTCGCAGCTGAAGCACATAACAGAAATACAATACCAGCATAGAAATAATAGAAGCTAGAAATCAATCTCTGAAAGGTAAGAAGAACCCAGTCAGCATAGAAATGTAACACGTTATTTGTAGTAGATGAGCTAAGATGTGCAAAAACTAGGGGTGGGGAAAATAATCGATTCTTCGATGCATCGCGATTCTCTCTACAACGATTCATTGCTCGATTCTGATAAGTTAATTATTATTATTTTTATAAATGTGTTTATTTTAATTTAAAAGTTACTGTCTCCAGATATGTAAAAAACAGAAAACAGAGTGACTGAAAGAGGATGGGATAATGGTAAGAGTGCAGAAAGAAAAACACACAAAAAAATGTTTTATGTATATACACATGATCTAATAAGACATACATAACATAATTAGGCAAAACACATAAAAGGCTGTTGATCTACTTTATCACATTACATCTGACCACCTCGTGTTTAATGTTCTAAGAAGCCGATTCTCCACCTTTAAACATGACGGAGCCTCTGACATAGAAGATTACTGTCAGAGAAGGTGACGTTCACAAGCATGTTTAAGGCTTATGCCTGGAATGACTACAAAATAAAAAAAAACCTGTAGACATTTAATTAAAACGTGTGTGTGACAAATACTGTGTATAACAAACTCAGATTTATGTGTATATATTTTTTTTTTAAATCACACATAGAAATGTACATAAAAAACTGTTGCATTGAGAAGCATCGATAATCGGTTTAGAATTGAATCGTTGGCCAGAGATTCCCACCCCTAGCAAAAACACAGGTATGATCTTTTAAAGGGACACTGCACTGATTTTACACATGAAGATGAGTTTACTCTACAAGGTTAGTGTTATTCAGTCTGTGAGAACAGTTAGTATAATAATATAATATAGTATTATGTCTTCTGCGTCTCTGGATCATAGACTGTATACAAATATGGGCGACGCGTCTCCACTTTCTCACGCTGTACAAAAGTGAAGCCAAAATATCCCGGTAATTTAAAATAGCTGGATGCATGGTTAAAGGTAATTTGCTCCTACTAGTTTATCAACATGTGTACTTCGTCCACAGCAATACTGCCAATGGGTCCCAAACCGTTCCAGTAGAGAGTCAATGCCGTAAACATATTCTTTGCAAATCTTTACAATCATTCCCTGAAAGAACCAAGCACGCTTGTCTTACTGCACGATCCAAATTTTTTTCAAAACTTGCCATTTCCAGCTTGTGGCTTGCAAGCTCAAAGTTTGTTGTCGTTTCCCCGAATCGGAGAGAGTTTGACAACGGCAACACACAGAGAGGAAGGTAATGGACATGCTGCACGTGACTCATGCGCCGTATTGTCAAGCACTTATCTTGAAAATGTACTTTCATAGATCCAGACTAGTGACTGAGGGTGCCAGTAGCAGTTACGCCACTAACTTTCAGCACCGCCTATCTCACAAGAACACATTGAACTCTATTACGCCACACTCTGGTGGCTACAGTAGTTTGTTACAGCCCCCTTCCTTGGTTCATCTGCTTTCTTACCTGGATGTCCAGGGTGGAGAAGTAGCTGTTGAGGTGTTCAGGGTCATTGATGTCCGGCTCCCAGCAGACTGGACACACCATGTCTCTTATGTGTTTGTCCCTAACAGCGATGGTGAAGTGCTGCTGAAAACAACCACAACACACAGAACACTGACACGACGTCAGAGACTGCATCTGAGAGAGAAGAGAGGGCGAGAAAGTAGGAAAAAGGACTTAAGATATGCTTCAACACTTGCAAAGCATAAACATTCACTGTCTCACAGTACCTTGCTGTGGGGGAAAACAGACAGGCAGATGGGACACTCTTTAGCCAGTACTCTCTTGATGAACTCCCTGTCGTGGGACTCTCGCACAGCCTGCACCACATCTTCCAGGGAGTAAGGGGCACTGTGCTCCAGAAGCAGCGACAGTGCCAGCTCACAGCGACCCCAGCTGGGAAGATCGTAAACTGCTAGTAACCTCCGACATATGTGCTGGTAGAAAAGAAAGAAATTATGTAGAAGAATACAACAAGGTTAGACTTCACATATCCTACCAGCTATCCCAGCCTGTTCTTATGCTCTACCAGTGGACTCTTTAAAGCAATTAAAATGATTCCTGACAATGGACACCTCAAAGGGCATTTATACCTTGATCACTTGCAAATAGGACTGGGTATGTTTTGTTTTTTTTCGATACCGGTGCTAAAGCAATACTTTTAAAAACGGTGCCAGTGCCTGAACCGATACTTAGATAGATAGATTAGGAAGAGCACAATACAACAGTCGGCAACACTGAAGAACGGCTTGTTTATTGATAACGCCATATGGTCAAAATGAAATGATTTATTAAAAATGTAATACCAATAACCTATGTCAGCAGTAAATTGCTGTTAAAACGACAAAATGCCATGACATTGGGGGGATGGGATGAGCAAATGAAGAGAGGTTATGAATTTCTAAAATGCCAGACTAATAACAAGAAATACGATGGCTGAACATTGTGAGCTGTGACTGGACCCAGGCCTGATAGACAGTACATGCCTGCTCACACCTGTTTGTCAGGGTGATGGATGTCTACAGGAGGCTCAGGCTTGTCACTCCAAATGTGCTTGTGGAAGGGCTCCAGAAGGGGTCGCTGCAGCAGGGCCAGGGCCCCTCTCACCTCACCACCACTCTGTCTCAGAACCTCATGACAGCGAGCCTCGTCACTGAAGCCCAGCGTACACAGCTCCTTTACCTGAAAGCGTAAGATGAAAAAAAATACAATCTCTTGACAAACAATGGAGACTGATGGAATAGCATTGTGCATCTTGTGTGTGTCACCTTGGCGAGTCTGTCTCTCAGAGCTTGCCTGGCAGCTCTCTCGCTTTCGCCCCCTGCTGTCAGCCATGCCTGCTTGGCCTCTACTCTGGACAACTGGACCCCACTTTCTGTTTCTGCAGGGCCCACCTCTGCAGCATCCTCAGCAGGTACTTTACATGACCTGCTCTGTGTAAGAGGAAAGTCAATCACTAACAGAAAAACACAACGGACACTGACAATTGGAGGAACATTCTGTAAGGATGTGATATGTCAGGACTTAACAGACTTAGATTGTACTGAGAGAAGCATACTGACTGTGCGCTCTGTTGTAGTCTTGTCAGAAACAGACTGAAGGGAAGATGTTGCCACCAATGTCCTGATCTGGTCTAACAGCAGAGGAAGCTCTGTTTTAAGCCACTTGCATGGTAGAATGCTGCTGTCGCCTGCTACCCTCATGCTTGTATACACCTCCTCTGGACTCACTCCTTTCTTCTCCCCATCCTGACACAGACACAATGGAGAGACACACTAGAATACAGACACTAAGGTTGCCGTCACACCTGAGAAGTTTGGTCCGTTTTAACCGAACCCTGGTGCGGACCAAAAACCAACTAAACTGTAGTCCACTTGAAAACGGGGTTCTCGTTTCGCTTCCTAGTGCACAAAAGCAGAGACCTTTAATAGGGGGCCCGGGACCCCTAGGGGTTCCTCAGAGTTTGTGCTGGGGGCCGCCAAATTATGTAAAAAAAAAAAAGAAATGTCTGAAAATATACAACAATTTGAATCCAACTTTTAAAAGTAAAGATAAATTGGTATATTTGTGAAAAGACAAACATTTTATCTACACACTGAGATAAGCTTATTATAGGTACGGAAGCCACTACAGTTAAGCTTAAGGATTCACTGTAATGTAATTCACTGTTCCCTTAAAGTAGTGACGCAATGACGGGTAATGAAGGTGACTTGCTCTAATCAGTTGAATCAGCTTCAGTCCCTCGTCCTTCATGAGCCTCTGCCTCCAGGAATCCAGGTCTTCAGGAGCGGGCTCTTTGGGTTTGATTGGCAGGGCGGGGACCCGTCTGACAGGGGAGGGAGGGCGGAGCTTCGCAGGCAGGGGTGCAGGCTCTGGACGAGCCAAGTCACACATCTCACACACTGTAGCTGGAGAGTAGTTTAGATACGTACAGAACTGACACACCCACTGGGCAGAGAGATGCAGAGAGATATAGAGGGGCAGAGAGAGAGAGAGAGAGAGAGAGAGAGATTAAGTAAAAAAAAAAAGCCAAAACATGATCTGCAAATGTTTTTGTGTTACATGCACACCCTGAGCTATAATCAATCTTAGTCACAGATAAAGTCACCTAAATGATACAAAACCAAGTGTGTGATTGACCGATTAATTGAAACTAACATTTCAAAGGTTGAAACTCTTCAAACTACAACACCTCCACTAGCCCACACACAGCATGGCAGTATTTGCTGCTTTGCCTTATCAAAGTAAATATAATTTGTGTATCTGCCCCTTGATTTGAATCCAATCCAAAATTGAATGTGTTCCTTCTTGGCTACACCTTTCCACCAAGTTTCATGACAATTTGCGTTAGTTGTTCTTCCATAATCCTGCTGACAGACGAACAAACCGACAAATGGACAAACCAAATAGGCTTGGACAATTGCTTGTATTTTCAAATTGTCTAATCGTGGTTACTCAAGTATAGTAATAGGCGCCATTTTCACATTTCTTCTTAAATTGACCTTTTTAGGGTATTTGCATATCACTGATCCCCATTTGTTTCATATCAAACTGTCTAGAACAAACTCAGCTTTCCATACAGGGACGCCCACATCTTTTCTAAAGCAGTAGGTGAAGAGATCATTTGGGGCTAAAGCTGAAATGTCGATGTTGACTTTTTGAAATTCCTCAAATCTCTTTGGAAAAGAACCTACATTTTTTTGTGATTATATATATATATATTTATTTATTTATTTATTTATCAACAGAGAGGAAAGCTGAAAGGCTGACAGATCATTCA
This sequence comes from Percina caprodes, assembly GCA_013375575.1. Taxonomy (NCBI): domain Eukaryota; kingdom Metazoa; phylum Chordata; class Actinopteri; order Perciformes; family Percidae; genus Percina; species Percina caprodes. Next base: position 1,850,686 of record JABXJD010000071.1, read on the forward strand.
GAATCAAAACAATGAAAACAAACCTTAACTTATGTGTTGTACAAATTGTTTTGGTGCTTGAAATTGACCTAGCAAAGTCTTATATATGATTGAAATAGTAAATGAATGTCTGAAATTTAATTTTGTAATATTGCTTTTTGAGTAGGAGTTTTGTCAAACATCGTTTGGACGTGCCAGCGTGTCTTTCATTCTCAGTGGGTTGAATAGTTGTTTGCTGTTCTGAATGTTGAGTGCAGCACCTTCACCTGATAGTTAATCTAAAATGAGCAAAATAGTGAAGAACAAAATCAACTGATGGAGGTCTGGAGACCTTTGTCCTTCAAGGAACCTTTTGAAGAAGCTGGTCAGCAGAAGGCTTGAGTCTGGGATTGATGTGTTTATCCTGTAGAAGCCATGAACACAGATCGGGTGAAGTGAGGATTCATTTTCTGAGCTGTTGCCGCAGGGAGCAGTATCACTCATGCTCTAACTCCCACTGAAGGCTACGTGAGAGATTGATTTAAAAAGGTTCTCAGAAAGAGAGCTTTTCGGTGGTAGTTCATCCAAAAGCACCATACAAATTCAATATATTACATCTGTTATTTTGTCTTAGTTAGTAAAGTAATGTTTAGTTAGGAAAGTCTGGTGCCTTTAGTCTCTTCCACATGGGGGAAGGAAGGTATAAGGTGGAAGGTGTATTATTAAAGTTTATTATTAATTCAACAACGGTATCGGGTATCGACAGATACACAAAGCCTAGGTATCGGGACTGAAAAAGTCGGATTGGTGCATCCCTATTTAGAATATCTGTCTCACGCATGGAGAAAAGCTAGCTCAAATTTGCTGTGATGTTAAACTAGTTATTCCTTTAAAAATTAAAAATTGCAGATCTTTTGTGCTCCAGCCTTTGTTAACAATCTGCTGCTTCGTTTGAATGTTGACGACTATGACCACAATTGATGTGGAAATATAAGAGTTTAATGGTGTTGGTGCCAGCGACCGATGTGCACAATACCGAGGTCCTCATCTTCTTCAAGCTTGAGTGCCGGATGTCAAGGATGTTCTCCTTTCCTTCAGATCCCTCCTTAACTTCACTTCATACTTCACTTATTCCGTCTGCATCAACCCCTGGTTTCTTTTTACGCTTATGCTTGCAGTGAGTGAGAAAGTCACCACATGTTAACACTATGGATTATGGAAGCCTTACTTGTCTGGGGCTGGAATTCACAGCAATTAAATGATAAATATGAAACAGATGTGAGTATAATCACATTGATAAATTGAATTAAAAAAAAGTAAAGTAGTACTCTTTGCAGTTATGCATTGGTGTGGCGGTATATACAAAAATTATATAATTAATGAATAATAATAATAATAATAATAACAACAACAACAACAACACACATAGACACCCACCTGGCTGTCAGGGTCACCAGGCATGCCCAGTACTGGTGCTGGTGGTCTGGGGGGGGTGATGGGAGGGTGTGACGGAGTCACTGGAGGCCGTGTAGCCAAACGAGGTCTTTCACACACTTCACACAGAATACTGCTGGCTGCATTCACCATGGTACAGCTCTTACACTGCCAGTCTAAAACACACACACACACACACACACACACACGCACACGCACACGCACACAGTAATTCAATTCACATATGTATTCATCAGTAACAATCATGTCAATCAGGAGAGTAATTTCTAAATCACATGAGGTCCCCTAGTAATGTTAGTACCGTTGAATTTTCACATACATACTGATGGTTGAGGCTGTACGTGGGCCTAAAATAAAAAAAAGTATTGCTTTCACAATTTAAATTACAAACATTGAAATCATCATGATATACTGACTACAATGCATACTTCAACTGATACATCACTGTTTCAAGTCAACAAGCCTAACAACTTTCTCCAAACGGACAGCAGGAGTAATAAGTGAAGGGTAGCTGCCATAGACTTATTTGCTTTTATCTCAGTTTCTATTTCATGGAGGAAACTACAAAGTGTAGTACAATGAAGGTGGCGTGATTGAATACTGGACTGATTGGGACGCTAAGGGATGTACCAAGAGACAAAACGGACCAGTGACGGTGGCCGGCTGAGATTCGTCTACTTTAGAGCTGATCAATTCCAGGCGAGGGCGCTCACATGCCTCACACAGCACTTCCTGGACAGAGTTGACTTTAGAGCAGTGGAGGCAACACCAGGCGGAAGACCTGCAACATGGGAGGAGGGACTGTTACACTGCTGTATCAAATGAATATACTGTACATCCATACACGTCCATTTTTTTCACACACTTAGCTTGGTCATACTAGCACTTGGTTCTAACACTTCGACTTCTATGTCTAAACTGTCACTACAGTTTGCTACGATCAGCTTTAACTTTGACCATAGCTATAATAGTCAACTACAGAAGTTGATTAGTTGAATTTGTTTAGGGCAAATGAATAAAACTGAATAGGAAGGACAATGATATAACACAATGATACATTTATACATCAATTTGATCGACAGGGAAACAACAACAACAGATCTGCACCTAACCACAAATGGCAGAAGAGGGCAGCTGAGCAGCAAAGAAAGAGACTCCTCAAGTCAGTGATGCTGACACTACATTTTTAAACTGTTATTTGAGACTGACTGACAAGTAGTCAGAACCAGCACTGGCTATGGGCCAATGGGATCAGAGTTTTGCCATTTCATATTGCCTGACCCTTGACTGTTTCTGTTTTTGGATGATGAAGATGAAGATGATGAGGATGATGAGACAGCTGTTCGACGGTGGTTAGCCCTCTCAGGGTAGGAGTGGTACAGTCTGTCACATTCTGAGCAGAGCCCCAGGAGGCAGGTGAGGCAGTGGGCAGAGATACGGAATATTCCACAGATAGTGCAGTTCTCTGGAACAGAGATAACAATTTACTGTACCAACTACAGTCACATTATTTTCTACTGTAATCTGTGCCAATTCACAAATATATCATCACAACATCAACAACCCACCCTCTTGCTGTGAGGCAACAGTGCTAACCACTGCAGCACTGTGCCCTTAAAGCTGATTTATAGTATGTAGTCTACACGCTGAACCTACGGCATAGCCCACATAAGTGGCCTACACAGTTGTGAGGATTCAAACTTGTGCGCTGGTGGGTCTGCGTAGTTCTAGCATATCTCTTTAAGAGAATAGTAGAGCCGGTATGTGTTTATGTGTGGGGAGTGTGTGGTAAAGCCAGTATGTAGTACAGCGAATAAGAGAGTGACGGGGATTAGAGCAAGTGCCGACTTTATCAGTGGAGTCAGAGAAACAAAGTGTCTCCCCTGTGCTGTCTGACCACGGGCCTAGCGCTGTAGAAGGAAAAGCTAACCCTCTCCTTGATTTCATGTTGTTCACAGAGAGTCCAGCTAAGCCGACCAATCATAGTCGTTGCGGCCTGCATCGCCGTGACATGAAGTTACATTTCTGGGGAGGTGCACATCAGGCTACATACAGTATATACCTAGGGACGTGCCTACAGCGTAGATTTAACGCAGAACCATGAATCAAGCTGAAGTAGGGAGATGCTATTAACACTGGGGAAGTGATACATCATCAATCAATCAATTTTTATAAAACTAGTAAGCAAAAATCACTTGATTTGAAAGGGGAAGTGTGTGTGTGTGTGTGTGTGTGTGTATAATTGTGTGCAGTCTGTCGATAAATGGACACACACTGTAAACACGCACAGATAAACGCAAAGTAGTCAAAGCATTAAAAGTGCTTTCTCTCCTCACCTGGGTGTTTTTTTGAAGAAGTGGGAAAGACCTGAATGGACCTGAGACTTTGGTGGTTGGTGGACAGGGACTGGCCATGACTGTTCTCCCTGGAGGAGTGATGGTGTAGGGGGAAGGCTAGAGACTTGGTCTGACCGTCTGAACGGTATGAAGTGGAGGAGAAGTGGCAGACCACAGTGTCAGTGTTGAGACCCACATCCTGAGGAGGAGAGAAGAGTGGGGAAAAGCTGACGTGAAGAATTAGCACTGAATCACCATGTCGTCATAAACTTAAACAAAACAAGACATGGTTCTATTCAATGTAATGCAATACCAATACCAGATACACTGGCTTTATTAGACAAAGCTCTCCTCGCCAGTATTTTAAGAAGCTATAACCTTTTTAGTATTGAATTCCCTTTCTCCCTTCACTGCAGGTCAGCAGGAAACACTGTCCAGGAAAACATTAAGAGGCAATTTTATACTAAGAAGACTTATTACTTTGGAAGATTTACTTTGGAACTTTTCAACACATTTTTTCACAAAACAAGGTTTTTAAGCCAATGACCCCTTAAATGAAAGAGAGACGGAGCAGGGACCCCCTACTACATATATTGTATTAAATTAAGTTGCATATTAAACTTATACAATATACTTATTAAAATATACAATAACTTGTAGGGAGGCCTAAAGCCTATAGAAATACATTTTAGTGAATAGAATACTAAGCCATTAAAATAATTGCTGCCATCACATTATAAGTCATTTTTTATGTTAAACATGTGGCACAGTGAATCCTTAGTGTGAACTGTATTTGTGGATGGCTACCGTAGTGACTACCTTACCTATAGGCCAGTAAGCCTATCATCAGTGTTTTTCACAAATAGGTTGATTTATATTTGCTATTAATATTTTGGATATATGTTAAGACATTTTAGTTGTTTTTTTTTAAACTTTCAAAAACTAATAATAATTTGGTGGTCCCCATGCAGTAACTCTGAGGACCCCCTACGGGTCCTGGACCTGCTGTTGAACATCTTCGCTTTAAACGACAGACGGTGAAGGATGATGGACTCTACCTTGTGTCTTAGCGTAGGAAGGATTCTCTCATAGAACTCAGGGTGGGGATGAGCATCCTGTGATCAAATTAAATAAGTTATTATTAAAGCTTTTTATTTTAAGGCAAGGCAAGCAAAAGATACAATGCACTACACACATAAGGATATCAGACCAGTGGCTCGGAAAAAAGCAGCTTACGATTATGCAATCACTATAGAAGCTTCTAAAACTTTCCTCTTCAATGATTACAATAATCACACACACACACACACACACACACACACACACACACACACACACACACACACACACACACACACACACACACACACACACACACACAGTAGACACACACACACACACACGCACTCACACACACAGTAGACACGCACACACACGCACAAAGACACACACACACACACACACAAGCACGCATGCAGAAACACACACACACACACAGACACAACACAGACACACACAGTAGACACGCACAGACACGCACAAACACACACACGCACAAACACACACAGTAGGCACGCACGCACATGCACGCACAGAGACACACACACACACACACACTTAATAAGCATTTCTAGTTCCATCCTCAGACTCATCACTTCGAGTGTTACTGCAGCAACTCGGCCCACATCAGGATCTGTGACATCATCAGGGAAGCTGAGCCCATCTGGCTGCTGATTGGAGTAACCATAGAGACAGAGTACTGCTCGTCCTCCCTGGGAGCGGAAAGAACAAACGGGATGTAATGTGAACACACCACTTTTTTTTATTACTTTTCCAAAATAGTTGAGTTTTAAGTTAAACCTTCCTAGGTCCTTAATATAGAAGTTCTGTCAGTCAGTACGGGAAATCATTCCTTGGGGTTGAGAGTAAAAAGGACTAAGAATTAAGAGAAAATTGTAGCAGTTTGGACCAGCATAAAGACAGGGTCAAGATAAGAATGGGACAGGTTAAGGACAGGATTGGAACCAGTTTCTGGGAAAGGTTTGGCACAGGATCAGGACAAGCTCACGGCCTGTTGACAATGACTACTCTGTGCCAAATAGAGGTATGAGTGACAAAAATGAATATGCTCATATCTTTACTAACTACTTTCTATACTGTATCTGTCAGACAATATTGTAGACAAATACAGACAATTAGTGAACTGACTGACAATACATGCCACCAATATGTCATGAAGGCTTGCACGTAAACATTTACAGTTGTCGGCTCTTTGCATTTACTTTATTTTGTTGTATGTTCTTTTGAGCCCTAGTACCCTTTTATAGAGCACTTGTAAAAATCTACTGTAATGTGTTTTTGTGTTACCTGAATAGCATCAACGGTGGCCCTGAACACTGGGTTGTTGTGTTTCACAGTTCTCCAGTACTTAGGCCTGTTGGGGTTTGTCAAATTACAGCCATACTTTTCTAGGATGTTCAATGCTGTAGACAAGCGCTGGAGAGATGCAAGGGTCTGAAGAAGAAACACAGAGAACAGAACATTTGGCCCACGAGCCACTGGATGGATGTCACATACGTATTTCTAGGTGGAGATCTTATATGTGCACTTTGTTCTCTCTCACCTCCTTCCTGTTGATGCCAAAGCTGTTTTCTATAACCATGGTCTCGGCGGCGATGTGGCAGTATTTGGAGCAGGGCGGTAAGGGCAGATTTGCCATAGCCATCACCCCAACCCGCACTTCCACCACCTTGCCACCAGAGTACAGACACACTTCAGCCAGACTCCGCACCTCCTGCAGCTGCTCCGACAGAGATGGCATTCTACGCAGACACACACACACACACACACACACACACACACAATAATTACTTGCAATATAAATAGGGCTGCACAATAACCTGCAATTTTTTCAAAATCACAATATGGACTAGTGTAAAATCCAAATCGGAAGGGGGCAATATTTGTTGAAAGCAAAATATGTGTCAAACCATTTTCAATTAAGAACTGTGATGCTGGTATCCAGATCCAGATAACATCGGCCCGCTGATATAGCGGTCAGGTTCTAATCTTGAGCCTAAAAATCGATATTGAATTGTGTCATTTTCTGAATCATGCACCCCTATAATATAAAGTATATAAAGTTAACGCCTTTATATACATATATATAATATATATAAAGTTAAAATGCCTTCTGTGAAAAGTTCATTCAAAAGGTTTAACTCCACATTTCCTGCTGGGGGCAGTCATGGCTGAGTAAGATCCAGTCAGCATTGCTGGGGTAGGAAAGTACCACTCAAGCACTATACAGTTTTGAGATAATTATACTTTGCTTCATGACAAAGGGAAATAATGTTGCTCCTTACATTTATCAGATGACTGCAGATATACTGCATCTTTCGTTGAAGATAAAGATTTTAGAAGAGGGACCAAGTGACTGTAAGGTTTTCCCTGCTGCCACTGTAAGGTTTAGCAGCACCCGTGCCGTTTTGTGCTTCTGCGTAGGCTCCACGCAGAGCTTTTGCTGTAGCCTACTCATCTAAGTCTTCCACAAAGCTGGGGAAAACACTGCAAGTGTGAGCACATCCAGACAAAAACAGGTGCAAGACATAAAATACTTACCTGCAGGGCATGAAGGAGGTCTGCACAATTAAAGGTGTTCTAAGCGATGTCACGCATGTTTTAGGGTACATTTGTTGTAACATACAGCAAATGTACCCTGAACACACTGTAAAAAAAAAAAAAAAAAAAAAAAGGTGGTCTCTGTAGACAGCCCAGTTTCTACAAAAGGCAACAAAAACAAACTGTGCCCACCTGCACCACGAAGCATACACAGTGTTCCAGCCAATAACCAACAAGAAGGATTTGGGGGTGGGGGATTAGTATGTGGAAGCACAGAAGGGAGGAAGAGGGGACAGTATGAGGATGAGGGAAGGGCAAGCTAGTCCCGTTTTGTTTGAAAATACAAACGTCAACAATAAGTAATGTCACCCAACATCGCTTAGAGCACCTTTAAAAGAGAGGTGCACTATTTAATTAAAGCAGTGTGCAGATACACATTTTAAAACATAAAACTTAGGAAGAGCAGAGCTTAAAAAACATGTAATGAAGTCTTTGTAATGGATGCAGGTACCACCTGGACCATGTGCATTCATGATTTAACACAGAAATTGACCCTTTTTTCTTCAATGCAATCTTTTAATTTTAAAATCTTTTAAATCTTTTTAATTTTTAAGTTTAATTTTACATCAGTCAAACCCACTGCAATGGACCTTTTTCACTGCAGACATTTTTGACTTGTCATAATAGGAAAAGCACAGCTGGAATTGATTACATTAACGATGGTTCAATTCCATCAAGTGTACCAGTAAGCTATTTCAGTGAGCCAGCATGCACAACACCACGGCCTCTCCTAAGTGGAATGCGGCCATCATTAACGGTTTTGAACACACCTGTGCTTTTCCTACTATGACATGTCAACATGTCTGCCGTGAAAAAGGTCTATGCTGGACTTGTTACAGAAGTCACTGCACTACATGGATGTGGACGTTAATTAAATACTGTACAGCAGGTTAAATAACAAGTGACACGTCAAAAATATTATTAACGTGCTTTTAAACTGTGAACATGCTAACGTTAATTTCCAAACACGTATCGTTAGCTAACAAATATGGACAAGGTTTTAACGTTAGCCGAAACATGGCACGTTGTTCCACCTGAGACGTTTCTTTAACGGTCTACGCCTGAGACTCACTTACAGCTATGCTCACAGGATATCCGGTCTGTCTGCGGCGTGCCCAGGAGTGTGTGGTCGGTAAAGGCTGGCGTTGCTGCCATTATGCCTTTCTTTAACTGTCTATGGTTGCTGCCTACCTACCTTTGGTCTGCGGGAATATAACGGTGAAAAGCCGAAGATGCGCTATACAGTCCTCTCCTTCAGCACGCTGATTTCATTCACACCGAGCTACGGTCTCCTAGACAACGCAATGTAAGGTGGTCAGTGTTACAGTAACATATTTGTCTACCGGGGACGTACTTTGACTCCAAAACCGGTAGTGAATAATAACCAGGGTAGAATTAGATGATAACACAACGGACGCTCCCCTCGACCTGGTGCAAAACATGTGTCGCAGTGTAGGTGACGTCACCCATTTCTTTCTGAACGGACGTTTTGTATGAGTAAAGCTATAATTTTAGCTGTAAATTAGCTACATTTACCTATTATTCATGTATTAAGCTGAACAGTCACTGGTTGAAACGCAAGTATGATACGTAGTCATTTTCCAGTTGCCCATTAAAGAATAAGTCTATAGTATTGTAGGCTATACACATTTTTTAAGACTATTATTTCCTAATATCATATTATGACTATATTTTAAATTAAACTAGTCATTTTTATTGTCTTTTTTTTTAGTTCCATTACAAATATAGGCCTATGTTATTCCTTCTAATCTAAATTATAATTAAGATTTTCAGCTCAATTAAAATTACCTTTTTTTTTTTTATTGGTCCATGTCTTTAGTTACACCACCTTCCTTTGAGTAGATTAGACACCACAGTACCATTACCATGTACACTGTGAGTCAGAAGTACAGTATGTATTAGTGTATATTATTAGACTAGTAGTAAGTAGCTTTGTAATAATGCAGCAGGAGGTCATAGTCTCGCATTGCCAGACCCCCCTCCACAGTGCTGCGAAGAAGGGTCTGGCTAGTCCACACAGCATTCCGGGATGCAATTTTTTTTCCCCCACTACGACCACGCCAAGGCCCGCCCTTCAATAGCATTTACACATTACTATTGGCCAGGCATCCATGCTTACAAGTCCTATCCCCTGACCAGTTCCCTAACCCTTATCTTAACCACTTGAGGTCAAATGTCTAACCCCAATCAATCGAGCTGCTTTGTAAGGTGGGTCTTGGCATGGCCATAGTGGGATTTGTAATTTTGCTTCCGAGATAAGAGAAAAACGTGCTGTGATTAATTGGCATTTCTTTAAACAATTGTCTGGGGCGGTGTTAAGCGCCTGACAGCCACGGTGCCGCTGCAAAATTGCCTCAGGAAGGAACTTATCTTGGTGAAACGTGTTATTTAAAAGTTGTTTTGGTTGTGCAACAGAAAACTCAGATTGGACAGATAGTCTAGCTAGCTGTCTGGATTTACCCTGCAGAGATCTGAGGAGTAGTTAACCACAGTCCTCATAAATCCACCAAAGTTTAAAATGCTTAATATGTTTAATCTTTAACAATGTATCAACTTATCATAGGTTGTCTTGTATAATAAAAGTAACTAGCAACTATAGCTGTCAGATAAAGGTAATGCACAAGGGTGAAGCAGACACGGGGTATGTGGGGGGACATGTACCTCGCACTTTCCATGTCTGTGCCCTCTGTCCCACACACTTGCAACAATTCTGAGTTGATTTGAATGCATCATAAGTTGCCGAGTGTGCACGTTACTCAGGTTGTGTCAGTTGACTGATATACTCATAGATATAGGCAATAATAAAACTATATTAAAAAATTATATAGGAAATATATTAAATGCAATCATTTAGATCAGTGTATTGATGATAGTGGCATTAGAATGTGCCAGAGGCCACCAAATGTCTGCTATTATGGGCAAAAAATTCTCAGAGGGTGGGAGGGGGCCCGCTTCCGGGACTACTGCACTACTCCCAAAATGTGGGCATTTCCATCAATCATAAATGAAATGTAGAATACTTAGAATCGGCAATTTGGTGAGACAAATGGTATTTGATCTTTTCAATAAAAACCCTCCTCCTGAACAATCTGTCCCCCTCACTTTGGAAATTACAGCTACGCCCCTGGTAGTGGAGTATGAAGAATAAAGTAGGATACTTTACTCATGTCTGTGCATACACATAACATAAAACACAAAAACTTAGGTCTCATGAACACATTTATTTGTTTTGCATATTGGTAACTGAATCAAAAGTCCCTATCATTTCACTATCATTATGTTGACTTACAAATCAGAATACTGACTAATCATCAAAAGAGGCTACTGTTAAACAATCAAAGTAGATGAAAGAGTGGAAACAATAAAAGAATGTTGAGCAGGCAGGAGAGATGAAGAAGCAGATTATTTGGAGTCTGTTCTGTGCATATAACTGTACAAAACCCCAAATAATTACAACAACAAATACAAATGGAGATTTGTCAACATTTTCAGATGAGTGTTATGAGATGAGGTTGTCCATCGACAAGCCAAAGCAGTGTTCATATGATCTGCAGCAGTGACAAACCAACACTATCTGTACCACAAAGCCACGTCTGTTCATGTCATGCCCTGGAGTAGAGCATTCCTTCCACAAAGGACAGAGGGGATACAGGGATGTTCTGTACCTCTAAATCACTCTCATCTGAGCAGGAAGTGGCCTATGTCATCACTATGTGGAATCATTTTTAAAGCTTCTTTTCTGGTTATTTTCATTGGTTTTGTGTATGGACGAGGGGCCGTATGGTAACATTTCTCAAGCTTAGCTGCATTGTGCTTCACAATGTCAAAATATTCTCCATTATCATAAGAAATGGATTCCCCGTGAGATCACACTGTGCTCAGTAAAGGGAATGAACAACCTTGACTGGCAAAGCTAATTGTGTGAATACAATTAGAAATTGGTGCTCCACAACACTTCCACTCACAAGATCTATAAAAGTCATGTTTTTATCTCACACTGCATCTCTAAAGCTACTGTACAGAACATGATGTGGCTGTCAAATGTCCTTAATGTGATCATTGTCCACATGCTTGGGCGGCAACCGTCTCTGTGGTGGTTAATCAACACCTATTAAATGTCACTGTCCATTTAATACAGTGCTGCAATTGAAAATATACAGTATACGGTACTGTTGCACCAAACTTGATCCAAGCTTAAGTTACTACTGAACACAACTGAAGCCACTGCTTTCCACAAAATGTTTCATTTCCTGAAAAAAAATGACATTGTGGCACAGTGAGGTTAGAACCATAAGCTACAGTGCATGAAAACTAAAAAACTGACTGGAGTTGATTAGAGAACACAGCTGTAAAGGTATGCAAAACCTGAGAACCTGAGGATTTGCATATCAACATATCCACTAAACAGAGATAAATGAGAGAAAATAAAATAAAAACAACAAATCTGGCCTTATTGTACAGGTTTTTTTTCCCCACCTTCTCATAAATGATCTATTTATGAAAAGGCACCCATTTTTAAATATACTGAGATGTTAACAACAACACAGCTCCATGTTCCTCTTAAGAAAATGTTATGAATTTGCTGCAACTGCAAACAAAAATATGACATCTTCATCTAGAAAGTAAGTATACATTGGGAGCACAGTTAGAATTTGTGTTTCGCATTGTGACTGCTCCCATCACTACACACTCACCCACTGCACTGTGTGTGAGTAATCCATTGTGCACACAATTAAATGTGCGTTTAAACGTGTCAGCATGCATTCAAATTAATGCTCAGCTGATCTAATAAAAATATAGCCATTAAATAAGATTACACAGTGTGCTAAAGAGGCAACAATTACTTTCACCAAGTGCCTTAAGAATGCCTCTAGAGGGCACTCTTATACTACCTTTACAATACAATCAGCAGCAATGCAAAACAAGCCACACAGACACATTCTTTTTCTTTATCTCACCCCAGTAATTAATGAATATGTGCTGGGAAGAACAGTACAAACCGTATGTGCGTATTGTCACAATAATTCAGGGGCCACCTTCTTCAGTGAGGTGTATTTGCACCTACTCCCTGAAATGACAGTTTATTTATTACCACTTGGTCTTATTTCGGTAGTTTTGTCCATCTTTACCACAAGTAGTGATAGCATACTCCCCAAGTTAATCGCTGAGGTCTGAGAACATGGCGACAATGATCAGACGGATGTTCAGACAGAAACAAGCCCAACAGTTTATCCAAAATAGCTTAACCACTTAATTGTGTACACAGCTGCATTAAAGGGTAGGGTTAAGTACAGAAACCTGGGGCCAATATGGCCAATATCAGGTCGGCAGTTACAAAAATGGCTGGATGTAGCCTCCTCCCCCATTCAAATTAGGGCGTTATGTTGTTTGTAGCGTACTCAGGGCCTACGTAGAGTGGTGGGTCTGTAAACTGTGACGGGTGTTTCACAGTTTGTCTTTGTTTTCTCTACCAAAGTTTAACTAAAATGTTTCCAACCTGTCTGATGGACTGCTCATGTGTCTTGACTCATTGGTCTTCTTTTTATCAATATGACCATGTTGCTAGATCTCAGCTATTAAATTGGTGAGCACAGTGTTATTATTACTGACAGAAAAGAAGATCAAAACTCCAAAAGAAGACCCAAGTTGTAGTAAACTGGAATTATCCTTTAATAAAACAGTAGTCTCACAGAGACTGAAACAGATTGTGGGTTTGGGTGCTCTTTGTCAACTGCCTGAATACACCATTAAACAAGTGGTTGGTCAATGTTTTGATAAAGGATGGGAAAAGAAAGTCCCATTTCTCAGCCATATGTTGGGTTTCCAAATGTACATCGGCCTGTTGTGACAAATAGACATGTGTGTCACTGAAGGAGGAGCCCCGTTTGAGATGACCCACACATGAGCGGTCAGTGAATTTATCCACTGTTGTGCACTTTCCTTTATCTCCTTATGTTTCTACCCATTTCACCTGTCTCTTTATAGAGTATATAGTGCTGTTTCCTAAGAGGTTTTCATTCTTTACTTATTTATTTTTTAGAAGTTTTTTTTTATTCTAGAAGTGTGTGCAAACAGTGTTCTCTAAATATAACAGACTTTGCATCCCTATTCTAGTCCCTTTTCACCTTTAAGACCCTGTTTCAGGTATTATAGAAAAAGGAGAGACACAAATTAAAAACAAAACAAAAACTGAGACACATATCAATGTTTTGGATACAGCAGATGCTGTTCATGTCCAATGATGTGACACAAGTCCTAAGAGTGTCATGTGCTTTTGTTTGATCTCGGTACAATTACAATAACGAAATACCTAGACTGAGAGAATGATGAGTAAACAAGACCCATAGTACAGAATAAAGACTCAAGTCTTGTAAGAGATACAATTTGCTTAGACAATTTTAAAAAGTATTATTTCCTTCCAACTTCTGTCTTTCATTGGTGTTATTAGTCCATCATAAGAAATAGGCTTAAATAGCAAGCAATAGGAGACTAAATGAAACTCTCTCTCGCTCTCTCTTCGTCGTAAATATTCTCATTCACACAAGGCTTCGTTTATGCTCACATCTGAGCCCTAAAGATTTATCAGTGGTCACTGTTTCGCTCTGCAGCATACCAGTCTGGTCTACAAGTAATAGTCAATAACACTGGTGTGAGACAGTGTCTTTCAGATAGTATCCAGACGTGTGTGTGCATTTGCTTCTGACTTCCCTCGATGTAATAAAGCCATGTGACAACACTGCAGATGTGCCTGTTTCAGGACTTGTCAAAAATCAGATGAGAGCCCAAAAGTCTAGTGGGATATGACAAGTCGCTCCAGAAAAACTACAACAACTGTTATGACAGTTTTGTTAACACTTTGGTGTGTTTCTGCATTGTCTTTGTCAACAGGTGCAGAGCCCACACCAGGTACTAGTTGTTCCGGTTTATTCTGGGTAGTTGCTGTCATCCATCCCATCCACCTTTTACTCAACCCATCCATTTGGTGTCCCCGTTTGTGAACTTTTCTCTACTCTTTAGGCTCACATGCTCGTTTCACAGGGTGGTGTCGAGCTTCTGTCTAGAACAATGTGATTTTCTCGTTTCTCCCCACTCTGTTCTGCTCCCTCTCTTCCTTCGTCTTCTTCCCCTCCTTCCATAAATGCCAACTCCTGGGTGCAGTTGAGGGGGCTGGCTTTGGACAGTGGGCTAGTATTGTTGCCTGAGCCGACAGCAGATCTTTCCATGTGATTCGTCCCCTGGTGGCTTAAGCTTCTGAGCTGTCCTTCACCTTCTAATCTCCTGGCTGTTGAGCCCTCACCTCCACCCTGGGGGTTGCTTGGACTGACAGATTGCTGCGCCAGACACGGAGATTGCACGATCGCCAGCGGAGACTTAGCTTCCTGGGTTAGGGAGCAAGAAGAGGGGGAGAACCTGGAAACCATGTCGTCGGAAAGCAGTTGAGCAAGCTTGGCTGAGCCAGCAGAGGCTTGTTTTGCTACAGGTGTCATCACTACCATTAGCACGTCATCTTTGGATCCAATAAAGTCAACCTTGTGGGCTCTTGGCTTTATAGGGCTGCTATAATCTTGCAAGGAACTGCAGTTGCTGTCATAAGTCACCCCAACACTTTCCTTGCTCTGTGGCACCGAACCCATATCTCTAGTCCCACGTGCTTTGGGGCTGGACACAAACTCATACAAACCCTCTTTAATGATGGCCATTGGCTGGATGCTGTCAGTGCCCTTGCTCACTTCCATGGTGCTGATCTGACTTAGATCCAAGGGAGGGGGGATGCGCTGGTTTCTAGTTCCAGCTTGACTCATTTGAGCACTTGGGAGCAGAGAGCTTCTTTCTCCTCTTTCCACTGAAAAATCCTCAGCCACATTAGAGAATTTCCTGGAAATGTTTACTTCAGACGAAGTTTGTCGGGCTTGAGTTGAAGACAACGTTGTCATCTCCATCTGCTCCTCTGTTATGTTCTCCTGCTGTTCCTGGATGGTTGCAGTCATATTGTAAGCGTCTTCCAGTCGCTTCGCGCTTAAGTTTTGAGGGGAAGTTTTATCAGATGAAGTCTTGACTCGTTCAGGGGACCCCTGCTGAGCCACTTCCCTGTAATGGGACTTGTCTGGGCTACTCCCCTCTGCATTGGAGTAGTTATTGTGGTAACTCCAGCGGTCCTCCTTTTTATCCACCAACACATCTGTAAGTTCCATATTGCGTGCAAAAGCATCCTTTAGGTTAATAGAAATAATGCTTCCACTCCGTTTTGCTCTCTCAAGAGCTTCCCTCCTCTTGATGGCCTTCTCCTGCCTTTTCTGCTCTCGGTAGAACTCAGAGAAGTTGTTGACAATGATTGGGATGGGAAGAGCAATGACCAACACACCTGCTATGCAGCAAAGCCCTCCTACAATCTTGCCCAGCAGGGTTTGTGGGTAGATGTCTCCATAACCAACAGTGGTCATAGTAATGGTAGCCCACCAGAAGGAGGCAGGGATACTGGTGAATTTGGTGGCGTCCTCGTCCTTCTCAGCGAAAAACACCAAGCTAGAGAAAATCATAATGCCCATAGCTAAAAAGAGGATGAGTAGACCTAACTCATTATAGCTCCTTCGCAAAGTGAAGCCCAATGACTGGAGTCCTGTTGAGTGCCTGGCTAGCTTCAGGATCCTCAAGATCCTCATAATTCGGAAGATCTGGACCACACGGCGCACGTTTTGGAACTGCAGAACACTCTTGTTAGACTCAGTTAGGCAGAGGGTCACAAAGTAAGGCAGAATAGCCAGCAAATCAATAATGTTCAGTGGTGCTTTGATGAAATCCCATTTGTTGGGCGCTGAGAGCAGGCGCAGCACGTACTCCATGGTGAACCAGGCAATGCAAACAGCTTCCACATGGGCTAGGCTGGGGTTATCATTGAACTGGCCAAATTCATCCACCACCTGGAGCTCCGGCAGGGTGTTTAGGGACAACGAGATGGTGGAAATGATGATGAATAGGATGGAGATCGTAGCCAGAAACTGCAAGACAAAAACAACATTGTGGGTTACTGTGTTAGCTAAGCATATTTGTAGTTTCATACATATCTCTAAATCTGTACTTAGACACATAAAAATATGCAGAGCTTGTCATCCTTGATCAGTTCCAATGTGCCAGTCTATGCAAAAAGTTAGTTCTGTGATTAGGGACTTCAGTTTGGTTTGGATTGAAATGTCTCCACAACTGTTACATTGTTTGTCAGGTTCCCTAGAGTATACGTACTTATGACATTGGGAATCCCCTGAATTTTCATCACTTGGTTTAAAGAAAAAGGTCAGCCCAATTGAATCGGTTGCGATACAATTTTGATTCACACGCTCCAGTTCCCTAGAGGATGAAATGAAAGGACGTTGGTTTCCCATAAGTCTTCATCTAGTGCCTATACTTTGGTTAATGAGCAAAAAACTCCAAAACTAATATTCTCATATGCTTCTAGCTGTACTCTGTGCACAGTGCTAATTAGCAACTATTAGCATGCTAATATACTAGGTGCACATGTTTTGTAGTTATCTTCTTAGTCATCAGCATGATAGTTATGGTGAGCATGTTAGCTTGCTGTCATTAGCATTTAACTCAAACCTGCTTTGCATAACTACAGCCCCTCCACCAGTGGTTGATTTGTGTGACACCTAGTAGCACAATCAGCGAATTTCCAAATAATTTGCCAGGATGTGCCTCTGGTCTACTGGTTGAGCTTCATAATTAGGTGAACCGAAAAGTCTTTTAGACTAAGTTTCTCTAAAACCAAATGTAAGCTTTTACAAGGGTTTTTGTGACAAAGTTGGTTGATAATAATTTGAAAAAGAAAACCTTTCAGCCTAGTTTTATTACAGGTAAATGTAATTTGGTTTTGTTAGAGTGTATCAGTAACTGCAAAGCAGAGCTTACTGAACTCAGTGCCCCTGTCAATCTCAATAATACTAATGGAGAAGTGCAGGGGCCGATTCACTGCAACATAGGCTACATTTTCACTGAGGGATACTGTACTGGCCAACCTCAACTTTCATGGCTGCTTTCATATTACATTGATCACCTCAATTAACTAATAAATGGAATTAAATGACCGGTGCACCATATTATGCATAGTAACAGTCACCCCTAACCTAACCTTCTACTCGTGACCTCTGATTGCAAAATAGAACAAATATGACAAAATTGGAATCTAACCGCAAACCGCATAGCTCTTAATAGGCCATCTAGGACAAACTTCTAAAAAATAAGGGCTGTGTCAGTTCTAACTCCAAGACTCTTACCTTTTTCTACTAAGAGTAAGATAAGGTAAGGATACAATATGTTTTCTGTTTCTCGAGAAGAGCTTTGCCAAGTCTGAGAAATAGGCATTTACCAGGCAGGAAAGGTCTAATGAAAGATCAAGTTGCATTATTCATTCATTCAACCTTTTATTTATACTCGAGAAACCATTGAAGGGTCGCCATCTTTTACAATGACATTGAGTCAGTTACAAAGACAAAGGAAGAAACAAAGCAAGATGGGAGACAGGATGTATAGAATTTGATTGAAAATATTGTCTTTTGGCCTCTGTTGCTTCAGTTTTTTTTTTAAATATTTTATTCTGTCTCTTCTGATTAGTCAATGTCTTCCCACAATGCACTGGAAATAATTGGTCACCTGCAGGGCCAGCAGCCATTCAAGCATGAATATTTTACAAATTGCTGAGTAAAATGTAGACAGAGTGAGTTATAGTTTTTTGCCCCTAAATATTCAATTTCACAGGTGATTTATGAGCTCCTGGCTAATAAAAAGCCACAGAAGTACTAGTTCTCACAGGACGGCTCAAATAGAAAATTGACTAAGGGGATTCAGCAACACTCCCTAAAAAAAACCCTGCATGTCCTAGCCAAGTGCGGTATCCGAAGCATGTGCGATCTGAGTCTTCTCTCTGCAGCTCTTGCGAGGACATTTCAGGATAATTATAATAGGATTTTGTTGCTATCTATAGAAAGGATAGAGAAAGGTTAGAAGTGTTTACTCATTCTTTCCTCCCCCTACCGGAAGAGTCAGTCAGTAGTTAAAAACCCCTAAGAAAAGCTTTATACCAAAATGAAATGAAACAAAAAGGTCAGAAATAAAAGAAAAGGTCAAAACAATAATATAATAATGACGGACAGGAAGCCGTGAGAGAGGCTGTTTTGAACAGAGACTGTGGTACCTTGTGCTCACTGTGTGCTGATACATTATTGGCGATGGTACGTCATTATGTAAACCTGGTGAGTTGATTACAACTGAGAGGGATTGTATCAGGAAATTCAAGCATATGCTCCATGATTGTAGCAAAATGTCAGATTGAGTGCTTACAAATAAAAGTAACAAAAGTAGCTTGAACTAGATGGAAACAGGCAATAAAATGAGCGTCAGCCTTAAATAAGGCATTTTTTTTCCTGACAAGATGATCTGTTTGGAGATAATATAATGATATGTTTATTTGATATAGCACCAGCTGTGAAATAATAATAATAATATGAAAAAAAAGAAATAATATGATATCGCCACTATTAACCAAATAGGTTAATTTTTAGTTTATAATTCCAAAAATCTTGATTCCATATTATGCAACCATCGAGTGTATAAAGCTTTCACACTTTCTCAGTGTGTAATTATGATCAATAAAGAAGCATTACTAAGTGAAACATTTAAAATATAAAAGATAATTATATGTACCAATTGATTATTGTACTTCCATATTATGTCTCTAGATTATCCATTTATCCACCCAAAATCCAATCATTTTAAGAAAGGTATATTGTTGCCTTTGGTTACTCATCTGTCCTTGTATCATATTCAAAGTTATTTTTTTAGATGCTGCTGGGATGGATTAGCAGTGACAGCAAATACTGTGTGTGACTGATGTGCAGGTAAACCTAATGATCAGGTAAGAAAGGGAGAACATTTCCTAATCTTTATATCTGCACTTTTTTTCCATTCTGCTATGACAACTGTCCCTAAGACGCAGTAGAGAGTTACTGTGAAATCACGTGATGGAAAGATTGTCTTGGCTGTTTCCGGATGAAGGAACTTCTGGCCTATCAGAGACATGTCAAAGGACACAGCGCATTACAGCATTACACAGTGTACAGTATTTCTGCTGCTCCATAATCCTCATTCAGACCGCGCGACTTGGTTTCTGACAAACAAACTGATTTCTTAGACAACACTGCAACGCATGCAAGTAGAGGCAAACAGAGAAACAGGGAGAGAGAGAGAAAAACGAGCGAGAGAAGACAGACAGAAAGTCGCAGAGAGACAGGACAAAGGAAAGTAAAGGGGCTGGTGTGACACAGTGTGTGTCCACCCTGCAGCGTCTTAATGGCTTAATGGCTGCCAAATGCTGTGACCTTGGCACCCAGGGCAGATTTAAAGCAGTACCAGGAACACACAAGCTGCTTTAGGAGCTGTGCAGTAGAGGAAGAATTAATGGAGGCTCCACATTTAAGATTCGACTGCTCAGTAACAATTTGAGTTAAATGAACTGGACTCAGCTGAAACACATTTAGTCCTAGGGAAACAGTTTGTCTAATGAGGATAAAGGTTGGGGAAAGTCAATGTTAATGCTGCTCTGTGCCTTCAGCTCACTCTTTTCTGGGATTATGATCAAAATCTACTGTGGGCTTCTTAGTCACTTTGGTGACCTTTGCCCCGTAAACGTTGATTCTTGACAGACCCAATGAATGACTGCTCACGCAAGATGTGCATTACATATTTATAGTCCCCAGAAGATGAATCCTAACTTTTTTTCTGCCCCTAAAGAAAAATAAGTTTTTTATGAGAACTAAAGTGGGCTAATTATGAAAAGAAAACTTCACTATTTTAAAAGACAGCCTTATACCATTAAATTTAATTATTTAGTTTTGCCTATTATGTTTGAGGCACTGGATGTCTTTGATGTCACACTGGGTGGTGTGATGTGTATATTTATCTATATTTATCCATATATATATATACTAAAAGCATATAGCGTGCACTCACCCACACCATTTGTACCTTCAGCAACACATATATATTGTGCATGGGATCTTATACACAGTCTCTACACAATATCTATCTTTGTCTCATTATCCATGTACAGTATATGTCCATAACTTCCCATAATGGCCCATTGCTATAATTGTTTTCCACATATAGTCTCTCTCTCTCTTTCTTTCTCTCTCACCCCACCCCACCTCACCAAAATGCTTGCTCTTGTTGGGTGTCTGTAAATTATAGAGCGTGGTCTAGACCTACTCTATCTATAAAGTGTGCTGAGATACAGCTGTTATGATTGACACTATAATTACAATTAAATTGAATGATTGTGTCTTATAGTCAATACATCATCCTACAGCCTACTAAGAACATGCAATGTTCTCCAATGTCATGGCGTGTTAAAATGGAAAGAGTTCATTGTCTTGGGAGCATGACTGTGCTCAGTAGATGTTATCAGACTAAACAAAAAAATTACAATTCATCTGTTTGGGACACCACAAATATCAACCGCAAAGTTGTAGACAAAGAGTATCTACCTCTGAACGACAGACTGCTATGAATCAATAAAGCGTGGGGTGGGGATGATGTCCCAGCCAGGGTCAACGTGAACAGGGCGAAGTAGGAAATCAGAGAAATGGACAGGGAAAAAAAAAACACAAGATAAAATGAAAGAATGGATGAAGTGAGTGCCCGGGCAGAGAAACCCACGCCCTGATCGATATGTGGAGGTATTTCTGGAACAACAGGGACAGGGATCCGTTGGACAGCTGCTGTTTCTGCAACCCAGGTCATCTAAGCTGCTGCTCTGAACAGTCATTTTGTTTTCATCCATTGTTACACTGAAGTTGTGCTCATATTGACTAATTTATGATGCACTGCACTGTGATTAACATTGGGAGCAGATTGTTTATAGTGACCCTGGTCAATTCAGTGCAATGTTAAAAATACACACTGACTTTTTTGCAACAAGGCAAGTCTGCTTGGTTCCTTCGGGGAATGACTGTAAAGATTTACAAAGAATACATTTAGGAAGTTTACTTACTGGGAAGTTTTGGGATTGAATGGCGGGGATTGGTATGGACGAAGTACACACAGAGATACGTTGTTAAGAGCTAATGAGGTTTAACCAATGAATCCAACTAATTTAAATAGGTCACTGTTTTGTGTGAACAGTTAATGTCATTTAATAATGTATGTTGCATTTGGTGTATTTTTTTTCTCCTCTCCTAGAATGTATCTGTGGTGAAGCCAGACCTTACCCCACAGTACTGTGGAGATAGATCTGGAAATGGGAGACTAATAACTGACCAACAAGTTCTCCAAACCATACAACGGTATAGATTGTTTCTTTCTAATGTGACCCACAGGAGTGTTGCACGTCCTCATAACTAAACAGGAGAACGTTATGGTCACAGTTTTAAACACTTTTTTAATGTTGTAAAACGGTCACATTTCATTCTTATATAAACTTGCTGATAAGGGTGAGCATACAAAACTAAATTTGGAAAATTTGAGCCGAAGGTGGCAAAACCAGGAGCTAGTCTCGTTATATTCCCTTATATACACTCAAACTGTGTAATGGGAACTTCAGACAGGAAATGGGAGCTGTCCTCAGTGCTTTTGATTTTGGCTTTATTGCTACAGAGAAAAATGGAGACCACATGCAACATTTAGAGACCTGAGTCAGTGGTTTACATGACAAACTCAGTGTATCATTAGGGTCTGAATGGTATTCAGTCTTAGATAGAGACAGAGACACGGAAGAGTCAGAATTATAGTAATTAACCCAAAGAGAAGCGTTTGGCTGGTCGATGTGACACTCTGGGCTGGAATTATCCAGACATGCTATGTTATTAGCCATCTAGGCAGGGTGATCACTGCCCACCTACACTGGAGCACAATGGAAGCTGCTCTGCTGTGGATCCGCTAGTTTAAGGTAATTTGATGAGTCTTTGTTGCTTTGTAGAGACCATTTTTTGGTGATCTTTGTAAAATAATAAATATTCCAAAGACAAAATATTTCACAGAGCAATAATCAAGGTTTTGCATTACCAAAAATATATAGGCCATACACACAATGCTTGCACACGCATTAAAGACAATCTCCAAACCCCCCTTAATTTCTGAGATTTCCAAGTTAAATTTCCATGCTCAAAGGAGCACCGCTAAAAACGTTGATTATGTGACAACAGTCTATAAAAGAAAAAAATGAAAATGAAAATAATGTTTCACATTTTTTTGTAAAGCAATTTCTCTTAGTATATCGACAAAAATGATCAAATCATTATGATGCCTGCAAATATTACTAATGGTTCCCCTGATCTGATTGGTTTAATTTAAGCAGAACCTCCATCAGATCCTCATTAGAGTCCGATATTTGGCTGCAGCTTTGACAGGACCCTCAGCCTAAGTCAAACACATCTAGTGACCTTATGTTACACAATGTAATGTTGGAACAAGTGTACATACAGTACACTGACGGTCATCAGAACAAACCTCTTGCACCTGCACACACTGGTTAGCTGTGATACACGGCTGATGTGACTCAGTGACCTCCTCCTTATCTGCAGGGAACCACATTTAAAATTTTAGAGATGGGTTTTCAGAGTTGGAGCTCTATGGTTATGGTCACAGTTCTCAGCAGGAAACCAAGCCTACTGCGGGTAGGGAATGAGTTCTTACAAGTGAAGGAGTTCAAGTCCCTTGGGGTCTTGTTTGCGAGTGAGGGGACGATGGAGCGAGAGATTGGCAGGTGAATCTGAGAAGCGGGGACAGTATTGCAAAAGAGAGCTGAGCCAGAAGGCAAACCGGCTTAATGTACCGTTCAATTTTTGGTTCCAATTGAAATGATTGGCTGGTTTGTATAACATGTGGGCTTTTGAGTCGTCCAATTATGATTCACAGATGATATTTAGACAGAAACGTCACAACATTAAGTGATATGATTTTATATTTAACAGCTAACATTCAAAGTTATGAATACACGCAAGTCAGTAAGTCATCACGCATCAGGTCAAGTCTCGAGTCATTAACTTAAAAGTCCAACTCAAGTCTCAAGTCATTAATTTTTTTTCAAGCCGTCAAAACGGTGACTCAAGTCAACTCAAGTCCAAGTCAACAAGTCTCAAATCCACATCTCTGATTACTTACTTACTAACTTACTACAGTGGATTCTCTTCCACTGCAGAATTAAATCTCCAAACTCCATGTCATGTGAGGCAAGGATAACTGACAAAAGTTAGAAGTTAGAATGAACGTGTATAGTACATGTGTAAGTACTCTCCTCTGATTAAAAAAAAAATAAAAAACAACATTCTTGTAATCCACCATAATGCTTCTGCTCAGCCATCCGGTAGATGTTAACATTTAGTCAGCTGCAGGAAATATCACCGATGTTGCTCCTAAACTGAAGACAAATAAAGTAGTGAAGAAAGAAAAGACAGTCTGGCAGCGTGTAAGCTGTGGTACGCTCCTTCCCACTGACAGTCTGACATGGAGACATTTGCCAACAAAAGATTTACAGTCAACAGCAAACCACTTTGGATCGCCCTCTCTCCTGCTGGAGCGAGACATCATTCTCATTTGAATGGAAGCATTCAATAATGGAAAGCTGTAGTACATTAGTGAACACACATCATTCTGCTACGCTCTGAAAGCACTAAAGAAATCTGAGTAGCTCCTTACTGCTGTCTGGGAAAACATGCTCCATACATAATGCTGATGGAGACACTGCACACACACCACCAATGACTCACTGTTGACTTTCACGGTGTCCTGAATTTAACTCAGGGTTTCACAATGCATTTGAAAAGTCATGCGAGTGTTGCAATGATTGCTAATTAGTCAATCAACAAAGAAAGAGCTCAATGCCAATGCAACTATGAAGGGCTTAGCTGCTTCTTGCGTCGCTGACATGCTCTGAGAATACACACGTGTCAGATCCCTTAGATCATGGAGTTAATGTCTTCTCACTATACCAAGAAATCAATTCTTAACCAGCTTAGTAATTCAGTGCTACTCTCTGGAATTATCTACCACATGAACTAAGTTCTGCTCCAACAGTATCTTATTTCTAAAGCAGACTTAAAAAAATCTTTTTTTTTCTCCCCAAGCTATTAGTTAAATTAGGTTGAAAATAGGGATAGACCTATTATCGGCCCTGGATGATTATTGGGCCGTTTTTTTTGGCACTTTGCAGATGATCAGTATCAGCGTTTTATTTGACAGATAACCGATAAAGTTCATTTAAGTTTTAAGTTTCAATTCATTAAAAAAAAGTGTGCTGCCCTGGCTCTGCTACAGCTCTTTCTGTCCCTTTTCTTCGGTTTCACTCACCACTGAGTCCGACTTAATGTCCCGCCCACAACACTATCTGACTCTCCGTTACTGGGTATTATGTTGAACGTTTCTAATTTATGAAATAATTGCTTAAAGCATTCACACAAAGTTTTGTGTTGGAGTTTTTAACATTCAAAAATCTTAATTATGACTTTAAAGAGTTTTACTTTCACTACAAATACACATCGCTTCCAAATATCGATTATCACTTTCATTAACTACTAATAATCAGATTGGTATCGGCCTTGAAAAATCAGTATCGGTCACTCCCTAGTTTAAAGTGTGTGGTTAGGTGTGGTTAGGTTAAAAAGTGTGGTTAACTAGTACATTTACTTCATCTTAGAATAAAAAAGAGTATTTTTTAATCATTGTTATTCCTTTTTTTAATAATAATGATATTATCTACTTATCGTATTCTACTTTTATTGTAATACTATTTCATTTTGTTTTTATCGGCATGATTTGTGCCTGTTTCTTCTTGCTTGCTTTTATTTTGAAGCACGTTGAGTTTACGTCTGTCGTATGAAATGTGCTGTGTAACTAAACTTCACGTGACCAAGAAGCACTGCTTATACTCTGATGGCTGGCGTGCGTCCATGTGGGGTAACTTGTTATAATCTACGTGTTATTTTTCTGTCACCTCACAGCTTGTCGCGGATCGGTCCTTGCATATAGAATACAATGAGACAACAGATTCACAGTGCTATACATGAGGGAAACTAAACAACTGTACAACAGGAACATAGGCCAACATTTCTTTGAAAATCCAAATGTACAAAACTACAATCCTAAAAGTAATGTGAAAAATCAGTTTGGTTTTACTTAATCTGATGCCAGATTTGCAGCCGCATCAAATCGCAACATCAAGAGAGTATACCAAGGCAAAAGCCACGCCATTCCCCCAAATTAACCATATTACATAAACTGCTTATGTGCAGATGGAAATATAGGCAAACACACCGGTAATCACCCAGATGTACATACAAAAATACTAGCACCAAATAATTGCATAAAGCCAAAGCAGGATGTAGGCTTCTGACACACAGTCTCAGTAATAAATCTAAAATCCCAGTTCATTTTAACATACACATAGAGTAAGTGCTTGAGATGAATATTGTTCAACTGGTCCCCAGTCTGACTGCTGACTAACCAATGCACATAGATACACTCTGTTCCCAGATCTCAGTAACAGTAACAATCAACAGAAACAATGTTCACACAGTGACAGACAGCGCGTTATTTTATGATCCCTATAGGGTTGCAATTTATGATTATTCTCATCGTCGATTCATCTATCGATGATTGATATGTTTTTTTTTGGTGCTCAGCAACAGGCTGGTTTACGTTAAAATTTTACAACACAACTCTAAAATGATAATTTCCTCTATACTAATGAAGTGGTTCACTGAAACATACCAAACTGATACAATGAACTGTATACCTCATACCTATTTGGCAACCTGATTATTATTTTAAATTCATCTGTAAACAATATTAATAAATATTTAAGAGTAAAGGGTTTCAGGTTTAGCCCACGTGGAGAACAGACATAATAATTTAATTATTTTAGGGTTAGGGAAATTACACTAAATGAGTTGCACATCATTTCCTATTCTAAAAATTGCTCAGCTGATCACTGTAAGACTGTGCACAGTTTGGACTTTTTTTGAACTGGTAAAACAAGCAATATTGTCATTAGATGAAAATCTTATTGGACTGTGTAATTGCCCCCCCACCCACCCCCCCACCTCCTCCTCCTCCTCCTCCTCCTCCTTTCTCCTTCCTGCAGGTCAGACAGTGGACAAGACAGACTCTCCAACCTGCCAACAGTTAGTCTATTTGCAGCAGCAGCAGTCCTGGTAAAAGCCCCAAAGGAGATTAAGCCATACTCCTAAGTCATAGTGTGTGTGTGTGTGTGTGTGTGTGTGTGTGTGTGTGTGTGTGTGTGTGTGTGTGTGTGTGTGTGTGTGTGTGTGTGTCCATGTATGAACAGGTGACCAAGGTACAGACGCGCTGTCATAACTCACTGTTGGTTCCATCCAAACCCATTCACTATACATAACAAGGTAAAACACAAGACAAGACAAAAGTTTGTCCTAATATTCAGATTTTGAATAGCAAGATTATTTGTTAATAATAATAGAATATATCCATGTTTTACCTTGTTATAGTCTATATTATTGCTTTGACCAATTGTGAAATTACCAATATGTCTAGCCAAAAGCACTGAATACATTTGACCGACTTTCAATCAAAATCAAACAAGTGTGTTTCAGTGTGTGTGTGTGTGTGTGCGTGTGTGTGTGCGTGTGTGTGACTTGCTTCAAAAGATGCAAAGAGAACATGTAAAAAAAAATGCATTCCGAGCCAAAAATAAGAAGATTACACAGATTATGTAAGTGTATGAAACTAATCTCTATTATTGGAGCATGTAATACTCATGTTATCCAATAAAATTCAAAACTATCATGAATATTTGTCCATCTGGACTCTATGTGTGTGAGACCAATGGATAGTGTGTGTTTGCTCCAGAACAACTGCTGAACCATGTTTTCCAAATGTCCAGGTAATGCTTGTGTTCTAATCAGCAGTAGCACTGAGCTGTACGTGTCACCAAGAAGGGGCACTCCTATTGGTCAAGAGCTGAGCATCATCCCTGCTGCTTCAGAGTGACACACGGCTGGTGTCAGTGCACAGCGGCCTAAGCAGCTTCCCTCCTGCTGACACCACGGTTCCATCACCGTCACATGGAGCTCACATGGCCACTGTGTTGTATTTATAGAGTGATGAACTATCTGTAAACCCTTTTCGTGAAAGACTGCGTGTGCATATTTATAGTATATCATAGTTCAGGAATTGGTGTTATTGTTGGCCATACAGTGGTTTTCTATGATTCAGTGCAGGAAAAAAAGGCCACGCACTTCATCTTTAATCACTGCTATTAACTTTACCGAAATTCTGCACAAAATGAAATTGAAATCGATTAAAAAAAAAAAAAAGGGCAAACTTCACAACATTTTTACAATAAAAGTAGTTGATATCGGCCGCACTTGATTTCCAGGACTGTTTAGGTGCTGCCAGAAATTCCACCAAACGCCTCTAATTTTTGGTCCGGATGTCCGTCACCTTCCTCTTTCTTTGTTTTGGTGTTCTAACACATTATGGATTTATGAGGACTATGGTTACCTGGTCCTCAGATCTCTGCAGGGTAAATCCAGACAGATAGCTAGACTATCTGTCCAATCGTAGTTTTCTGTTGCACGACTAAAACAACTTTTGAACGTACACACGTTCCACCAAAACAACTTCCTGCCAGAGGCTATTTTGCAGAGTCACCGCCATTGAGCACGGCCCGTAGCACCACTCAAGATGATTGTGATTGGTTTAAAGAAATACTATTAAACCAGAACATGTTTTTCTCCCTACCCAGAATTCTGTGTGGACTAGCCAGACCCTCCTACGCAGTGCTGTGGAGGAAGGTCTGGCAATGCGAGACTACAATAAAATCAATTTTTAGTTGCTAAAAACCACCGGCAGCCTCTTCCTAATGTGCAATATTTAAACGTCATGGAGGGAACTAGAACTAATGCTCCATTCCTTCTTTCGGACTGAAATGATTCAAAAGTAGCCACAAAGATATAATATCTCTTATGTGTCATATAGATTTCAAACTTCCATGTTTTGTATACTTGTATTGGATCAGCCGTTAAAGCTCATATGGCACTCCTCTCCTCTCTTCTCCTTTTGTTGACTCACGAACTGGAAAAAAGTCCAATGTATTCCAACACTACTTAATAATACATTTCTTCCAGTAATACAGATTGACCATCAGTAGTGTTTTCATATTATAATGAGAAATTAGTTATGGTCTAATGCTGACTAATGCTTGGATAGTGTTTTAAGGAGCTGTCTGTCTGTCTGTCTGCCTGTCTGTCTATCTGTCTGCTATGCTGCAGACAATTAAACTAGCACAGTAAGCTCACTGTGGTAAAGAAATGGTTTTTTAAGCTTGCAGTGTGTACTACTGCACAAAGCTTAGAGGAAGCAATCATTTGACAGACACTTTGCAGCTTGTGGTACACAAACTCATAACGCTGATCTCACTGGAAATCCACAGGCTTCCTATTTATACAGAAAACATCATCAATGTCATTTTTTCTTCAGATGCAAAAAAATAATAATATTGGACCATGTGAACTTCATCATGACATGGAATACTTTAATCTGTCCCCAAAAAATGGAAATGAAACTAAATAAATGTTGCAGTAATCCTGGAAAGGAAATTTGTTTTGTTTTTTGCCTTGACATGCACAAACGCGCACACACACACACACACACACACACACACACACACACACACACACACACACACACACACACACACACACACACACACACACACACACACACACACACACACACCTATGTAGAAATATCTCAGTTAAAGCTGAGAGGGAACAGTGCAACTTATTGTGTCATCGACTGCATTTCCAAACTTAATCTTTTCCCCTTCCATCAAATCCATATTCTTTATGAATAAATTGTGGTGCAATAAAGATCAGATTCAGAGAGATCAACTGTGCAACAGATTGCTATTGATCCGTCAGACTTTCTCAAACTATAGCTGCTTGATGAAGGCAAGGCTTATCCTGACAGCTGAGAAAGATATTCATATACAGTATGAATGGCGACTTATAGTTAAAGGTTTTATTCTGTGTTTTTCAAACTATTGAGGTGAAACAAACGGCAAAGTTACGTTAATGGGTAATTGTACACCTTTAACTAACATCCACTAAAAGTGTTTTTTTTGCCACTGACAGGCTCAGATTATTATTCTGGTAATTTATAATGTCTGGCAACATTATGGAAAGGATCCCTACAGAAGTCATCCTTTTTGTTTAAAGAGTAAGTTCCCCAACATCCCCAAAATCACTATATCAAAACCTCAATTTAAATTATGCCGTTTTTAACAGGGACATCGCTTCTGGTGTAACTGCAGTTTTCCAATGTTGTTAACCAAGGGCTTAGGTTTAGCTTTAACATTGGGGGGGTCAAACATGTAATTTCCTGCATTCACAGGTAAATTTGTATGCAACAATGTATGGTGCAAATGTCGTAATTTAAGTAAAGGGAATTATTATTCTCCTCTTGTTCAAAACTTTCAGCATATTTAAAACATCACGTTTCAGGATGCCTTTTTTTTAATTTTTAATTTTTTTAGGAATCATGTATATCTTGTCAACAAATCTGTCAGAGAATGAGACCGTGTTAAAGCCAAAACCGGCCACGGTTTCAGTACATATAAAACATGTAATCACAAGCTTTTTACGCTCCTGTTGTGTTCTTTAGTCACTCAAAGTAGCACAAGGTAGACACAGTTCTTGTTTTCTGTACATGTTTCCAGCCCCCTGAACAGTTATTTTGCCTCTTTTTGGGAGTGGGTTGTCTTTCATATATTTTAGGCAAACATATCAACCTATTCTGAATATTTCTTTTTTTGGGGGTGGGGGCATATCCCCTGCACCTCCCTGAAATCTAGTCAATCCAGTTATCTCCATTGTGTTAGGTTGCAGGTGGTATCCTTAGAGACAGATATCTCACACCCTGGACAAATAAAACCCTAACCATTTGCATTGATACATATTGCTAGAGGAAACCCAGAACGCAGGAGAATACGCAACAGTACAGTAATCCACCCTCCCCTGTCCTCAGTGTCTCTGTTCTTTACAGGTGAAGAGGGATTATAGTCTTGCTAGGTCCCTAATGGCCTCTGATGCAGCTACGTGGATCGGCATGAGGCTGCTAATCATCGAGACGGGCAGCTCAGAGCAGGTGGAAACAGTTCAACAGAGTTCATGGGGTGTCTGAGACTCATGTCCAGGAGGGATTGAGAACACTGCTATCTCAGTGTTTTACAATGTGGCATCGACACATAAAAACACACACAATCCTGCTTAGTGGTGTGAACTAATTGAGTGTGTATTGTATTGGAATTTTGGCATGCAATTAGTTCAGTCCCAGTTATAAGCCTTTATAGAGCTCAACAGTGACCGCCCAACTTTTTTTAACGGCTCTGATTCTGCAAGGGTTTTTCCACATTCAATTGTTTCATTGATGTTTTGAAAATTGTTTATATGAAGAGTTTTAAGTCTGGAACGAAGCCAACCAGCTCCAAGACGAATAGTGAGCATAAAACATTTGATTTAGCGTAAAAAACATTTTGAAAACGGCAAAGAGGGAGAGGTACAAGACCATGTACTGAAACTATCATAGACTTCAATGGGAGAAAGCTCGCTCTAGCTGTTCGCAGTTTCGCGGGTATGGTAAACGTTTCTATGGCAACAGCGAGTTGGATCAATCAGAGACATTGCTGTTTCACTTAGGATTGTGGGTACTGTATTTTTTTCCATAATATCATGGATAAAACATGTTTTTTCTTAAAACAAGGTTGATTTCATACAGACTTCTAGCTTCTAGAGGAACAGAAACCTTTTCTTTCACAACCACGTAGCTCGTGGTCAGTCTACCTCGGATAGCTTAGACATTATGGCTGATAATCTAAATCCTTATAGAGAAAATTAATGGGATTTTTACTTCCGGAGTTACACTGTTGAGCTATATTATTGCTGGTGTTGTTATAGTTATGTTACAGTTACTTTCCCTCACTGCCAAAATTATAAATGGCCCACAAAAAATTCAACACAAATCATTTTTATCCAATATTTTTACAACTCATGGGCGATTTTAGGGGGGTGTTACATTTAATCTCAGCCCCTTAAAAATTATACTAATAAAAAAGATTTTAAATCAATTTTGGTGCTTCAAGTGAGAGTTTGCGAACTTGTCTGTTAGTGACGGAGGACAAACACTTACAGGTTCAAAGGGCTTGAAACAGGTTTAAAATCCTGTGTGTCTGTCTCCGAGGTAATTTCATGGCGCAGATTACAAGCCAAATGAAACGTAAGCAACTCAAATTACTGCTGAATGTCAGAACATGGTGTCAAATTGGTTGTTATCACTGTGACTTATAAATTGTTTTAAGTGTCTAGCTCAGAGATTATCGGCTAATGAAATTACTGATGATTACTGAGCGGGGGAGGGTTAACACTGTAACACTGTAACACTGCCCCGTGTCAATAGGGTCCCTAAAGGTCTGATCCTACAATCGCCCCTGGAACAACTTATTGGTTGAAATTAAAACATTCATATCATGCATGCAACATTACCCACTTGCAAGGAACAAACATGTCGGAACAGCAGTGCAGCTCTGCTGAAGCCAGACAGAGACAGGAGTCACTTCCTAATTTACAATGCTAAGCATCAAAGCAGGACCAAAATGCATGCTACCAAAACTTACATTGAGAATTTGGAGCCAGTTTCCTGCTTATAGAATAGTAGACGTGGATCATAAAATCCTGTGTTTGTGACAACTTCTGAAATCCACCTTTACAAGTGAACATACCTGAATATTGTTTCTACAAGCTAAGTTATGTCAGTCTCTTCAACTGGGTACTCCAGCACTTCAATAAAGTAAAGGAACTGACAGCTCCGTATGACAGTTATTTCATAGTTGTTGGCTTGAGTCAAGTTAAGGAGTCTCGCTTTTGTTCTATGTTACTCCTGTTTCTGAGTCTCCTTCCTACAATCAAACTAATGGAAAGAAATGCTTTAAACAAGAAGGGTGGAAAATCTGTGCAGCAGAGGCAGAGATATCCTGACATTATGGAT
Organism: Percina caprodes; assembly: GCA_013375575.1. NCBI lineage: Eukaryota > Metazoa > Chordata > Actinopteri > Perciformes > Percidae > Percina > Percina caprodes. The sequence goes on from JABXJD010000071.1 coordinate 1,883,199, forward strand.
CAAGCTTCAAAGGCATCAATTTATGTATCATCAATAATGCAACTCAAAAGGATCTTCTCATTAGACCCTGTCTAACTGCTAAAATGCCCACGTCTTTTACATGACCTCCACAACTCCAAGGTCAGATGACCCTGATGACATCATCAGGGTTAAGTTTCTCAGAAAGCTCGTCCAGAAACACAGAAGGCATTTTACAACTTGTTTCACAAGCTGAATACGACTACTGGGATTGCTCCAGTGCTGTACTTAAAGTATTAAAAGTAAAGAAATATCCTCCCATTTAAAAACTGGAAACAATCCAAACAGTCCTGTGTTTAATCAGCTAATCATTTCAGCTGGGCTTGTGGGCCGTTATGTGGTCGGGTAGTTTTGTGTGCAAACATCTTAATCTGTAAAGGAACTAGTAACTAAAGCCATCTGATTAATGTAATGGAGTAAAAAGTACAATATTTCTCTCTGAAATGTAACGGAGTAGAAGTAAAAAGTGGCATGAAAAGAAAAGTACCTCAAATTTGTACTCAAGTACAGTACTGGAGTAAAGGCACTTAGTAACATTCCACCACTGTTTAGATGTGTGTGTGAAGGCCACGACAGTTCATCCAAAACAACGATGGCGGATGTGATAGACAGATGGTTTATCCAATCATCTGCCAGTTATTTTTTTTTTTAAAATGCCCGCCCTTTTCCAAACAGTTTTCAATGACAGCTTCTCAGATGGTTCAGTGTAACAATCCATCTGCCGAGTCAGGTTACAGTACTATGAAGCCGAAAATCCTTCTAGTGTGGATTTTTAGTTTCCTTCACCAAAGGATCACAGGACTGGACTCTATTTTAGAGTGTAATTTCCCTTTACGAGCATGCCTACAGACCTATTCACAGATATGACATAGACTGACAGAAAGTAAACAAGGTGCCAGGCTGTTGCCTAGCAATAGAATTCCATTGGAAAAAAAGGTGTGTGTGTGCCGCTGTTGTTACCTTTGCAGCCACAGATGAGCTGGGTTTCTCCAGCAGATCCCAGAGCTTCTGTCTCTTGTCGGGACAGCAGCCGTGTTCCTCCTCCTCCCCTTCGTTCTCCCTCAGTGTATCCGCCTCCCTCCGCAGCTCCTCGTTCATCTGCTCCTTCTTCTGGTGGTACCGCGCCTGGCAACACGACTCCAAGTAGATCTCGTCGATCCCCCAGTAGTCCAGCTCCTGGCCAAAGGACAGGGCGCACATCTCCTCCATCATGTGCAGCTTCCCCGTTCTGTAGAAGTTGAGGATGGAGGAGAAGGCCACCGGGTGCCGGTCGAAGAAGTACTCGTTCTCATTGAGGCTGTAGTCGTCGCAGATCTCCAGCAGCGACTCATGGGTGTTGCAGTCTCTTAGCCGCCCCAGACGGGTTCTGGGGAGCCTGTCCAATGTTCTCCACAGGACTTCATGTGTGAGACCTCCAACATTGAGCCTGACTCGCCGGGAGCGGGCCTTAATGCGGATGATGTCGATGGGCTCAGGGGGGAGCACAGGCCCTGCGAGAGCAGGACCTGCGGCAGATCGCGGGTTGATGACTTTGGGTGTGCTGAAGACCCCTCTTTCTGTCATGTTTGCTCTGCGTGTGCTGCTGTCTTACTGTGGGAGTGGGTTACCTCAAACAGGTTGTCGTGGCCAGTGTGTGTGTGTGGTTGTGTGTGTGGGAGAGTGTCTGGAGCTTGTTTTGCTCAATGAGATGATGATGGTGCTCCACCGAGCTCACCTGGCTGGGTTTGGACCGTTTAACTCCTCGGTACATCCATGGCTAGAAAACAAGACATCATACGTTATACAAGTCTGAACAGAATAGTGTAAACTATATTATATAATTCTCCTAAATGGCCTCTGGAGCCTCCTCACTGACCACAAGATGCGCAACTATCAATTTAGAAATGACAGATGGTTTCAAAACATTGAAAATTAATTCCAAAAAACGTGTACAACTAGTTGTAATAAGTTGTCTAAGAAGGTGTTATACAGAATTTGGTGACAATTTATACTTTGTCCTTTTTAACAGGCAAATCAAACCAGTTACATTTTGACCCAGGAAGACAACAGGTGTGATTATGTGCTGACATTCAAACAATTAATATGATTTCAAAACAGTATTCTGAACAAACTTTGATAAACTGCATACAAGCCTGTGAAAATCCATCAACATATGTTAATCCGATGTTATTAGTCAAAATAGTTCATAATGTCTGCTTTTTTAACTAAAAAATAGGTATAAATGTATATAAATGTATGTTTATTGACCATAATTTCAAAAAAAAAAGGAAAAATAGTTGGAATAAGTTGGAATGAAGTTGTCTAAGAAGGTGTTATACAGAAGTGGGTGATAATATATACTTAGTGTTTTGTAAACAGGCAAACCAGACCGGGTGATATATGATCCGGCCAGTACAGGTGCATGGTGGAATGAACGGAAGACAATACGAAGGTTAAAGATATCGAGTTATACAGCTCAGTTTATTATGCAACTCAAATTTTAAACAATATACTGTATGTAGTAGAGGGTCCCTGATCGTCTCTCTTTCAGGTTAGGGGTCCTAAAAAAACATTGAAGACCCCTGCTCTCCTCTACAGGATGGGGCGTCAAAATCAGATAAAACAGCAGGGCCCAAGCCCTGATCATGTCAGTCACTATTCTGCTACTACAGTAGACAATGTGCAGAGAGAGAGAGAGAGAGAGAGAGAGAGAAGGAGAAGAAGGGAGAGAGGGAGGGAGAGAGGGAGGGAGGGAGGAAGGGATGGATTGGTCAATAGAGGCTAGCAGCTAACCCTTGCAGAGCACGAGGGTGTGGGTGGCACCGGACAGGTCCAATCCACTTATCTACTCTAAAATATCATGATCCATGTCATGAGTTCACAGCCTGCATGTTCAGAGAGAGGACTTGCCGCATATATGGATTATGGATGCCACTTTTTCGTATTCATTTTGTTCATCGTCATTATTCAGATGTCTGTCTGCAATAAATATGTCAAACGTTTCATCTAAATTGTAGGCTAGTTGGCTGGAACACAAAATACATTTTGAGATCTTATAAGTATCTACACAGTATATATTTGGTTCAGTGAGTAGCAGACACACAACACCAATTGAAAATGACAAATTTGAGTAAATAGAAAATATTGGAGATACATTGTGGTGTCTAGTAGCCCTGTCAAACCCTGGAGACTCATCAACATTGGCATTTTTAATTAAAAACAATGCTCTAAATCACTGAATAATGAAACTGTATATCTTTGAAAACCTGTTCAAATGTTTTCTTATGTAATGAATACCAACTGGAATCTACTCTGAGAGAAGGAATAGAATCTAAACTGGATTTTTCTTTTTTTTTTACCTGGAAGCCTTTCCCCGGTTTAACTATAAAGGCTTAAGTTGCCATTAGAAGTCCTCTGACTGCGGGATCTTTATCTGATTGTGTAATGGAGTTCCACAAATCCCAGTGGTGGCATTAGGCTTCGTCTCCCCAGGCTCAACTCTGCCTTAGTTAATTATAGACTGCCTGCATCCTCCTGGGACACTCATAGGACACGGCACTACGTCACAACCAAGCTGCTACCTCACTACTAAAAATCTGTCTTATTTAGTCTTTCCCCTCCGAAATACATGACGATTCATTTCTGTGACATCAACATTAAGATTAATGACTGATTACAGTTCATATGTTGGATTTATTAAACAAGGCTTCACTTAATTATCGTGAATGATTAGATGACATAGCTGACTGTTTTTTTTTTGTTTTTATCCCACTCATTTCTTCTTCATCAAATCAGACAAAAGGCAGAGCAAAGTTAAATCCTTTACATACAACCCAAAATAAGAGTCCATAGTGTGAGTGTCCAATTGGTTGTCAAGGGATTAAGGAGACAGGCTTTACCTGTGATTATGCAAAGGTGACCACATCAAGTTTTAAAATTACAAGGTACCGAGAAAGTGGATAGAAAGTAGATCTGGACCAACACAAATGACAACTAGGTCTGTTCTATTACATTTCCTACAAATAACGTTGTCAATCAACCTGCCGCTGTTATTAAAATACATGTGTTATACATACATATGAAGGGTCTGTAAAGTAAAACAATCTCACCTCTGTGCAAACTGCTGCCGATTTTTGTGAAAAGCCGAACTCTTGCCCCTTCCAGGAGGTCCCACCATAGCACACAGGTAGTTATCCCAGCTGCTTCGTCTGCCCTGCGGCCGCTGATTCACGAAGCCTCCCGAGAGCACCCAGAGCGCTGGAGATCCACATTATGGCGCAAATCTATTGGCACAAGCGAGGAAATGTCCCGGGAAACGATGCGTCTGTAGAGCTGAGCGCCATGAGGACACACACACACACAGCGGCTAGAGAGAGAAAAGAGGGACAAGTGTGAACCGGCTGGCCCGAAGAGCTATCGGATCGTCCCTGAGGAAGAGAGAATAAGGGGATGAGAGAGAGAGAGAGAGAGAGAGAGAGAGAGAGAGAGAGAGAGAGTAATTGGATTGAGGCGTTCAGCACCATGGACAGCTCCACTTGTTTTCAGCTGAACTCTTTATGAAACACACTTTTGTTGACTCTCGGGAGAATGTGACTGACTGATACATCTTTACTCCTGATTTCTCTCAAAAATCATAGAGATATGACCACTTAAATGACGTTTTATGTTAAGTTTTTAACTTTAAATGCCATATAGAAGGGTAGCAGGTGCTCAACCTTTATCAGACTACATAGTGTGGAGAGTCAGACCTCCTGCATTCCCGCTGTTTGTCAAGTTTCTGAGCCTATGATAGTCATAATTTCATAGCGGTGCGGTTGTAATTTCCGCGTCCCGATGTAGCTCCACCCCGGCTCCTCCCCTTGCCCCCTGAGCCATCGGTCCAAACTTCCGGCTCCAAAAAGCTTCTGAACACCGGCAAACAAGAGACTCAGGAAGATGTCAATCATTCAATCAATCAATCAATCAATCAATAAATCAATACACACCCACACAGTACTGGGTAGAGGTCTAATCAGCCTAATTACCTTAAAGCACCTTGTTGTCCTTAAAAAAATGTCTATATCTGAAATATGGGTTTCGTTTTAACCAAATTACCACAAAAAATGGATTGGATTCCATACAACGCTTTTTGCAAATATAATTGATCACTTTCATTCCTCTGATCTTAACTATTAGTCAAAATAATTAGTAATTTCTGCTTTTTTAAAACTCAAATATTAGGTATAATTCTACATAAATGAGGGTTACTGACCATGAATTTCTGGTCTGAAAAAGGGGACAAAAATGTGATCCGGGAGGACGACACAAGGGTTAAAAACTGCGGGGTGAACGAAACCATGGTACACTCACCTCCTCTCCCCACACAGGAACTGACTCGGCAGTGAAATATAGACCTGACATTATAGCAATGAGGCTTTTTTCCCCTTTTATTTCTTGCCTTCTTTAAGAACACTTGAATTCAATTTTATTCATAGTATCAAATCATAACCACAGCAGTTATGACGGGGTCCAAGCCTCCCGGCGACCAATGCGTAAAGGTGGGGAAACAAAGGTCTGGAAATATGGAAAGGTGTGAGCGGCAAGGTCTGCGGAACATGGCCGTTGCAAATATCCCATTAACATTGATTGAGTAAAAGGGCCAAAACTGGTCTACGTTGACTGTAGCGCCCCCTTATGGCCGATCGTTGCCAAAGTTTCCACAGAGCAATTCCTACGGCAGAGAAATTGCAATCACAAATGTCCCATTTGCATGCATCAAGTTATAGGCCAAAACGCAGAAACGTTGATTATAGCGCCATCTAGAGGCCGAGCTTACATTTAAGCTCAAAGTGTGTAAAAACAGAGAAAGTTATATTTATTGTAAGCATACATATGGATACGGATATGGATACAACATGGAAACTCAACCAGCCGCCTTGTATACCAATTCAGACTTCTACTTTTCAACAGTAATAAGAGTCTGGGTTACAGGAAGAAGCTCAGACATGATAGTCTCATCAAGTTCACCAGCTCCTCCCAGTGGATCTCAACTTGTCCCCAGGAAACACGGGACATTTGTTTCCAACATGGTTTGTCTGTCCTGGTGTCTCCGCTCAGTCCACATTACCTTCACAGAGAGGGCGTCCTCATCACATGCTGATGAATGAAATCTTTATTTCCCATGATTAAAAGAAAAAGAAAAGAATATACAGTACATATTTTCTCTTTTCTTCTTTTCATACATACAGTATATATACAAACTAATTAAAATGTCAACATATCACTCGACCCATTGGAAAAGGGTTAGGTAAGCCCTAGGCTTATCAGGTCCTAGCCCCAGTCCTTCCCACAACTAAATCCCATTTAATAAGTCACAAATCAACAAGATAACTCAAACAAACCATTTTAAATAACACAAAAATACTAATCCAATATACAGCAAATCAAAATACGCATATTTTTAGCTTTGTCCGAGCATACTGTTGATGAACCACATCAACTGAGTCCTTTCAACCTAATGTAGGAGTAGTGGTACACACACCTAGGGAAGGAAGATATTTATTCAGACATAATAATTTATTCTGGAGCTCACCTCTACTACTGGACTGTATAACTATGATTGTAAAACTGATATTGCACTATATTATATTGAAGTTTTGAGAAACACACTTTTGTCATTGGTGCTTAAGATGATCTTATATTCACCATCAAGCACTGTACATATACATGAGTAGAAGAATACATTTCTTATTAATCCAAAGAAAACTGAAAAATGGTAAGTCTTCCAGTAGAGTTTTAAGCTCCTTAATATAACACACAGATTGAACAAGGTTGCTCCTGCAAATATTTAGAAATCTATGTTGATGCTGCTTTATCATTTTTTATCTACATTAAGGTACAACTTTTATTGTTCTCATGAGATTAAGCTCATTTGGATAAAAACATACTCCAAGCTGTTTTCCCAATCTTATATAAAATACACAGTGTAATGCAATATGGCATCTGCCAGGAGTAAGTTTTCAAACTGCATGCACTATTGCCCCTGTCTCTCTGGCTGCTAGCATCACAACAAACCCTCCCAAATTTCATTTGACAAAAAAAAAAAAAAAAATCAGCTTTTGCATACAAATATAAGTCACATTCAGAGTGGCACAGGTTAGACGGAACAGTTTAAGGAAACATGTTGTTCCTCAGTCTGTCAAATCAGAGTCTGGGCTCCCAGTAGGCCAGGGGTAATGTTACACCAAGAATGGGATGTTATGCAGACCCTGTGTAGATAAGGCACCCAATCTTATCGATAGGGTTGGTAACTATTTCAAATTCACACCGTTTTTTGTGAGTGTGTGTGTGTAGATATATTTGTCTGAAATGGTTTCTACACCCCGACAGCATTAAATAACTTATGGGCTCTGAAAAAGGAGCGAAAAAGAGTTGCTATCTGTAGCTGCTGTAATCCTGTAAAAACTCCCACCAATCACTGCCTCACTGTTCGCTTGGAGAGAACCAATGGGATGCCTGCTTGCAGCGCTGTGCATACTCTAACCCTCCCATACATAAGCCTGAGCTCAGTGCGCGTTGTTTACAGGAGAAGGGAGGAGAAAACACAGCAAAAGTTGCCACTGCTGCAGTTAGTGTGTTGAGATAACCTGCAGCCCTTTCTCCACTCAGGCCTGAAGCAGTGACACGTCACTTTGTATTTGGCAGCTGTATTGCAAATGTCAGTAATATTGTTTTGTTACTGTATGTTTTTGAAACAGTGATGCAAGACCCATGATGATGCTCATGTTACTTAAAGGTTGGATCATACAATGTTGAACTACCTGAACAGAGGAAACTACGCAGAGGCCAGCCACCTTTTTGCATCCTGAAAACAGGACGAAACTCAGAGATTTATTGGTTTACAAAGTACACAAAATTCCTTCTATATCCATATATCATTTATAGAATGCCTTCCATTAGTTGTGCATCATAATGCAGCTTTAACATTAAGACTCGACATCAACAGGAGTACATGCAGAATTAAATAAACATATTGGTATTAGAACATATAAAAATTGCATAACTCATCCTACCAGCATTGTATTTTTTTTTTCCAATAAAAAAAGAATTATTACTAAGAAGAGATTAGACAAGCAGTAGACAGAGAGCCAGAAGATGCTTCGGATATTTCTACCCTTTTTCAGATGAAAAAGCAAAGTCATGCTTTGTTTTCTGAACACAGTGTGTGCATCAGTGAGTGCATACAGAAAAGAGAAAGAAGGGAAGGCGGGGAGGGGGTTGGTCGTATACATCAGAACAATACTGTGGTCCCAAACACTGAAACAATAACACCACCCTGAGCCAAAATATAAGGACAAGTCTCCAATTCAGAAATACATGAACAAAATGCATAGAAAAGTCTGCATCCAAATATCATTGAATTTGAATTATTGGTTAACCAATGAGTCAGCAGGGAGAGGACACAAGGGGAAATAAAAACGCAACCTAAGTATTTACATCCAAACAACAGTAGAGCGCTATAATTACATTGTTTTGTTGCTTTTTCCTTTCTCTCTCTCTCTCTCTCTCTCTCTCTCTCTCCTTCTGCATCAAGCTTAAGTTTGTTGGTATGTTTGTGCTGAGGTAACACTTCTCCAGCAGAGGAAGCTTCGGTCTTTACTTGTGTTCCAGTCGCAGCAGTTGCTCCTTACCGTTAACGGTTAAAGACCGCAGCTGCCCATCCTCCTCCACCTCCACCCGCTCCTGCCCGTTCTCCACGATTCTGGAGGAGAGAACCACGAGGAAGAGAGGGTGAGGAAGAGGGGAGAGGGAAACATACACTACAACTTTGAACTAGGGCGGCACGATGTGAGGAAATGATCTAATTGTGACTATTTTTGACTGATATTGCACAATGATTCACGATATTGGAGGGAATGCTCACTTTTGTATCATTATTCTCATTCAAAAATATTAGAATTAAAGAAATTTAAATGACTATAAGGTGATCCAAACAAAGGTTTTTTTCTTTAATCTGTAGGATCCGGTTTGTAGGCTGGCACATCTCTGCAGCATCATTGCCTTTAATAAATATTGCACCCCCCCGTGCGATTTGGATATTGCACCAGTCCATATTGGATTTTGTTAAAATTGCGGCCAATTGTGCAGCTCTCCTTTAAAGCAAACACTAGTCTCGCATTGCCAGTCCACACAGCACTCCTGGATGGGAGAAAACCGTGCTCTGGTTTCTTGGCATCGTCTTTGGCGGCGCTAAGCGCCGGATGGTGCCGCTTGGGAAGGAACTTGTTTTGGTGGAACTTGTACATTTATAGGTTGTTTTAGTCGTGTAACAGAAAACTCAGATTGGACAGATAGTCTAGCGAGCTGTCTGGATTTCCCCTGCAGAGATCTGAGGAGCAGTTAACCATAGTCCTTATAAATCGCACTGTAATCAATCCCCCCTGCGCTACATGTCACATTTGTGATTTTTTTTCTTCTAATTGCAACAAACGTGCTTTCAAAGTGGTGCTTTGCCTGTGTATTCTTACAGTAAGTTGAGGTGTACTGAGCTCTCTCAGCCACCATGCGATATGGGAAGAATGTCTTCAATTACGTCAAATTGCTTCATGCATTTTCTGGTTCATTAAACAGATTTTTTGACATTTTATTTTCTTTGTAGATAATGGATGACAATTAGAGCTCAACTGATAAAGCATTTTTTAAGGCCGATACCGATACAAATATTTGGTTATTTAAAAATCCGATATTCCAATATATCGGCTGTATATATATATATATATATATATATATATATATATATATATATATATATATATATATATATATATATATATATATATATATATATATATATATATATATATATATATATATATATATATATATATATATATATATACATACAGTGGTGCTCAAAAGTTTACATACACATGCTTAAGTTGACTAAAAGAGGAATAAAGAAATCATGTTTTGGAAATTTATTTTAATACCTAAATTAAAAATGAGGTAAAATCCAACCTTTAAGGACACCAATTTTCTTTGTGAATGAATAACGTATTGTAAATAAATAAATGTTCTTATTTAAAATACAGGGGTCATAAGTATACATACCCTATGTTAAATTCCCATAGAGGCAGGCAGATTTTTATTATTAAAGGCCAGTTATTTCCTGGATTCAGGATATTATGCATCCTGATAAAGTTCCCTTGGCCTTTAGAATTAAAATAGCCCCACATCATCACATACTCTTCACCATGCTTAGAGATAGGCATGGTTTTATTTCAGTTAGACTAATACCTGGTTTGATTTGCATTGAGAGATGGTTTTATAGAAAGTATCCCATGCCTATCTCTAAGCATGGTGAAGAGTATGTGATGATGTGGGGCTATTTTAATTCTAAAGGCCAAGGGAACTTTATCAGGATGCATAATATCCTGAATCCAGGAAATAACTGGCCTTTAATAATAAAAATCTGCCTGCCTCTATGGGAATTTAACATAGGGGTATGTATACTTATGACCCCTGTATTTTAAATAAGAACATTTATTTATTTACAATACGTTATTCATTCACAAAGAAAATTGGTGTCCTTAAAGGTTGGATTTTACCTCATTTTTTAATTTAGGTATTAAAATAAATTTCCAACACATGATTTTTTTATTCCTCTTTTTAGTCAACTTAAGCATGTGTATGTAAACTTTTGAGCACCACTATATATATATATATATATATATATATATATATATATATATAAAAAAAAATTCCTAACATTAGTTATTTGTAGTTATTTATAAATAAAAGTTCTCACTAAAATAATATGATAATAACTTGTTTTATTGTCACAACAGAACAAAATATATTAAAGTTCTGATAAATGAAATGTATAAAAATACAAACTTAACATATGAAACTTAAAGTCCTTTGAAGAAAAATAACACAATAACAAAAAAATAAATAATCAGTGTTGCCAACAGGGACGTTGTGGCGCTCCCTCTGGACAAACTGCGCAATGCCAACACTCACTACATGGTTTATTTTTTATTTTGTAATATATTAAAAAATATATTTTTATTTTATTTTTTTAAATATTAATTTATCAGAATCATTTATCGGCCATTATAAATGCCAATACCGGTAGTTACAGGTCTGACCTAGTTCAACACTACTTCTACACAATCACCACCACTGCTAGGAGTAAAAACCTTGACCAGTTATTTGTTAAAGCTCCTACAAAATCTTTAGTCTGATTTTCATCGGAGCTTGGATGCAAAATAAAACAGCATTCAGTTGTTTTGCAGCTTATCCAGCTCAGGAGAGTCTTAATATCCCACAACCTAATGCTCTGAATGAGTGTAGAGACCAGCTGTTCTCACTTTAGTTTTAATCTGTGCAAGGCTGACTTGAATGTATTACGAACGCTTATAAAACAGTAAAATATTATTTGAATGAAGGAACAGAAGATGTACTGTAATTTACTGAGAAAAGCTGCTTTTTATTGTTTTTTTCACCTAGTACGTTTGTGTCCAGGTCGGTTAGTATTTCAGCCACACTGGAGGGATTTTAGGTTTTGTAATGGTCAACAGAGGGCAACTGTCATTCTCTGTCCATTAGTGCAGGTAGTGTCATCTTTACTAAACTTGGATTTTTAATTTCCAGTGATGTGTGTGGGGAAATATTAATCAATAAAACCATCCCATGTATACTGCTGCAACGTGTAGAGAAAGTGCAAAAGTCCAAAAACCACAATGCACTCCATTAGTGTTAGGGCCCTATTTTAACAATCTCAGCGCACGGCGCAGGTGCGTTTAAGGCGTGTACGAATCCACTTTTGCTCGTTTGACGGCGGAAAAAATGGTCCGTGCACCAGGCGCATGATTCAAAAGGGTTGTACTTAGTGTCTTCATTAATTCATAGGTGTGAACATGAAATCAACCAATCAGAGTGTCATCTCCCATTCCTTTTAAAAACCAGGCTTGTTTGAACCTTGGCACATTGCTATTATGAAGGCGGATTTAAAAAGCAGTGTTAAAAAGCCGTTTACAGTGTAATATTTTTATTTTTAATATCGTTTGTGGCTTTAGCTTTGTTCAGTTCCTTCCCGAGACTATTTAGCAGAGCCACCGTCGCTGCGTCCGGAGCTTAGCGCCACCCATCATGATTGTGATTGGTTTTAAGAAATGCAAACAACCCAGAGAGTGCTTTTCTTCTATCCCAGAATGGATGTGTGGCGTAGCCAGTCAGTATGTACCTTTTAGTGGTGATCTTCCTGCCGTTGATGATCTTGGTGGAGGTGGACACAGAGCGGAAGTTGCCCATGCCTCCTCCACCACCACCACCTCCTCCTCCTCCCCCAAAGGAGGTAGAGGAAAAAGAGGTGAAGCCTCCACCTCCCAGACTGCCCATGGTTGTCATGTGACCCATGTGACCCATGTGACCCATGGGGCTCATAGAGCCAAAAGAACCAAAGCCTGTGATCAACAGGACAAACAGAAAGAGCGAGAGAGAGAGAGAGAAAGACTCATTTAAACTGGTGACCATGGTTTGCAACCACTTTGTGATGTTTTGCTTATTTATTCATTGCTGCATGTCTTACCCGGGTCAAAAGGTGAGAAGCCAGCGCCAAAGGGAGGAAAACCGACAAAGCCCCCGAAAAACGGGCCGCCTGCCCGGCTTCGATGTGCTCGACTTTGGTGCCGCCGCCCACTGCCGAAAAATGGGTCATCACTAAATGGGTCTGCACCTGAGAGAACAGGACAGAGAACAAGAGGAATGTGAGTGGAAAAGTATATTAAAAGCGGTGCAGGAGATGAGAAAGATTATGATTCAGGCTAAAATTTTTCAAATCTGCATTTGGGTAAAAACTCAAACTACAGCACTGGCAGACAGTGCGACAGAAATAGTGCGACTTACCAAAAAAGTCTGCAAATGGGTCTCTGCCTCCGAAGAATTCCCTGAAGACGTCATCTGGGTTGCGGAATGTGAATGGTTCATGGAAATGATCTCCGTTGTGGAAATGGCCTCCTGAAATGCCAATGAAAACTGCTGTAAACATGGACCAAATAACGGCACAATTCCAGCCATCTCAATCGGTTCCATTCAACATCAAGCTGCGATTCTGTTGAAATTACCCAGCAGCCAACTCAGCTGCAACGGGGACACACCAATGCCACAGATGATTTTTCCTCATTTCTTTAATTAAGGCATTAGGATCAATTTCCAAAAGATGTTTTTTTATTCTTCTTTTCAGTCAACTTTGGCATGGATGTGTGTATACTTATGAGCACAAGTGTATATGTTCTCTTAAGTTCATACTAAAGCCAGCTGTTCTCTCTCTCACACTCTCTCACCCGCCCCCCCAGATTTAGGTTTGTGGTTAAAGTTTTGAGCTTATCTTTCTTACCCCTTCCTCCGTTGTTCCCCGTCAGTCCCTCTTTGCCATAGCGATCATATGTGCTCCTCTTGTTGGCTGGAAGAGGAAAGTGAAAAATCTCAAAAGTAGAATCACAACAGTTCCAGGACCGAGAGGAGGAAGAGGAGGTAGAGCAACTCGTCTACATCCATCAGACCCTGTGTTGTTGGTATTCCAAATCCAAATTTATTTACAAAGCACATAAAAAAAATAAAAATAAACAGTTTACCAAAAGTGCTGTACAATCGGAGAGAACAAACACATGGAAAGAACACAGTGAACACAAAACAATATACCGTTTACCAGCAAAATGACAAGATCATAGAAAGGCAACTATTCTGTGTGTTAAGAACATGTTTTAGGACTGGATTTGAAAACAGGTGGTGTAGGGGCTGGCCTAATAATAATAATACTAATAACAATAATAAATAGCACCTTTCAAGGACCCTTTACAGAATTACTGTGGCTAAGCTAAGGGGGGTTGTAGGCTGTGGTGAACAGGTGTTTTTCTTTTGTTTTTTTTAAATGTCCAGGGATGTAGTATTGTGGAAATCTGCAGGGAGGGTGTTCCAGAGGGATGGGGCTGCAACACTAAAGGCTCTGTCTCCCAAGGTACACAATATGGTGTCTAATATGAAGGGGCAACTCATTCCAGAGTTTTGGGGCTACTGGTATATGCTAGGACTGGGAGATATGGAGAAACTCAGATATCGCAATATTCTTGTCCTATTATCTCAATGTCGATATTGTGGCAATATTATAGGGTTGACAACTGGTGCTTTCACAAAAATTATCTTCACAATGAGATTAAAGATAAATAATCTTCAGTAATGTAGATATAATAAGTGAGTAAAGGTAAAAATAATAGAAGAGTTAGGACAGTCTGGTAACACAGAAAATGACTTTAAAACCAGGAAAAGACAACACATTTAAGATATTATGATATTCAAAATCTAAGACGATATCTAGTCTCATATCACGACATCAATATAATATTGATATATTGCACAGCCCTAGTATATGCTTCACTCCATTAACTATAGGGCAGTGCTTCACTGGTGTTTGTGTGCAGACTTGTACAGAAAGTTGGGATACAAACCATCTGACAGGACTTCATACGCCTCGGACAGCTCCTTGAACTTCTTCTCAGCCTCCTCCTTGTTCTCTGGGTTTTTATCAGGGTGCCACCTCAAGGCCAGCTTTCTGTAACTACAAGAGGACAGAAGAAAGAGGACGGCTGCTCAATAACTCGACTCAAAAAAATTAAAATGCTGTGCTTATTAGTGCTAAACAATAGTGTGGTTGACACCAGAGCCTTCTCAGTTGTAACTGAGAGTGGGTCTGGGGAAGGTTTATTCACAGCCCATTTAACCCAGACATTTCAAAATAATATATTTTAAAGTTACAATACCGCAGTACTGTGAGCCTGTGATATTTTTGCTGAAGGTTATCATACCGTCAGAATCTCATACCGGCCCATGCCTAGTGTACACCCCGCTAGGGCTGCACGATATGAGGAAATTATGCACAATGCGATAACTTTGCATACTATACAGGATAGTATTGTGATATTTTCCGTGGCAACACTGTAAAAATACACAGACGCCAAGTATCAATCTATTATTATATACGTATCGATAACGTAGCAATGTAAATGTAGCCTGAAAAGCCCATTTGTGGAGGCAGACCGGTCAGACACTGAATTTGTTTTGGGATAACCATCTAGGATGAAGCGCACCCCAGCACTTTTCTGCCAGAGAAAAACACTATATGGACACATGTCCTAACTGTTGAAATCAATAACTCTCTCTGACGTTACAAATGTGTAGCTTCCCTTCACACTGCATGTTGTTGATGAAGCTCCATGGAAAGGTAATCAGCCTATAGGGAGTCCATTCATTAGCTGTAGAGCTGCCAGCCAGGACAACAAGATGATAGCATCGCTGTGCAGATGTCTGCGAATGTGTTTAAGAACATTGGAGCTTAAATATAACATTTTAAACGTAATCAACTCACGCTTTCTTGATTTCATCTGCAGACGAATCTCTCCGTACTCCTAAAACCTGATAGTAGTCCAACATGATCAGTGGATGAAGGGAGAACTTTCAGTTAACGGGATGAACCTGAAAGAAGAAAAAGAGCTGTCAGCCAAACGCCAACATGACACCGATGAGACTGTCTTCACTATGAGCCACTCTGTTTAGAGTCCTGGATTTAACAGTAGAACAACATCAAACTATGTCAAATAAAATGGGACCATATGTCGTTCACAATTTCACAGTGTGCATGTGTGTGTGTGAGAGACCAGGATTCAAAATTAAACTTTTTTGTCCACCCGGCCAAATGGCTAGTTAATGTCCAGTTCAGCTCAGTGTGGCTATGTACAGAAGATTGTGGCGTCTGGAGACTTTCCTGTGCAGAAGCTTGAGTGACGATAATTACCTCTTCTGAAGAGTCCATCATGTTTTTGTTTTTTTAAACTTTGTGTCCTCCTTGGCTACTAGCAACTGCACAATTACGGAAGGCTTGTATCATGTGGACGTGCGACAGTTTTGTCGGCATTACTTAGAATTCGACGTGGGGACGACAGAAACTGCACACCATAGCTTTAACACTCGTGGGTTTGGCGACCATTCGATTAGTTGATTTATTGATAGATATGTAAAAACTGGGTTTCTTCATAAACAATCATCCAAAAGCACAACTTTCAAACTTGTTTACAATAGGTCTCTTTAATATAAGTATTGAGCATGAAAAAGGATGAATAATAAGGATGAAACGACTATCAACTAAGAGGGGGCCACCCAAGTGTATATAACATTATAACATGTATAATGGCTTCAAAACAGAAAGTGCAACCAGCCCTACAATTAAATTACAAAACTGAATATGTATGATTACATACGTGCAAAGTAAAGTAACAGTTTTGGCTCTTGGACTGTTTTTTTGTTTTTTTAAATAGCTAAACAGTGTCTACTTGTGTCCCCTTATCACATGTTGCCTATGTCTGTGACCTTTGTGAACAGTTCAGCCAAAGACTGTCATTCTCTTCTAAGATAGATTAGTTTGAATGTGCATGGTTATGTGTTTAACAAAGGGTCCTTTGTAGCTACTGGTATATCAAAGAGCCTTTGGTACACTGAGTCAGTCTGAATTGGTCTAAAGAAGCAGCAAAAAGGAAGGTTACACTCCTACGAAAATGGGTAGGGCTGGGTGATATGGAGAAAATCAAATATCACGATATTTTCGACCAAATACCTCGAAATCGATACCGCAACAATATTGTAGTGTTAACTATTGGTGCTTTCACAAAATATTGACAATGAGATTTTTGATAAATAATCATCAGTAATGTGGAGATAATGACTAAGTGGGTAAAGGCAAATAATAGAACAGTCTGTAAGTTCAGAAAATGACATCACTTTACTTTTAACAATTCAGCTTTTAAAACCAGGAAAAGACACCCCTTCTGCCATATAACGATATCCAAAATCTAATACGACATCTAGTCTCATATCTCGATATCGATATAATATCGATATATTGCCCAGTTCTACACTGAGGACAAGCAAGAATCAAATCAGGGATTTTGATGAATTAGCTAATTCCTAAAATCCTATGAAATCCTTTGTAGATACCTGCTATGATTTTTTTTTATTAGTATTACTTTGTTATTATTATGAAATAGTTATGAAACAATTTTCAATCCCATATACATACATTGTATTCATGTGTCAGTCGTATACAGTATGAACTCGATTAGGGATGCAACTAACACTGTGGATTAATCTGTTGATTGTAGTCTTGATTAATCGATTAGTTCTTTGGTTAATAAAATACCAGAAAATTCGCAAAAAAAAGAAATTTCAATCAGCATTTCCCAAAGACCAATAAGACGTCCTTAAAAAAGGTCTTGATTTGTCCACAACTTAAAAGATATTCAGTTTACTGTCACAGAGAATTGAAGAAACTAGAAAACATTCACCTTTAAGACTGGACTCAGAGAGTTTGAACTGTTCTTTCTTTAAGAATGACTCAGAATGACAGATAAACTAAAGATAGTTGGTGATTAAGTCACTCGAATCGATTAATCTTTGCGGCTCTAAACTCTAAAAAAAGATTTAAGTCATAAGAAAAAAGTTTAAGTCAGCCCCAGAGGAATATCACCAGCACCAAAATAAAAAAAGGAATTGAGAATAAAAATAGCAATTAAAATCCTCTCTAAATGTTTTTAAAAGCAATTTAGCATACAACCTTTGAGAAAGCAGAACATAACCTTATGTGTACGTGTATGAGCGCTGATCTCAGTTTTATTTACAAAGTCCGCCTGTGTCAGAGTCTCCCGGTGATTTATTTAAATATTCATATTATTTTTTAACTAGTTTTGTTAAGCATAGTATAGTAGTTTGTTTATCAAATTGTCATTACTTCATGATTACATTCACGGTTTATGAAGTTAGTATACATTTTGTAATCAATGGCGCCCTATTCCTTCACTTTGCATTTGCCATATATTACGGTCACTGTACACAGTACATATAAACACCATTCCTATCAAAATGCTCAGTGCTGCACACTGATCAACTTAACATAAGCACATTACGGTGCATGTGAAATTTGATGCATTTAAGCGTTGAAGTTTAAAGTATTTTAGAGCCAATACATCCAATATTGCACATGGACAGTGATTTCAATTAGCCTATTTCAGTCTGCAATAAATAATGGACACAATGAGGCAAGAAAATTAAGGAAATTACTCTGCCACAGTTAAAAACAATACAACCAAAAATAGTTCTGCAGTCCTAAATCATAGGAAAATAGATTTTACATGATAATGTGAATCATTTCAAACATTGGCAGCAGAGTGACGCCACAATGCTGTTGCTTCCACCAATCACATGCATTGTCTTCTGGAAATTATTCTCCAATAACTCTGTATTCGGCACGTGCCATACTGACTTTAGGGGTGCACAATTCAAAAAAATGTCACGATTCAATATCAAAAACGATTCAGAAGAATCTAAATTTTGTTACTTTCCCCATGTGATGGTATACACGCCATTAGAAAAGGAATAAATAAATATCAATCGATTTTGAATCTGTAGAGCTTGAATCAATTTTTTTGCACACCCCTTATTGATATTATATTGATAGTATTTCATACAGTGTCTTCTTTGTTAATGTTAAACATAATTAATAATTAAATTAGCAAACAATAAATACAGAAACAAGTATATTTGTTTCTGTATTTATTGTTTGCTAATTTCATTTTAATGTTTAATATGTTAATGCATGCACCAACAACCATAACAAATTCGTTGTAAGTGATACTTACTTTGCAATAAACACTTTTCTGATATAACCATGTCACCAATAACCACTCAATACTAATAAAATATGAATACCAACTGAACTATGTATGTGGTCTGATTCATTACCACACGATATAACGTTCAGGTCAAACATAGCTAAGACATGTAACGTTCACGACTTAAACGCCTCATGAAACCATTGCGTTAATTGACATCCCGGTATTTCGGTGCACCGGGTTCAGCTTTATGAGCGACGTTAGCTTGTTTATCTCTCTTTGACCGCGAATACCTCCTGCAACCTGGCAAACATTAATACAAGAGAACGAGCCAGGAACGGCAGCGTTAACGGCGAAGATAGTATGCGAGAAATCCAAATGAAGAGTATTTTTTCACTGAAACAAATGTGTTTTGTTTATGGCGGTAGCCGCTGTTAGCTGCTCGCCTATCCTAACGTAAGCTGGTTAGAGCGTTAGCTTAGCTCTGCTGAGCAGTGGACACAGGAGCCACATTAACGTCAGCTGTGCTGTCAAATACTCTTACCCAATTCAGGTCCAGCTGTCTGTGGTCCCAGCAGATATGTGGGACAGATAGACACACTGTTATTAAAGTCGTGTCAGAAGCTAAACAGGTTTATTCATGTTCAGCAGCCTGCAGGTTCTCCGATTAGACGCTACGTCCTGTTTCTGACATCGTCGTCTTCTTCGTCTTCTTCTTTTACGTTGAACGGCAGCTTGCATCCTTTAGTGTTGCATTACTGCCACCTGCTGGAGTTAGTTAACTCCTACACTGCTTGGTTTTCCTTGCGATGTTGAAAGAATCTTTTTTTTTTTTTTTTTTTAAACTCTCCTTAACTTACCTATTTATTTATTTCTTACCCATATGAACAGGAACCCAAATAAATGTAATGTCAGTCCCTTATTGCATTTAAAATAAATCGCCACTATTTCAAATAGTAAATCTTGACGATCACTGGACTCACCTGACACAACACAGTCACTACAGACTAGAAGTTTCTATGGTTTCTTCTTTGTTCAATTAATTTTTAAGCCATCAATGTAAATTACATCTTAACAGTTATATAAACATTTTAACTTCATTCGCAAATCTCAACTCTATGGCTAAGAACTGCTAAGAAGCTCTTAACTGTATCTTTTCATCCATCATTAAAAAAATTATTCCCTGAACCTCTCACCCTAAATCTGCACTTTAATTTCTTGACATAATTTTTTTCACCATCTTCTTGTTTATTGAAGGTACAGTATGCGCATTACCGCCTTTCTACATTATAGTACATATTTTCTGCATAGATTGCACATTCTTCTCCTATGTGCATATCCTTGTTGAAATGACGCAAACTGTTTTGATGACAATTAGTTGTCAATTAATAAAAAATAATACGATTAAAATTCAGTTAAATATGTGCAATACTATGTACAGTACAATGATGTTTTCATGTATATGAATCTGAGGACTAAATTAGAAGTATAATATTGTTTTTTCTAATTAAATCTGTTTAAAAATATAATTATCAAAATTCTGTAAATGATTTATCCGAGCAGAACAGGAGAGCATAGTGATATTTTTAAACCTTCATCTCGGCTAGGAATATTAGCCAAGTTAAGTTTTTAGTTTAATTTCATTAACCAAAGACCTTCAATCCAACATTACATAGTATTACTTCATTATACTATATGTATAGTGACATACTTCCTGTTGTACTACATGGTATCTTCTCTATTTGAAAGCAGGACCCTATAATATCAGGGCCTGTTTAGAGTTCTTTTGTAAGGTTTCCTCCTGGCTTTTTTGTCCTTTTGTTCACTAACAGTGTGTGTGTGAGTAACTTGTGAAAAAAGGAAGAGGAGGAACTTGTGATTCTTCAACCCCTAATTAGTAGTCATACCACACTTTCTTACAAGTATGATTTTATTATTTTGTTGAAGCAGACATGATCAGAGTGGCAATTAAAACACAAAAATAAGAGTAGGGACAGAGAACACGGCAAGCTCCATTAAACAATTAAAAATAACAGTGTCTGAAAAAAGAGGTTTGCTTATGTCATCGTGCTTGAAGGTGAAAATAGTGTTAGGGTTATTGGCTTTATTTGAGCAGCTTTGCAGTCGCCATGGAGGTCATGGTCGTCATGGTCATGGTGGGCACGGTGATGTCTTTGAAGATAGGCTGTGTAACACCAGAGTAGGACACTTTGTTTTCACTGAGAGTCCCTATGATCATCTGGCGCATTTCCCTGCTGGCATCGCCACGCACCGCCAGCAACGCCTGGATGTGTTCCTCCCTACGGAGAGCAGGAGGGACCAAAAACCTTAGTGGTAATGTTTTAAAGGGACACTTCACCCCAAAATTCCAAATACATATTTTATCTCTCACTTGTAGAACTATTTATCAATCTAGATAGTAGTGTTGGCGATATCAGCCGTAGAGATGTCTGCATTCTCTCCAATATTATGGAACTAGATTGCACTCTGCTTTTCTTTTTTTTTTTAATTGTTCATTTGTAAATACTCAACTTTCCAGAAATCATGACCTGGTTACTAAAGATAATCCACAAACCTGGTTGTGTGTTGAAACTATTTTCTTTCTAAGGAACTATGACCACTAAATTCATCATCGCACAGAAGGAAGCATATTGATGGCTCAGCCGCTGAGAAAACCATTACATTGTCACATCTCGCGCTGTCACAACCATTGTCCATTAATATCTTTCATTCTGCGCAGTGATATGGTTGGTTGGGGTGTAGTTCGGTAGAAAGAAAATAGTTCCTACATGAAACCGCTTACTATCAGGTCTGTGGATTATTTTGGGTAACTGGGCCAGATGGTCACATCCTACACAAATATGCTTAAATGTTATACTTTTTTTCTGCTGATCAATGTTCTTAAAAAGCTTTATTATAACTTAAATGTTATAAAATGGTGTATGCAGTGTAGGATGATGTGTTGGTCCTGTGTGTGTGTGTGTGTTATAGGGCTGTTAGAACGAATTCCGAAAGTCAAATATAATTTGAATAGTAAAAAAATATATATATATATATATATATATATATATATATATATATATATATATATATATTCAAATGCTGAAATTACTATTCAAATGTAAAATTGTTATAAATAGGTTGGCTAACATTAGCTAATCTCCCTCTTCTCATGTCACGTCTGATGAACAATAAGTATAGAGTGAGAAACACAGGGCACCTTGAGGTAACGTACCGTACCGAGTAACGTTATAACATGACTTTAAAATCGACATCCACCGAGCCAAAGTGCTTTTGTTATCATTAGTTAGCTTGTTCTGGTTTCTTAACTGCGTCGCGAGTTATAGGAGCTACGCTGGGAGTTTCATGGAGACAGCTGAAGTTAATGTTAGCTGCCCTACTGCTGTCAGAGTTAGCATCAACTTCATATTTTACCTTCTAATATCTGTTTCCTCAGTAACGTGACAATCTGAAAGAAACAGGTTGTTTATACATCACTAAAATAGTAGTGACAGGACTGTTTGGCTTAGTTATCAATGCCGTTAGCATCGTGGCTAACACTATTACTTTGCTTTATGACAAATCGCTTTGGCTGTGGCTTTCTAACTGGATGTCATTGAGCTAACCGAGCACCGTTAGCCAGAGCTGCTTTGCTAGCTACACTTGTTAGATGATGTTTCATTACAGAGTTCTCAGTTGATTTGCGTTTGTCGCTGTGTACCCGTGGTGGAATATAATGTAAACAGAGGCTGATGTTGGAAGTCCCTCTGGTGGACAGAACGTGTAACAACAACCACGTGCTGATAGTGGCATTGACAATGTGTAAGCCTGAGTAGTGTAGTACATATTTAACTAGCTGCATTTGAGTAAAAAATTGTCACTGCATCCGGGGCTTAGTGCTGCCCAGGACGGTTGCGATTGGTTTGAAGAAGTGCCAGAGTGTTTTTTTTCCCCTATCCCAGAATAAATAAGCGGTGTAGCCAGACCATACTCCCGGTCTGGCAATGTGAGACTAGTGACTGTGTATACCTGATGTCAGGGTATTTGGACACCAGAGTGGTGACCTCCAGGAACAGCAGCGTGGGGTCAGTCAGCTTGAAGACTTCAGCGATGGCAGTGATGGCACCACAAAGCCGGTCTGTGTCTTCACCCTGCACCCAACAATCCACCAAAGTTAGGCATGCCCCTCCAACCTTTAAGGGCTTTCCTGTCATTACCACGCCAACTCAACAGTTGTCTACACTGGCCAAGAAGTGTGTACACTGGATCTACTCAGCCACACTGTGTAGCAGAACGTGTTTTGACAGCTTTACTATCGTTTGATGGATTTGTTAAACTCAACACAGCGGTTAATTGTTAGTTACAACTGTAATGCTTGGCTGAAGGTGAATAATGTTGCAGAATTGTAAAACCATTATATGTGAACTCACGGCAGCCAGTTTCCTGAAGAGGAACTTGAACTGATCAGCCTCTTTGATCATCCTCTCAGCTCCCTCCCTCCTCTCATCAGCGTTTTTAAAGGTGATCCTCTTCTGCATCACTGCTTTAATGTACTCCACCACCACCCTGCGCAGAGCTTCGCTCGTCATCTCCTGCACACACCACAGCCAACATATTATAAAATCTTATTAGTAATTGCTATTCAAAATGCACTTTTTGCAGTAGACGATTAGTTATTTTTTCCTCTCGACAAGCAAACTGCCCCACTCTTTTGATTCTGTATTTTTAACAATTACATAGTTAAAACATTATAAAAAATCCAATACAGAAGGGCAGGACTCAGAGAAAAAGTCACAATTACAAATCTGTCTTCTATTTCAGCACCACGGACAGCGGCATGGAGCACAGTTAAGCACCGATCAGACAGAGCTTTCAGTTTTGCAGTAGTATTTTTTTGGCAACGACCAAATCACCATCCTTAGCTCAACTGTTATTTTGCTGCGAGATGCATAAAGCGGGAAAATGCAAGGTGCTCCGCAACGCAAAGGCAGTGAGCAATACACTTAGCAGGTCCCTATTTGGGACAGCCATAATATATGACACATTTCTATACATGAATTACTTGTGAAATTTTGAAGATACCCTGTAAAGAGTAAAGTGTTCTAGAGCTGTAATCGGGCCTTAAAAGTTAGGCCCGACAAAGCCCGAGCCTGACAGAATTCGGGCGTAGCCCGACAAGTACATTTTGATTGACGGCTTTTTAAAGCGCATGCACATAGCTCTTTTGCCTTTTGTCAAGAATGAGTCATTTATAGACTTTTTTGACATCATTTTTTATGACTAATGTTCTTTGCACTAAAGATGGACTATGTTGCACTAACACGTAATCGCCAGAGGCCAGCCTCCGTTTCACCTCCGTTTCACCTCCTCAGCATCCATTTCCGCGCTAATCAAAACGCATCCCCTGAGCGCTCATTTACGACGCAACCCGGAGCCCAAGCCCATGTAAAATCATAGAAATTAAGACCAAACCTGACGGAACAAGATCTTCAGCTCTAAAGTGTTGTGCTCCCATCCTACCTGATTGAAGGGTTTCTTGATCTTGTTGAAGTCATTGAAGTAGTCCTCCACTGTCACACAGATGGTGTCCACAGCGTGAGAGCCCGTCAGCCACTTCCTAGTCAGCAGCTCATTTAGGTGATGCTGGTCAATGCAATGTCAAAATCAAAAGAAATAAATGCATTGGAGCATTTTGTAAATCAGCTGAACTTCCTTCATTTGTTTTGTTCCTTTTTTCGGTCAATTAAAATTAAAAAAGCAAAGGGAACTCGATCTGTTGGAATTCCATTTAAGAATCAGTTACCTATTGATATGATATAATATTTTATTTGTGTCATTATGGGTCACTAAGTGGCCCATCCCACACCCATCATGCAGTGAGAAGCAGTGAAAGCTTTTTGTACTTTTAAGAAAATGTGTTCTTGTTGGCACAAAACATTTGCCAAATTTCATATTACTTGACATTATTTTATACGAAGTACCAATTACCGTATAGGTCAGAATATAAGACGATTCTTTGCTACAAATTAGGGATGCTAATGACTTTGTTCCCTAACATCTAGTGATAGAATTTAGACTAGCAGTTAAGAAATAGATTGTTTAGCGTATGTGTCTTTTACCATGCAACAAACTGTTTTAAATGATATATATATATATATATATATATATATATATATATACACACACACACACACATACACACACACATATATACATACACACACATTACTGGTCAAAGGTTTGGTGTCACTTACAAATTTCCATACCACTCCATTATAGACAGAATACCAGCTGATCTGGGTGGGTGGCTGATTCTGGGTGGGTGGCTTTAATGCAATATCTACATTGCCCATTATCAGCAACTATTCGTCCAATGTCCCAAAGGTGCATTCTGTTTACTAATCTGATATAATTTTAAACAAACTGAGAAAAACACTGGAGAACACTTTTTCAATTATGTAAGAACATAATGTAATCTGAAAACTGCTGCCCTGGTTAAAGAAAAAAACAATGCAACTGACCTCAGCTGGTATTCTGTCTACAGTGGAGTACAATGGAAATTTCTAAGTAACCCCAAACGTTTGACCAGTAGTGTATATACTTTCATAATGTTTTTTTACGGTTAATTAATAAAACTGTTCTTGTCAGTTAAATGGTTAATTATTAAATCCCTACTAAAAATGCAACAAACACCCTTTAAACAATAAATATAGATCAGTCCAATAAGAGCTCTTCTTACCTCGAGGTCTAGGAAGACTTCATCCAATAGGAACTGACATCCCTCCTTGGCCACCTCATTGAGCGTCCTCTCTATGGCTGCATCACTGTCAGTGGGCTCGGAGGACTGCGAGTACTTCCTCTTCAGACTGTTAATGGACTCTCTGACAAACACATGGGATAACATTACAATATGGAACCCAAAAGATTATGCAACTTCTTGCCATCTAACTCTGTGGTTGACAGGCTATTCTAACTAACTCTAACTCTCCATTTCCATGTGTTCCAACATCCCTGTTGCTCACCAGCTACACTGACTGTACTTAAGTCTGTTGTGCTAATAGGTTATTCTTATTGCTCCAGTCACATGCAGTGGGAAACTCTCCTCTGGATTTCCTAGATTAGCTTAGAGACAAGCAGCTAACTTGGAGCCTATAGCTGGACAGCCTACGTCCCCTGTCTGCTAAACAATTTGACATTACTACATTATGACCAAAGTTGTATTTTACTCAAAGTGTAAACACTAGTTCATCTATGAAATGTAATCTTACTTGAATGTCTGGCAGTTGTTAATGATGGCTATCATGTACTGTACATAACACTGAGGCATCTGTCTGTCTCTCATGTGCTCCTCTTTGTAGGTCACCGCCTCCTCTCTGTACCTACACAAAAGAACACACATGCATCTTTGTTACCAGGTAATAATTCCTTGTTGTTTCAAACATTTTTGATAGACCTACAATTTAGAAATAATCTCATATAATTCTTCATTTAGACCTTTATTACATCAGAAAGAAAGTCAAACAATATGAAAAATTACCTGATAAGGAAAGTGTTCATCTGTTTCAGGCAGAGCTTCAGAACTTGCTCTTTGAAATTGTTGTCAATCTGTGCAGCAACTTGCAGATTCTGTTCAAACATCTGATGAAGAGTGAAGAAACATTAAAATGAAGACGAGAGAGAATGAGCGAGATGAGATGTTTTCATTATAAGTACCAGGAATCAAATATACTGTGGCTTGCATAAGTTTACACACCCATGTTAAAGTTGACTAAAAAGAGAAATACAAAATAATCTTTTGGAAATTGATCTTAATGCCTTAATTAAAAGAATTAGGAAAAATCCAACCTTTAAGGATGCCAATTTTCTTTGTGAATGAATAATGTATCTTAAATAAATAAATGTTCTAAAATGTCCTATCTTACATTCCCATGTAGGCAGACATCATCGCATACCCTTCATCATACCTAGAGATTGGCATACGGTACTTTCACTGAGATCATCTCTCAATGCAAATCAAACTAGCTATTAGGCTAACTGAAGTAAAACCATGCCAATCTCTAGGTATGGTGAAAGGTATGTGGTGATGTGGGGCTATTTTAATTCCAAAGGTGTGTGTGCGTGCTACCTGAAAGACTATGGCAGGCAGTGTGGTCTGGTAGTATCCGTCTTGGTCAGCTTCAGGCTCAGTTTCTTTCTGCCAGTCCTTCTTGTCCGTTTCCAGGGCTTTCCTCAGCCAGCCTGTTATATTAGACTGAAGATATGGACAGTCAAACAGAGAGTCTGGATTCAGACTTAACAAAAAAATGCTATGTCACTTTGTTTTGTGCCACTTTAAACTGTTTTTTTCTTTAATTTCTTTTTTTAAATTATGACACATTGGCATTTTTATTAAGTAAAGGGGAATTTGACACTTGCAAAGGTGACACACAGGAAGGTAGCACAAGAGGAAGAAAAGAACCAGACATACTTTATTTAAAAGGCAAGCTGTTTTTTGTAATCAAGTTACTGTGTTTAGATGTCCAAGAAGCAGGTCTATTTGCAGTGCAGCACTCACAATGAGATTATGTGTTGATTCAAACAGCAGGCCAAAATGAAATGAATGCAGGCATAATGTGTATAAAGACTACTGTACGAACTAAAGACCTGAATAGGACAACCATTAGCATTCTTGTCAATGTGTGTGGTGTTTGCCTACTGTAAAAGTCTTGACATATTTGCTGAGCAGGTCGTCCACCACATCTTGGGGCAGCAAAGGCTCAAGCTGGTTGATGTCACACTCTGAAAACAAATCTGGGTGGCCCATCATCTCCACACTGAGACACAGACAGGCACACATACACAGATTCTATAACTAAAACTCAGTTCCATCTGCAGGTGCCTCATGAATTCTTTGAGCCTATGATAAACATTTCCTGCGGTGGTCATGATAAATTGTTGTCTGTGGTTTTGTTTTGTGTATGAGGTGTTTGACTCTATGTTTTATTTGTTCTTTGTTTTGTGCAAAGTAGAGAATGTTGAATGTGGACATTGGACCGGAAGGCAATTGCAAGGTACCGGAGGGCCTGAAAGGCTGCAGTTTCTGCTGTGAAAGAGGCAAAGCAGCGGGTGTGGGAGAAGTTCGGAGAAGACATGAAGGACTTTCAGTCGGCACTAAGATGCTTCTGGAAAAACCTTCGCCACCTCAGGGGGGGGGAAGCGGGGAACCATCCAAGCTGTGTACAGTAAGGATGGGACGCTGTTGACCTCAACTGAGGAGGTAATAGGGCGGTGCAAGGAGCACTTTGAGGAACTCTTAAATCTAGCTAACACGCCCTCAATGGTAGAGGCAGAGCTGGAGGATGATGGGGGATTGTTGTCAATTTCCTTGGTGGAAGTCACTGGGGTAGTTAAACCATTACACAGTGGTAAATCCCCAGGGATTGATGAGATCTGTCCACAAATGCAGAAAGCTCTGGGTGTGGAGGGGCTGTCTTGGTTGACACGCCTCTTCAACATTGCAGGGAGGTCTGGGACGGTGCCTAAAGAGTGGCAGACCGGGGTGGTGGTTCCCCTCTTCAAAAAAGGGGGACCAGAGGGTGTGTGCCAATTACAGGGGTATCACACTTTTCAGGCTCCCTGGTGAAGTCTATTTCATGGTGCTGGAAAGGAGGGTTCAGCCGATGGTCGAACCTCGGATTGAAGAGGAACAATGCGGATTCCGTCCTGGTCGTGGAACAACGGCTCAGATCTTTACTCTTGCAAGGATCCTGGAGGGAGCCTTGGAGTATGCCCATATACTACATGCATTTTGTGGATCTGGAGAAGGCGTATGACCGGGTCAACTGGGAGATACTGTGGGAGGTTTTGCGGGAGTGTGTGAGGGGGTTCTTTCCCCAAGTGAAGTAGTTCATGTACCTTGGGGTCTTGTTCACGGGTGAGGGGACAATGGATTGGGAGATTGGTCGGAGAATCGCCGCAGCGGATATGGTATTATACTCAATTTATTGCACCGTTGCTGAGCCAAAAGGGAAAGCTCTCGATCTACCGGTCAGTTTTTAGTCCCTACCCTCACCTATGGTCCTGAAGGCTGGATCATGACATCAGCATGTGTGTGTGTGTGTGTGTGTGTGTGTGTGTGTGTGTGTGTGTTACCTCTTATATGTATTGAGGACCCAGGTTAGCAGGGATACAATCTCATTAGCCTCTAAATCCTCAGAGGCCAGTTCTTTGACACGAGAGGACACAGCATTGTGGTAGAGGCCAAAAAACCTAAAACACGCACACATGAGCAAATACTTACTTGAATGTGTTAAATAAATAGGGAAATAAAAACACAACTGAATACTTTGACTTGAAGCTTTTCATCAGTTGAGAGCCTAACAGTACACTAAATTCATGGTTCAATTTATTACAATATTCTGATGACACAATTGTGAGAATGGGGCTTTCAAGTGCTTGGAGGTGGAAGGACAGTTAGGCGGCCAGGAAAACAAAGTATTTCTATTCTGAATCTTGTGTTAAGGACCGGTTCTGTGCCGACAGACAAACAGATTCATTTTGTGTCCGTTACCTGTTGAAAGTGTTGTAGTGCTGGGGGAAGCACTGCACCATGAGGTTCTTGACAACGATGAGGTCATCCAGAACATATTTCCTGGTTATTTCTAAAAGACGAACCAGCCACATTTTATCAGCCTCTTTTGTCACTGCCTGGGTGCCCTCAATGCGGGTGCCAACTGTACCCTCCAACACCTGCAACAGAAACGGATCAAAGTTATCGTTTAGGGACTGAGTCTGTACAGTTGGCCAGAAAAATACCTCTTCCTGAGGTAAAAAATTAAAATGTCTACACCACATCTATTTTGCAAGCAAATCAAAACTAATTTCACCATCAATCCTATTATGTTTTAGCCTGGTCCTACCAGACTCTGGTACATTTCATTTGTACAAAGAGTCTAACTACTTCTAAGGCGGGTACTCTGGATCTGCCATAACCAATCGCTAACGTTTGCTCGTGACGTTGGCTTAGCATCGCTAGCATTTGCCTTAGCCAACTCTTTCACCACTAAAGGAGCGAGTTGAAAAAAATCAAACTTTTTCCAAACCCCATGGGGAGGAGGGCCTCAACATCACGGCCACCAAAAAAACTCAGCAAAGATTGTTCTTGCTCAGGCTTTAACTTCTGGATATTCGGCAGCGTTACCACAACGGACCGAATGGCTTCGCTCCTATCTTTCTCTGCCGCCATTACGGAAATACAACTCAAACTAGTGCACAACCGCAATGCCATCGTTCTCAGCCACTCCCTCTGTTTGCTGATTGGACCGGCAAAGATTTGACCAGAGAAAATAGAATAAAAAAGAATATACCGCAAACTCAGGCGGTGTACTGAAGGAAAATAAAAATTGAGCGGAAGTAGGCAGGAGGGCAGAGCCAGGCTAATAATGTTCCATACTTTCACAACATTTAGATAAATTCCAGCATCTAAGTGCTGACACCAAAATACAGTCCACAAAGAACAGTGAGACTAAGGCCTCTCATTCAGGATGCCAAGCATTACTTTTAATCAGCATCCTCCATACGGTCTCCATATTTTGGTATAGATCATTTTAGACTAAAGCTGACTGCTATGTAACTGCTGATGTTTCATACGGAGAAAAGGAAAGAGAAAAAAAGAACAGAATGACAAAAATACTACAATCGGATAGCAGCCATTTGGGCAGAAGGGTAAGTCTGTGTGGGATAGCAGGAATAATAGGAAGAAGATTCAGATGATAAGTGAGATGAAGAACAAGAAGCGTTAGAAGGCAAAGCGGAAGAAGAGCTGATGAAGAAAAATAAAATAAAAAGGGAAGAAGAGTTGGATAAGGAAGAAGAATCAACAGAGGAGAGGAGAAAGAAGAGTAGGATGAAAAAAACAAGGGTACTCAAACTAGGGGCACGATAGTACACAACCATGGGGCAATCCCAAATAGTACAAAGAGATAATCAACTGTAATCTAATTGTAATATTGTTTATAACTTTCATCATTTCTTTTACCTGAAACATCTTGTCCTTCCACCGTTTGGGTCGTCCAGGCGGGATGAACCCCGTCTGCTTCTTACGGTCGACCATCCGTCGATCAATCTTCTCCTCCCGCTCAATGATGCGAACCGATGACACCAACATAGTAGGGTCACGGCGAACTGTCAACATGGACCTCTGCAGTATCATCCATAACTGCTTGGCCAGTTCATCAGACAACCCCTGAACCTGGAGGGGGGACACAAGGAAATTGAAAACAGACTGAAAGCTTTGACTTATGTGGTTACAAAAAAAAAGTCTAAGATAGATATTGCCCCCAGAAGGATACATCTTTAGCTCAGGACAAAATAAACTTACAAACATATATGCTTACAACCATATAACAATAAAAGTTAAGTACTATTGTCAGTAAAAAGAAAGGGAGAGCAGCAGAGTGGTGAGTATGACACAGTCCTGTTGTTGCACTGACAGAATTTAGTGAGGTTTATGGTAACTGCTGTGTTTCCGTGTCACCACGGCCGCCGTTTCCGGCACGAAGGCTCCGCAAGGTGTCGTAGTGCGTGGTTGTGCACCTATGAATTTCTGTAACTATGAGCCCATCGCGCGCTGTGCTTTCAGTTCAGTTCAGTTCGGAAAGACTGGCGGAGCAAGTTTGCCTCTGCCAACATCTGTGTGATTCTTCATGTACAGAGCACAGAGAGTCAAAGAGCCTTAAATATGTGGTCAAAGAGAATCACCACACTGGAAAAGGAGAAACATTTTGATGGAGAGTGGAAAAACATGATAGAGAAAAAACGGCTTCATGGAAAGAGTGTTCTTAACAGTGTTACAGGCAGACAGTCATTTTTTAGATAAACGACAGTCACGTTAATGGTTAGAGTAGATAATATAATGTTTTGCGGTAAGTCGGGTTTACAACGGAAGTGTTTACTATTGTTGCCAGGGGATATTTTTACTATGGCCACCCCAAGACCTGCCCTTCAATAGTTACTATTGGCCAGGCGTCCATGCTTGCGCAAAGTAACGTAACCTGATTTGTACAGGTCCTCTCCCCTGACCAATCAGCTTTCCTAACCTTAACCACTTGAGGTCAAATGCCTAACCCCAACCAATCCAGCACTATCGCCACGCCAATGGGTCTTGCCACACTATTGGGTCTTGGTGTGGCCATAGTGGGATTCATATATTTTGCTGCCAGGCAGCCTGCTTTCCTTAACTTCCGCCATCTATGGAGGCCAGCGCTTGGTGTTGCACGCTTAAGTGCTGTGTAAAATGGATGTATATGTTTATCAAAGTAACAACACAACAGGTACACGTGGAGGAAGTTTTGAATTGTTATTATCACAGGGAATGAGGGGAAATTAACAACAAAAGGTCTGTATCTTAAATGAGCTTGTTCCAAATAAAGGTCTGGTTCTCTCTACTGTTGAGATTTAGATAACACTATTTGGTATTTAAAAATCTCTCAAACTGACTAGATATTTCAAATTACAGTTTTGTTTTTACAGCTATGGTATCAGACCAGTTTTCTCTCTGGACAATACCCAGAGTTTCGATATCAGAATCAGTGTCTGGGGAGAGAATAGGGTCAGTTTGGTGCATCTCTAATGATTATGACATGTTTGATGTTCAGATCTTTCACAGTTTTTTTTTACAGCACTCAAAAACTTACATCTTCAAAGTAAATGGAGATGAGGTTCATGTCGCTGGTGTTCTTGCTGTCCATACGGTACTGCTCATACATGAGGTCATCCCGTGAACACTCCAGCTCCATCAGCTTCCTGTGGGCCTGCAGCAGCTCTCCCTGCTCTATCAGCTGCTGCGTGTCCGCCACAATCTCTGGTACTGTACACACAGCAAAGTGACAAAGACACACAGAGTACTAAGAGCAAGACAAAACAGGAGAGAAGTTCTCTGTGAGTCAAGTCAACCTTTAACCTCTAAGAGGTTGTAGCCAGCCCCAAAGAAAATCCCCAGCACCAAGATGACAGGAATTGAGAAGAAAAAACAGCAATTCAAACTCTATATAAATGTGTTAAATAGCAATTTACCAAACACGCCTTGAACAAGCAGAACATAAACTTGTATATGAGCACTGATCTCCGTTTTATCTCCAGAGGTAGGCTGTACCAGATTCTCTCTTTGATTTATTTAAATATTCATATTATTATTTTTAACCAGTTTTGTTAATTAAGGTTTTATTTAATCAAGCATAATATACATTTATGTTTATCAAATAACAGGAAAATGCATAGATTTCTGTCAAAGAAGTTAACACAGTCTCATTGCCTTTACTGTACGTGGACTGATCGTGCTTACTGCCCCCCCATTCTGAGCCAGAAAAAAAAACACTGTTGTGGTCTCAAACCTGTCTAAAGCACGTGGGCTGTTTTTTTATTGACAGTAAATGGTGTGTGATGGGACACACAATCGTTGACATCTTTTAGGTTGGGCTGAACTAACCTTACCAGAGAAAATGTTTTTAAGGTTTTCCACAGCTGAGGCCAGCTGACTGTGTTGAACTACAGCATCCTTGACGTCCTTCAGGTTCTCTATGGTGTTGATGCTCTGCCTCCAGTCTTTACTCACATCAGCCAGTGAACCCTGGATGTCTTTGACATCCAGCAGAGCACTGTGCAGCTGGGTCAGTCCGGTGCGAACGCCATCCAGCTGGGACTGGATGGCTGCCTGTGGACGTCAGGGGCAATCAAGAGTACAAAAGTAAGTATTATTATGCTTTGTGTCAATTAATAATAATAATGTGGTATGTGATGAATTGTGCTTTCATAATGAGTATTTCACACCATTTCACACCATGTACAGTACAACAGCATATTGTATGCTTTGTCACTATTAAATACATTTCAGCATTATTACTTAGCTGTTATCAAGTAAAAAATAATAAAAAAGTTTAAAAAGAAGTATGCACCAGAGACTAATGGTTCCCATCTGCTGGGGAAATTATTATGTAAACTGTGACATAAAATCAGAAAGGAACTAGATTACAAAAAAACTGAATTAGTTAAACATATGCGTGTTGTTACAAATTGGAGCCAAATCAGAGGTTTACAAGTCCAGCTAGCCCCAATATAAACATGAGTTCAAAATGCAATTTTTTTTTTTATAATTACTGATTTAGACAAATTAATACCAATCTTCCCCATACATTTTACTGATTATTTCTGCATTTTAGGCTGTTTGTTATTTTTCACACTTTTTTGACATTTCACTGACAAAAAAGGTTGTTGCTGAAAAGAACAGTGAATGAATAGCTAAACGTGTAAAATGAAGGAGTGAATACTGAACTATCTGTCTGTTAACACAGCACCTTCAGCCTGGCTTCCACAGAGGCCTTTTTCCGAGCCTCTCTTCTTCTGTACTGCTCCACTTTGTCCAGCTGGTCCGATCGCTGCAGCATCCCTGCCACACGCTGCACTGCCGTGGCAACCGCCTCCCGACTCGTCTCCTCCATAGCGTTGCTCAGTAGTATATAGTACCAGTCTTATCCAAAGGCTTCATGTAAACACTCGAGCTGAAAGATACAGACAACCACATACTGCTAGTGATTGGCATGGGATACTTTACATAAAGTCATCTCTCAATGCAAATCAAACCAGCTATTAGGCTAACTGAAATAAAACCATGCATATCTCTAGGTATGGTGAAGGGTATGTAATAATGGGAGGGATATTTTAATTCCAAAGGCCAAGGGAACTTTTATTAGGATGCATAATATCCTTTAAAATACAAATCTGCCTGCATCTATAGGAATTTAACATAGGGGTTTGTATACTTATGCCCCCTGCATTTTAAGGAAGAACATTTATTTATTTACGATACATTATTCATTCACAAAGAAAATTGGTGTTCTTAAAGGTTGTATGTTTCCTATCTTTTTTGTAAATTAATGAATTAAGATCAATATCCAAAACATGATTTCTTTTTAGTCAACTTTAGCATGGGTGTGTAAACTTATGAGCACAATTGTACACATGACACTCCTTTCTCCACCGTTACCTTCGGATATGAACGTGTGACCGAGACCGTAAAACCACAGCTGTGGCACCGCCTCTCTCAAAATCCCATAGAGCTATTTGGTTGTCAAACATTAATAAATGGCTAACGTTGCACTATATAAAGTTAGGTTCACGTTAGCATCGAGTAACGTTGGCTAGTATTTGTTGAAAATGTTATGACAGCTAAGCTAGCGGTTAACTTGCTAACGTCAGCGTAGTTTTATTTGAACAGCTAACTACTACACAGCAGCTAACGTTACACGAACTAGTCACTAGGCAATATTATGTCAAATAAACACATCAGCTAACCCTTCTAGCTAATTAACATTATAAAAATGCTCAGCTCAATGAGTGTATTAGCATAAGATAAGCTAACAAGGCACGGGAAAAGGCTAACACAATCTCAGCGCCTGTAAAACAAGCTCGCTATATGAATCCAAGAAACAGTATTACCATCAGGCACCTAGGGACTATACGTAGGGAGGATGAAATGCATTTCTACGATTATTACTTTGATATTTCTGACTAGCTAGCAAAGTTATGTTGTTGTGTTCCTCTTCCTCATTAGAGCTCCGCCCAGGCAGCACCAGCACCAGCTGGTCTATTCTTCTTTGAGGTTTTGCGGCAGTTGGCCTACACGATGTTGCATTACTGCCACATTCAGGTTTTGGATGGTCACTACTAGCGGAAGTGTGGCTAAATCTACTGGGACCACTTTACATAATGCTGGGTAGACATAAGATGTTATAAGCTGATCTTTTTTGTGTTTACAAATTTCGTTTAGAAAGAATTAAACTGTCAAAAAGTGGGGGGTGAATTAACAGATGGGTCTCCTGAGGTGCAGTCGTTGGTGTAGAGGGAGAAAAGCAGTGGGGAGAGCACACACCCCTGGGGGGCGCCAGTGCTGATAGTCCGTATGCTGGATGTCATGTTCCCCAGCCTCACCTGCTGACTCCTGTCAGTCAAGAATTTTGTGATCCACTGACAGGTGGAGGCTGGCACAGTGAGCTGGGAGAGTTTGGTGCTGAGGATGTCCTGGTGTACGGTGTTGAACGCCGAGCTGAAGTCCACGAACAGGATCCTTGCATGAGCGCCTGTGTTGCAGGATGTAATGCAGTCCCAACTTGACTGCATCATCCACAGACCTGTTAGCCCTGTAGGCAAACTGCAGGGGGTCCAGCAAGGGGACTGTGATGTCTTTCAGGTGGGCCAACACCAGTCTTTCTAAGGACTTCATGACTACAGATGTCAGGGCGACAGGTCTGTAGTCATTTAGTCCAGAGATGGAGGGTTTTTTGGGGACTGGGATGATTGTGGAGCGTTTGAAGCAGAAGGGAACTTCAGATAGCTCCAGAGATCTGTTGAAGATCTGAGTGAAGATGGGGGCCAGCTGGTCTGCACAGATTTTCAGGTTTTTTTATCAAAAAAAGATTTTCAAATGAATTCTTCTACACTAGATGCCTATCTGACAGTGCTATAGCTAAATTTAAGGAAGATATTCCAACAGCATTTCATTTACCAGAGGACCTTTATGTTAACTTTAATCCTCACTTTAGTCACATATGTTCAAATTTTTGTGAACGCTTTAAATCTTAGAAATGAAGATTGAATGAACTATTGTTGCATTTGG
This sequence comes from Percina caprodes, assembly GCA_013375575.1. Lineage (NCBI taxonomy): Eukaryota > Metazoa > Chordata > Actinopteri > Perciformes > Percidae > Percina > Percina caprodes. The sequence continues at coordinate 1,919,538 of JABXJD010000071.1, forward strand.
CCTTGACATGCTGTTAAGTGCTAATGTTAGCAGAAATAAGCTCATTTGACTAAGTTAAAGTTACACTAAAGGACAATAGACTGTTGTTGATTCATGCGTATTCACCTACATAATTAATGAAATACAGTCACATGCTAATGTGCATAGATATTTAACTATGAATGGCTCAAATTGATTCTTTCTCTTTCTTTGCCTCAGACGTAAGCAACAGTAATGGTTACTTTTCTTTTGCTATCTATTGTACAACATTAAACTTTTATCAGACTTGTTTTGTACAACTAAGCCGAGGTAATAATGCATTTTCAAATAAGCGTGTGTAATTAAGATTACTGTTCATTTATCCTTTTTCTCTATAGCTTAAATATGATACTTCTCTCACTATTAAATGCGTTTTCCATTCAGCAACAGTGTGGATCATTGGAGACTAGGCCAAGACCATGGGGAACAACCTTGCCGTTGAAGATGTCTACATCTATTGGTTCAGCTGGGGTGGTCTACGGGGGATGAGCCTCCTCCTTTTCTTTATCCAGTCCTTACACTGTGGCGGGAATGACCTGGGAGATGTCAAGGGATGAAGGAGGACCTGCAGCTACTACTATAGTTAACAATGTGGCACTAGAGATCCAACTACTTCTTTTTATTATGTAGAAATGTCTTGTGACAGTTAAGTTTGCCTTTACCTTAACCCACAGCAGTGTTGTATGTGTGGAATTTACACTGGTATGTAAAAGGTGATTTACATTATTTAATTCAATTTTTAAAATAATCTTAGAAATATTGACAGTGTTTGTGGTGTATGTAATTTTTTAATTATGGAATTTAAATGATAAAACAAGAGGGAGGCAGGGCAGTACAGCCCGACCCAGAGAGTTCCAGCCCCACCAGGCTCCTCTCTCTACCCTGTCTCTCTTAGTTATGCTGTAATCGATCTAGACTGCAGGGGGACTTCCTTTGACACACTGACCTCCTCTCTCCCGTCTCTCTCCATTTGTGTGCACCCATGTCCCAGAAATTCCTGTTACTAAACTAGCTCTGGGGAGTCATACCCCAGAGTCATTATGTTCTTACCCCCCCAGCATGTTTCCTTGGATCAGGGACGCTCCAAGATCACGTTTGCAGCCGTGGTCCTGCTGTGATGCCCTGTTACATCCTGCTACACTCTGCTGTGCCCTGCTATGCCATGAACTACTACAAACTAATATTTCTAGTCACTGTTCCATTATCTTTTACTGTGACTGTTATTCCCACTCTTCATCACCCCCCCAACCGGCCCCGTCAGACTCCGCCGACCAAGAACCTGGGTCTGTCCCAGGTTTCTTCCTAAAAGGAAATTATTGTAAATTATAGAGTGGTCTAGACCTACTCTATCTGTAAAGTGTCTCGTGATAACTCTTGTTATGAATTGATACTATAAATAAAATTGAAATCTTCCTCCGACACAGATGACAGATTGACTAAAATGTTGGTAACATTCATTTGTATGTCAAAATGAATAAATCTTTATTTTCAATTATACAAATTATCAGTTGTAATATATTGCGTCGGGGGGTCAAACTGGGTGTCAATCACTGCTCATGCACACACATTTGTTCTCATTTGTGGAGGAAGAGGCTTAGGAGGCCGTTTGGGCTCCAGGAGAAAGGGGGGGGGGGGACTGAGAAGTTGTCGTCGTTCAAATCTCTGGTTAAGTCTTGGAAAAAGATCCAGCAGGGTCGAAACGTTGCCTTTTGTATTAAATTATGGGAACATAAAGCAGTGTGACATTTTTTTTTACTTTACTTTTCATTTGTCTTGCACCTGCCAGAAGGTGGGACGTGCACACAATGTGTTTTATAATTATTATGGTAAACGCACATCTTAAATAATAGGTAGTTGCTGAGCGCATAGCGCATAAGAGAAAATGGCGTCCCAACTGGCGCATACCTATGTGTACCGCTCTTGTGCAAAGACATCCATCTTTTTCCCTTCCATATTTCATAAGTCTTTCTTGCCATATTTCAGGAAACATCAGAAATCATTACATTCATATTGTATATTCAAACATAAACAAACTGGTGTCCCATAGCAACAATAGAATCCCAGCTTGACTCAATGGCCATCTGTATTGAAAACATAAGAATACATGTTGTTGTTGCCATAACGACACACTATGACTACTGGAACCCAACTTGAGTTCTGACACAAATTCACTCAGACAGCAGTTTGTGTGAGAGACAGTTTGACTGTGACAATCCAAAGGTGCACATTGCAACAGGAGAAGGAACACTGGAAAACATGGAATTCAACTCCGGAGAGACTGAACCGCAAATGAATTTCTATCTCAGTTACCTTGAAGAACAAGTACGGTGTGAGCTGAAGGACAGCGAGGCGACGCTCACCCAATGTGGGTCTGAGGGGAGAGTTCACCTGATCATCCGAGAGGACCTGCTGGCCGATCTCCTGGATCAGCTCCAACAACAGAGAGAGGGCAGCAGTTGGGGCCATGAGAAAGAGCTGATGCAGAGGGAGGTGTGTGACTTGAAAGTTCAGCTGGCTCAACGTGTCCCCAGGGAAACTGAGCATCTGAAATCCCAGCTGGTCAAAACCAGCAACAGGCTCCGAAAAGCCCAAAAAGATCTGGACCTTCAGACCTTCATTACTCAAGACCTGAAAGTGGAATTGGAGCAGATGAAGGGAGAGAAGGAGGTCCTGAAAAAGGAAGTGGAGACTGAGAAGATGGAGCTTGGTAAGGTGAGAGAGATGGTTAAGGTAAGTAAGACAAACGTGGAGTTAGAGTTGGAGAGCTGTCTGGAGATGGAGAGGGCTCAAGCTCAGGAGCTGAAGGACAAATTGAGCAAGATGGAGGAAGCTCTCCGAAAACAGGAGAAGGAGGCAAAGGAGAGACTGGAAAGATCCCAGGCTTCCCATAGAGCCCAGCTGGATCAGGCTCTGGCTCAACGTGTCCCCTCCCCCCCCAGGGAAACAGAGCATCTGAAATCCCAGATGGTCAAAACCAGCAACAGGCTGAGAAAAGCCCTAAAAGATCTGGACCTGCAGACCTTCATTGCTCAAGACCTGAATGTCAAATTGGAGCAGATGAAGGGAGAGAAGGAGTTCCTGAAAAAGGAAGTGGAGGCTCAGAAGATGGAGCTTCCTAAGGAGAGACAGGCGCTCAAGGTAGGTAAGACCAACGTGGAGTTGGAGAGTTATTTGAATATTGAGAGGGTTCAAGCTCAGGAGCTGCAGGATAAATTGAGCAAGATGGAGGAAGCTCTCCGAAAACAGGAGGAGAAGGCAAAGGAGACACTGGAAAGATCCCAGGCTTCCCACAGAGCCCAGCTGGATCAGGCTCTGGCTCAACGTGTCCACTGCCCACCCAGGGAGACAGAGCATCTGAAATCCCAGATGGGAAAAATCACCAACAGGCTGCGAAAAGCCCTAAAAGACCTGGACCTTCAGTACTTCATTTCCGAAGACCTGAAAGTGGAATTGGAGCAGATGAAGGGAGAGAAGGAGGCCCTGAAAAAGGAAGTGGAGACTCAGAAGCTGGAGCTTGGTAAGGTGAGAGAGATGCTTAAGGTAAGTAAGACAAACGTGGAGTTAGAGTTGGAGAGCTGTCTGGAGATGGAGAGGGCTCAAGCTCAGGAGCTGAAGCATAAATTGAGCATGATGGAGGAAGCTCTCCGAGAACAGGAGGAGGGAAAGACGATACTGGAAAGATCCCAGGCTTCCCAAAGAGCCCAGCTGGAGATGCAGGACCAGAAAAACAGAAACTCATGGATGATCTTGAGGAAAGGTTTGAGCAGCAGCTGGAGAGTCATCTCAACGAGTGGAAGGAGGACAGGTCATCCCTCCTTCAGGCCACAGAAAGCCTGAAGAAGACTCAGCAGGAGAAGGAGCAGGAGTGGGAGAGGACAGAAAGCTCCATGAGGTCCCAGCTGGAAGATCTGCAGAGCCAGGTGATGAAAAAGCAGAAGAAGAAGAAGAAGTGGTACAGGAGGCTTCTGCCTGGGTGAGGAAAGGTGTATTTGTACTTATGTGTTTGAGTGTGTGTGTGTGTAGGGGGGGGTCTGTGTGTGTGTCTGTGTGTGTGTGTGTGTGTGTGTGTGTGTCTGTGTGTGTGTGTGTGTCTGTATGTATGTGTGTGTGCGTGTGTGAGTGTGTCTTTGTGCCTGTGTGTCTGTTTGTATCTGTTCGTGCCTGTGTGTGTGTGTCTGTCTGTGTTTGTCTGTGTATGTGTGCTTGTCTGTCTTGTGTCGTTTGTGTGTGTGTGTGTGTATGTGTGTGCGTGTGTGTATGTATGTGTGTGCGTGTGTGTCTGTTCGTGCCTGTGTGTGTGTGTGTGTGTGTGTGTGTGTGTCTGCTCGTGCCTGTGTGTGTATGTGTGTGTATCTGTCTTGTGTTGTTTGTGTGTGTGTGTGTGTGTGTGTTTATGTATGTGTGTGCGTGTGTGTCTGTTCGTATCTGTTCGTGCCTGTGTGTGTGTATGTGTGTGTATGTGTGCGTGCGTGTGTGTGTATGTGTGTGTACGTGAGTGTGTGTGTGTCTTTGTGCCTGCGTGTGTCTGTTCGTGCCTGTGTGTGTGTGTGTGTGTGTTTGTGTGTGTATTTGCACGCAGGGCGTGTGATGCGTCAGTGCAGTAGTGTTGGAGTAGTAGAGCTGTAGTCAGACACTGCATGCTACATGCTACATGCTACATGCTGCTTCCAGCTACTGCCACCGGACAGCCCTTTGTTTTCAGGGGTAGAAAGAGGAGCCGAGTGTGTGTGGCCTCCTCTGCCGGTACATAGCCTCTCCACTGCCAAGACCTCGTACACGCCTCCCCGTGGCACACATGGGAACTGGTCCCTTGTGGTTCCAGGCTAAGTTGTACAGGATCTCGGAGCAGCAGTGGGCCCCAGAGACGCGGCATGCAGGCCCATCGGTGAGTAGAAACGCCCTGATGCCCGTCAACCACTGTCCCAGTTATGGGTAAATAGCCCCAGCTATGGGTAAATAGTGAAGACCCCAATGGGGGCGCAGGCGGAGGATGGTGGTGTGAGAACCACCACAACGGCTGGGAAGGAGGAAGAAGGCAACCCCAAAGCCACGTGGGTTAACTTGGGGGGGGTACAGTGGCTGGGAGAGGAAACCCCAAAGACAAACCTGCACCTGGAGACAGGGACAGGACAGTCCAACTGACTGGACCACCGCCCCGCCCCCTGCAGCTCCTGCCAGACGAAGGTCATCATGGGTTCCCTCATGCCATGGGAGGTCTATCTGGTATGGAGTGAGGTCTGCATTATTTGGTAAAGATCAGTTATCAGTTTACTTTTTGTTATAGCAGTAATCCATAAATCCTATGATTTCCATGTAGTTTTGGTCTAATGTCCGAGCCTCTTCTGGCATGGCTCCAGCATCTTGAGCCTGAAGTCTGTTTTTCCTGAGTTTCCTGAACACATCCCTGCTGCTTCTCCTGCTCCACACACCTGCTGTTACCTGCGATGTGCCCCCGGTCCTGATGATCTTCTCTGCTCCATATAAGCCGTGACCAGACCTCAGTTCCCTGGGGACAGTTAGCTTAACCAGTATGTTGAGCTCTTGTATCTTGCATCTAGTTTTTGAAAGTCTTTCTGCCTGTCGCCAACCTGCCTCCTGTTCCTCTGTCTACAGTTAATCACCTGGATAGAAACGCACGCCTGCCTGGCCGACAACTTCACGGTTGCATTTTGGGACCGGCGCAAACACTCCAGCCTTCCTATTTCACCCCCTGCTAGAATAGGGATTTACCCGCTTCCATATTTATACTACAAATAAATACTCACCTTGTTATTCCAACTTACCTTGTCCGGGTCTGCTTCTGGGTTCCAGTACTAGACAAATGGTGACAAAGGCTGTCCCCCAACTCAGATCGGTTAATCAAAAGGGGAAAAAAAGAGGGGCTACACTTAACCTAATTGGAATTAAAACTACCACTACAATGATAGAACAGAATAGAAAAATTAGATGTAAATGTTCTGTATTTATATAGCGCTTTTCTAGTCTTAACAACTACTCATAGCGCTTTTACATCATACAGGACCCATTCACCATTCACACACATTCATACACTGGGGCCGAGGCTGCCGTACAAGGTGCCACCTGCTCATCAGATAAACACTCACACACATTCACACTCCGATGCGCAGCAGTGTCTTGCCCAAGGACACTTCGACATGGGACTGAACTGCCAACCTACCAATTGGCAGGCAATAGCTTTACCACTGAGCCACAGCCTGCCCCTGATGTGGACTATTAAATATTATATCCCTGTCCTCTAAAGCAGTACTGGTAAACCATCTGATATCAGATAATCAAACTGATCTATTGTGTCTTACTGAAACATGGCTGGGCCATGAAGAATATGTTAGTCTAAATGAAGCCACTACTCAGTCACAATAATACTCAAATTCCTAGAGGCTCAGGCCGACGGGGGGAACTGCAAGCTTGTTAATTAACCCTAAACCTAAACTAAATTAGAACTCGTTTGAGAGCCTTGTTTTTAATCTTCAACATCCATCATGGAAAACATTACAGCCAATTATATTTATTTACCGAGCTCCAGGACCAGAGTCTGAATTTTTATCTGTATTCTCAGAGTTTTTATCAGGTGTAGTCCTTAAATCAGACAAAATACTTATTGTAGATGATTTTAATATCCATGTGGACATTGACGATGGCCTTAGTACTGCTTTCAACTCACTCCTAGATTCAGCTGGTTTCAGTCAGAGTGCATGAGGCCACTCACTGTTTTAACCACACCCTCGACCTTGTGCTGATATATGTCATCCAAATTAAAGATTTAATAGGATTTCCGCAGAATCCTTTATTATTAGACCATTCTCTAATAACTTTATTAATAAGAATCAATCAATCATTTATTGGCCAGGTATGAAGACACATACGAGGAATTTTTCTTAGGAGCGTAGTTGCTCACAATTGCTTACACATACAAAACAACCAATATATACACACTAATATATACATACTCTAAACAGTATAGAGGCATGAGTGCAATGAGGAGTTCAATAAAAATGATTTAAATGTGGAACATAGTGCAAAGGATGCTGGGATAAATAGTATTATGTTATTATATTACAATATGAACATTATGAACAGTTCTGAAATAGTTCTGTGTTGGGCTCCCACTTCAGGTCCTGGGATATAGTGGATCCCAGAAACCTGAAGGATTCCACAGCAGACACAGGGCTGTTGAGTATGGTGATGGGGGAAGAGTGGGGGGGCACCTCCTGAAGTCCACGATCATCTCCACAGTTTTGAACGTGTTAAGCTCAAGGTTGTTCTGACTGCACCAGAGAGCCAGCTGATCCACCTCCCGTCTGTAGGCCGACTCATCACCGTCCCGGATAAGGCCGATGACCGTTGTGTTGTCAGCAAACTTCAGGAGTTTACAAATTTGAACCAGTTTTCAACCAAAGTCAACCAGCACACACCTAACTGCATCCATTACAATTTATTTCACTGTATAGAGATTCAATTCATTATAAATAGCCGATCCAAGACAATAATTAGCCTTCCATAGGCTACTGACCGGGAAACACCAGAAAATAATACACCGTTATCGCTATTCAACCAAATATAAATTTCTTTCTTACCCACATAGGCGTACTGTCAAGATAAAGACTCCTTATTAAGACAAAGGCACTTTGTGGTGTCAAAACAGTACTAAGGCTTTGATAATAAAACTGGAACACATGTAGGCTACACGCTCCACAAGCATAAAAACAAGAATAAAGTCCATAATACAAGACAGGACCAACTAGACATGGGTGACGCAGGATATAGGCACATGGCTGCTCCAATGGCACAGAATAGGCCTACAAGTTAAAAAACAGAGTCACTAAACACATCACTGAATTATATCAAATCAAATGAAAGTAAAGCAAGCCATCTACTGACACAGACATTGAAATAGAGGAATGCAGCCTTAAGTTTTTGTAGCACAGCAATAGCAAATTTAAGGCATAAAGATATTAGGCCGTATATTAACAGTTTTTAACAGGGCCTAATCATTTTACAACAGTACAGTAGGATAATTAAATATAGGTGCAAAGTCATTCTGGTTTTCCAATAAGAAAGCTTTACACGCATGTAAAAAAAAAATTAACAACAACATTAACAACTAACAACGTTAGCTGCCTGGTGGTCTGTTGATAGCAGGTCGCTCTGGGAGTGTGGAGGTGAGGTGTCGTGCTACTTCTTTCGGTTAAAGTTGCTGAGTTTTCTGCCTCCGAACTTTTAGGCTTTTTAGCCTGTGGTTGATTTATAAAGAAATCCAAAATGCACTTTTGTGCCATGGCTAGCGAACTTCTGTACTGTTGACCCGCCGGGAAGATTTCCACAACTCTCTTCACTCACCAGCGTCAGAGGCCCGCAGCCCCTGGCGCGCGCCTCGCTCTTGACAAAATCGGCAGATTAATTCAAATCAAATTACGTGTTTATCTCTTACTTACCAAATTGTAAAATTTTGTACCTTTAATTTCTAATAAAAGGGATTAGGTTTATATTAATAATCAATGTATTAAAAATAAATGTTTTTGTTTGTAAAATTATGGTTGTAGTTGTTTGTCCTTTTGTTAGGGGGTGCTGCAGCACCCTCCGCACCCCTAGTTCCCGCATGGCCATGGCGGTGAAACCTAGCCTACAATATAATTTTTCCTCTCAAATTTAGTAGCTAAGTAAAGAATTGAAATGATAAAAGGATCTAAGCAATTTGAAAGTGTACTTACAGCACCTGAGTAGCCTTCATAGCCTCTTGATTTTTATAATGTTCTTTTTTTTTTTTTTTTTTTACAGCTCAGTGCTGCTGTTATCTTTTAGGTGGCACTGCACTTTTGAGTTACAGCCAACCAGCAAATGTTGATGAAAGAAGACTGAGTATTGGGTAAACACTCTGTGTCAGTGTCCCATTGTCTCGTCATCTGCCCATGCAGGATGCTGTCAAAACCAACTCATTTCCTCATTTTGATCATGACTATTTAGTTCCATTGCTTTCCTCTGAAGCTGATGAAAGACACACATGGACAGGGTTGAGATTTCCTCTCCTGTGTCCCCCCTTTTTTCTCTCTGACTCCAATAAAAGACCTATATATCCTTGTGCATTTGTTAAATTGGTATTACATTGATCATAAGCAAGAACCAAATAAGACAACAAAGTCAAATACATTTTAATCAGTCAAGCATCGGACTTTCAATACCCAGATCTGTTTCCCTAGCAACCGGTCCACGTATCTCCAGACTGTCAGACCTTCTGAGCCCCAATCCCTTAAAGGCGTACTTTCTTTCTTGGGCCCCCTCTTTTTTCCAGCACAGGACTGTCATCTTCATACAACACATGCCAGGGTTGAGGACACTGTGCAGTGTCTCTTCGTCATTTGCTCTCACGTGAAAGTGGTACATTGTGCTCCTGTATCAGTTGTTATTATTACTCAGTGTACTTTGTTCGAGGCCACTGTGACTCTAACTATCTTTATGCTTAAGCTAAATAAGCATACACCAAAACACACTTGGTCTCTTATGGAAACCTTTTACATTCTCATCTGCAAATGGTAAGAACATTATTCTACAACAGATATAATTTACAGCATAACATGATATGCCTTTTATGCTGTTACGACTCATAAGTCTTGTGTGGATGGAACAGTGGTGTTTTCATTACAGACAGTGCAGATCCACTTTCATGACTCGACTGAAGCGTGGTGTCGCAACGTAATACATCCATGGTCGATGCGCTACGCCCTTGACCGGCAGCTGATTGGACGAACGTGTCACGTGGGTCTGGCTACTCCCGAATTTCAAAATGACAGTAATGGCGGCTCATTCGGAATATGGTTGCCACTACCCGATGTGAGTCGAGTGCAGATTTGAGTCGCGCATGCGTCACTTTGCGACAAGTAGCCTACAAGATGCTAATGAGAAAATTGACCTACATAACAAAGTTTGTTCAATTTAGCAATCAAACACAACAAAGGCTGTCACTTGAATGGCGTTATGAGCTAAAATTAGCAATCAAACAATCATAGATAGCTAAAACGTTTATGATATGATTTCCATCTTCCGTTATTGTTTGTAACGAGAAAAGCTTATTATTGTATGGATTTCACAAATTTCAAATCAGTTTAAATCGGAGCATGCGCAATTCACATCTGCACTCGACTCACATCGGGTAGTGACAACCATCTCATGTTGCGAAAATAGTTTCTGAGTTTCTGAAACCAATTTAAACGAGAAATAGGCCAAACAGTTACTGAATCTGCCTTAATTATAGATCGACAAAGGTCAGTTTGAAAGATTTTTGTCTACTTTTATTGGATAGTCACTTGGAATTCAGCAGATTTGACCTGCAGTATTTTTTCAAATGCAACGCCGCTTTGAGGCCGCGTTAAAGTCGCTTGACGTCACCCATTGGAATAAAGTGGAGCAGCGTGACAGAAGCATTGCACGGCCAGGTGGTTCTGCACTGTTAGAATTCCTCGCGGGGGCCAACCAAAACCACGCACTGTAGATTTAAATTAAAATTATAGACCTATTTGTTCCCTGACAATTTTTACTTGTAGTTCCTTTTTTGAATGCTAGGTGTCATTATCACCATATGTGTAGATTGCTTTCACAATTTGGAATCTAAAAAGGCTTTACCAGTCACAGCCAAAGTCAATCTCTGGTGGTAGAAATTGTGTGTATCATTTTTTTTTTTTAAAGACAAGGGTCACAGCCTTGATGAACTGAGCGAATCTGAGTGGTTGACAGACCTCAATTATGTAGTTTAGCTCACATTGAACAAAAGCGTGCAAGCTTGTGTCGCAAATGAGGGCCACACATGACATTTTTTTATAATGAGCTTCAGCTTTTTGAGTGGCAAGTAGCGGCAATGCTGCTAACTGTCCAACTGTGTGAAATGGTCTTGTTTCCCAACTGTCCACATTTCTGTGAAAATGGGGAAATGGGTGACTGTACTCACATCCTGATCACAGACTTTCAAGAGTTGGCTTCCATTAAGAAGGACATGTGCAGTTGGAGCTTATTGAAATACAATGTGATGATACTCTCTGTAGTCTCCACCAGCAACTCCTGCTATCAGAGTTCCACAGGGAGGGATATCTCAAAGCCTAGCCAAATAAAACCAAATGATGTTGAAAGAAAAGTGAGAATGTAGTGGTTTTTTTTATTTTTTATTTGGGCAAGCATAACCTGAACACTGAGATCAAATGAAGAAAAACGCCCTACATGGCACAATGTTACATAAGAAAAGCATCATAGCAGCTGGCTGCAGACCACACCTCCCCTCACCTGCTGCCCTTTAAATGCAGCAGACTGACACCACACTGCCTGTGTGCCTCAGGTTGGATGAACTACTATTACAGACTTCTGAGGACTCTCAGGCGGACCTGTTTATCCACACAGTATTTCTAGCGAAAGAGAATTCCATGACATATTATTTTGGGGATATCTTGACTGTTTTAAAATAATAGTTACAGTGGGACTGAACTAAATTGCTCATCTTTGAAGAACAATTTGCATTGATATGGATTTCTTACACCTGCCAGGTAAGAGTAGTTTGATGACACTCTATATGATGCAAAGTAAAGTGTTAATTCCAATAACCTAGAATTATATATATACATACATATATATATATATATATATATATATATATATATATATATATATATATATATATATATATATATATATAGCCCAAGTGTATGGTGCAGTTATGTATTTATATGTGATTTGAATGCAGACAATATCAATGCATGCAGCCTCACTATCTGAAATGAGTACATCAGAGGTAGCTGGTGACACATCACAACATAAGCTAAACTTAAAAAGCACAATATGCAAATCCCTATGTGAGAGGTAAATGTCACATCTCTTTTTATAAAGAAGTAATCAGTCCTTTCCTTGCACATAGTTTCCCAAGATTATGGCAACTATAATGCAACAATTGTTACACAGAGTGAGTAGGCTAACAGGTTATACCTACAATACTACCCTAGAAGGTAATGCTTTTGAATTGGTTGCTGCTGGGGCAGACTGCAAGAACTCTCTGACCGACATTGTCTAAGAAATCTGTTTTTTATCGTAGGAACTTAATTTAATATTTAAATAAGAAGCTTTCCTAACAAAAAGCCTAGCTCTCTTATTTACTTTCTCAAGATCTTGAATGGCTCCCTCCACCCTACTGTTAATTTCGTCAGACGAGACGTGACTAAATATGTTCGTCAACAACTTTTTTTCCATGACGAAGTCGAGACAATGAGACGAGACTGCAGCAATTTCCAAAAACGCTGACTAAGACTAAATTAACATGCATTATTGTAAAAAAAGAAATGTGTGAAACACTATTTGACGGAAATGTTTATCAGAAATAATCTCAGAAATAATTCATTTAAAACAAAAGACTTAAATGCTTTGACAAAAACTTGACTAAGTTACCTTGAGTTCTCTTTTGACTCAAACTAGACTAAAATGACAAGACTTTTAGTCGACTAAAACTTAAAATATGTGAATGACTAAATATGACTACAACTGACAAGGACATTTTGCACAAGACTACGACTAAATTAAAAATAGGTGACAAAATTAACACTGCTCCACCCAGATAAAAAACATCTTAAAGAAACTAAGAGAGTCTGAGCTGTCGTGCTACAAACAGCTTGTCACAGGATGTCACTCAAATAGATACTGCAAGCAGAAACTTTCCACACATTCAAACTAAGGCAAAGAAGGTTTTGTTTGGTTGCATGTCACGTTATTGTAGTTTGTTGTTCTCTGTCTTCATTCAAATGTACTGACAATGTCAACTAGACACAGAGCACCCTGCTGTATTGAAGCATTTTACTCAGAGCAGATATGAATGATCCCACAGACCTAGCTCAGCCATCAGCAGCACATTTACTGACAAACATGCATATTTTGTGCTTTCAGAAAGAATCATTGCCGAATCAGTGGGAATGGACAAAAAGCAAGAGAACTCAGCAGCAGTCAGAGACAGAGGACAGCCACTTGCTGACTTCAGCAGCATCTACAGCAAAGGTGAGAGCTCCTGCTGTCCAGAGTCACGCCAGGTTTGGTCCTCCTGAAAGTCTGAGGCTTCTATCATTGATGCAGGCAACATGTTCTTTGGCTATGTTAGAGGTGAACAACACTAACGTCAACTCACATGTGGAAAATTTAGAAATCTGGTTTTAAATCTGCAAACTTCTACTTGTACTTGCTTTACACAATTGTTTTCTTTTGCATCCTTAATTTATTACAGAAGAGGATTAGTGCCACATGTGAAAGAAATACATTGAGTTCTGAGTTTAAAGTCTGAGATCAATGTCAGAATCTGAGATTAAAGTCAGAATTCAAACTTTTTAAATAAAAAATAAATAATTTTAGACTTTAAAAAAAAAAAAAAACAAATACATAAAAACAAATACATTTTCACATGTGCCTCTAATCTCTAAATTTATTTATCAAATCAATTTTTCCAATTCAGAAAGTTTTATTGATTTCTATTTTTTGTATGATGGTGTAAATAATGTACAAAAATAAAGGTTGAATGAATGAATCTTATCCAAGCCAATCAAGTTGTAAAGTGATCATATTTAGCATGTCTTCAAATATTTCTGTCATAGTGGGTTGAAGCAGAGATGGACTGTGAACCAAAATAAATGCGCTTTCAGTGGGTCTGAAATTTCTAGTTTTGGGTTGATACATAAAATAAGTTCTAATGTCACAAAAAGGAAGCTGGGAAATGTTAGTACATGTGGCATTATGTACAAAGTACTTCAAAAAACCTTCTTTAATACATCTTTCAATTGTAAAAGGTTGTTTGTTTTCTGCTGATAATCTATTTATCTCAAACTAACTCAAACTAACTCGATATTTAGCTCACACGGCTGGACTGTCATTTCACATATTTATGTATTACTGACTTACTTACTTATTTACTTACTTACTGACTTATTGACTTACTAACTTACTTACTTACTAACTTACTAACTTACTAACTTACTTACTGACTTACTTACTTACTTACTTACTTACTAACTTACTTACTTACTGACTTACTTACTAATTTACTTACTGACTTACTTACTTACTTACTAACTTACTTACTTACTCACTTACTGACTTACTAACTTACTAACTTACTTACTTACTTACTTACTCACTTACTGACTTACTAACTTACTTACTTACTAACTTACTAACTTACTTACTTACTAACTTCCTAACTTCCTTACTTACTTACTGACTTACTTACTTACTTACTTACTTACTTACTTACTTACTTACTTACTTACTTACTTACTTACTTACTGACTTACTAACTTACTTACTTACTTACTAACTTACTTACTGACTTACTTACTAACTTACTTACTTACTAACTTACATTGCACAAGACAAGGGATCTTAAGAACAAAAAGCTTGTTTTGTGGGCGTTGACTAACAGCCGTTCCTGTACCAATAAATATGCTTACATCCGGTCCTCTTTCCTCACAGTGGGAAACACTGACATTACAGTATGTCTTCTTTATCTCTGGTAATCCTCTAAAGTGTTTCCACAACCCCTTTATTACTTTCATTGTTGAAATCTGTTTATTATGCACTTTTAATTATACAGAACCAATAAACCACATTATGTTATATCAAGCATGCCTGACAAAAATGGCATGACATGATTAAATAAGACCATCTGGCTCAGGTGATGACAAAATCCAATTTGAATAAAGAAATTAGACAATATTTTTATCAACCTGAAACTTTCCCATAGTATTTATTTAAAGATGATGTCATTCTCCACACAAGGTTTTAGTAAATTATTTTTTTACATAATAAACTGCATCCAGCTAACATTTTGCAACTTACCAGATACATTTATTAACAATGTTTCCTCATTATATTCCTCATTATATTAATACATGAACTGTGATCGGAGTGGTATTACATCACTAAAATTTTTTTATTAGGACATGAATAATGTCTTAATGTCTAGAAGACAGAGTGGCAACGCCCCGATGACTTAAAAACCTAATGGTGAAATGCTACTTTCACTGTGTTAGCAGTAGGTGTTGCAAGATGTCTAATTTCCTGGTTAGTTGGTTAGATGTGCCATATCTCCCAAGTTAGGCAACTTGAAAGGGATATAAGTGTGTCTGTGTGTGTGTGTGTCTGTGTGTGTGTCTGTGTGCCTGTATGTGTGTGTGTGTGTATGTGTGTGTGTGTGTAGACCTGCTCCCAGCTTCAGGTGGTGAGGGAATTACCAGAGGATTTCTGCAGGAGCTGCTCAACATCTTGCTGAGCTACATCAGCAAATCAAGCCAGAGGAGCTCCAAGGTACTCAATTGTTACGTATAGGACTGCTGTGTTGAAATCCTGTCAATATAGTTGCTAGACCTGCGCTATGTGGGAGTGGCATGACATACATATCTCCTTGGTATCACGTTTGCCGCCTGCTTTCATTGCCAGAGGCTTTAGGCATGTGTAGTGTTGTTTCCCCTCACTGGTGGAACTTAACAATTCACTTTCCTATCCAGCGATTGACCTTCAATTGTAAATTAATGATAAATAACAGCAGCAGTTATTTAGATCATGCATTAATCCAGAGTTATATTATTTTTTTATGTTAGTTAGTAACCCTAGAACAACACTTTCTACTGCTGCTAGCAGATAGGGCTTTAGCCTTTAGGGTGGTGATTTTCTTTTTGGGATACAGCCAATATGATTTTGGATTGGAAAAATGTGCAATAAATGTTTGTGTTTATGCACACAATGAAATATGAGACACAAGGAATGGCATAATGAAAAATGCTGTTCTCTGTCCCGTGTTTTAGATACTAGACTTCCACCATCCTCACCAGCTGAAAGAGGGACTGGAGGGCTTTAGTCTGGACCTGCCGGACCAACCGGAAACTCTGGAGCAGATACTTGTGGACTGTAGAGACACACTCAAATATGGCGTCAGTACAGGTGCGTGTTTGTGTGTGTGTGTGTGTGTGTGTGTGTGTGTGTGTGTGTGTGCCTGTGTGTGTGTGTTGTATAATCACTGAAAGCTTCCCAATTCTGTACAACTTTTTTTTGTAAGAATGCAGATAATACTGTACAAAAACAATACAGATGTATGCTTTGCAACTGCATTCACCATTCACTAACACAGAAGAGCCTTAACCCAGGATCGGACAGTTGAGTTTGTAAAGTGAAATTAAAAGTTTTATTTGCAACTGCAAAACAAATTTATTAAAGAAATAAAGGCTTCTGGGGCTTCAGCCCCAAATGTTTTTTCAAAAGCCCTGGATATTTTAGGCCGGCTTTACTGTCTATCAGAGGCTGAAGCGCAATCCGTTTTAAAGCTAGAGTGAAGATATCTTATTAAACTATACACCCTAAGGAATCTAGTGGTACCACCAACCTAGCTTGTATCCCCTTTCTATAGGGAAGGGGGCTAAATAGCACTCCAAAGGTAGGCTAACATTGTATTCATTTGTGATGATGTTAATCCCCATATAGCCGTTTCATCGTAGTGTGAGATGTGACGTCAAGTGTATAAAATGACCTGTTGTAACCATTAGGACAGAGATTTTCAACGGGGGGGGGGGTCCTCTGAGTTACTGCAGGGGGCCCACCAAATTATTGTTGTTTGAAAGTTTCCAAGAAAATTCCAATATATTACTGGTAAATATATGTCAGCCTATATTTGAAAAAAAAAATATTGATGATAAGCGTACTGGCCTATAGGTAAGGTAGTCACTAAGATATATAAATATTAACATTTGAAGCAATACTTAGTAACTTTTCCCTCTTTGGTCCCTCTACAGGTTGTCTCACTGGAACTACAGGTTGCGCAGTTTGCCGCTTCTGTGCCCCTACAGACAACCTGTAGGGGGACCGGAGTGGGAAAAGTTACATAGTGTTGCTTCAACATGATATATAAAATCATGTCAACAATTATTATTTTAATAGCTTAGTAGTCTATGCAACAACGGTATGTATAAAGGCTTTAGGCCGCCCTACAACTTTAATGTGAAACTTAATTTTTATAGAATTTGATACATTCTTTTAGCGATGTAGTAGAGGGTCCCTGCTCCGACCCCTGGTCTAGGATAATCACAGCCTCATGAAACACAAACTACAGACACAAGACATTGTATTGCAGTTAGATATTTCTGAGGCCAGGAAGTGTCTTTTGACAAAGTGCAGCGTGAACGCTAACCGAAGCAAATGAAAAATGCAAAAATGTTGCAACTCCACCAGCTCTCTAAAAGGCTTGAGGCCCTGTGCAGCTGCACCCCTTGTACACCCCCACTATCTCTCTTGACTAATGACTTGCTTGGCCTATGACCTCTGACTTTTGTTTTTCCAGGCCATCCACGTTTCTTCAACCAGCTGTCTTCAGGTCTGGATGTGATTGGGATAGCAGGAGAGTGGTTAACCTCTACAGCCAACACTAACATGTAAGAGATTATCATCAGTGGTGTAAAGTGATGAAGTAGTCTACTGAAGTACTGTACTAAAAGACAATTTAGAGGTACATATTCTTAACTTAAATTTATTTTTTACTTCTACTCCACTACATTTTAGAGGCAATTTGTGTCACACAAACAATGTGTGTATTGTCATGTACCAGTTTTGTTCTACTTTTCATTTGTACCCGTCTCTGTATAGTAATGTGGTTGAGTCATTCAAGTCAAGATAACATTTTTTTTGCTCAAGTTAAAACATGTTCAAGTTGAGCAGATGAGTCCTTTCTTTAGTTTGTGCTGCCTGAGGTACTGTAGATCTACGTCTTCTACCGTCTTTCCACTGACTTTGCATGCCTTTGTTGCGAGGTGGGATGGTGGGAGCACCCAGATCCAAGGAAGACACCACCAAAATATAGAAAGCACACAGGTTTGACTCATGCATGAAGCCAAAGACATAGATCCGTTAAAGACAATTATTTTATTCATACAATTACAAAAAAAAAAAAAACACTCAAGTATGAAATGCCACTAAAATACGATACACATAAGGGTAGGGAAAAAGGTGAGGATCGGTGCTGAGGCCTTACCAGTGGAGGAATGGGGTCCAAGGATTTCAGGAAAGGATCAGCCCAATCACATGTGAACACTTGCACACAAAAACACACGGTGGTGAAAACTCAAAATAAATTAAGGACGAAGAACACAGCACCTGGGAGGGAGACACCACCACCTTTGGCACTCAGCAACTGTGGGAGAAAGAATACTCAATTGTTGGGGGGGAAATCAATAAACCAAAAATAAATGGAAAACAACGTGGGCAAATCTAGAAAGCCAAAAGTGTATAATAGATGCCTAGAGCAACAAACAACAAATAAATCATCAAGTTTCAACTGAAGTGGAAGTCTTTTCAACAGAACTTAAACAAAAAGTAGAAATTAACCAAAAAACACTTAATCCTAATTTAACAAAGAAACCCATAAACATAGATCCCCATCTCTACACACATGCTATGAACAAACACAGGCAGGCCAAAGAAAGGCAAAGCCGTCGCCCGTGTCAATTCACTGAAAACAATCACTCAATCTAATGCAGCCCTGGAGGGCACCCAGTTGGGTAACAGATACCGGAAACACCGGCCAATCGCAAATGCGGCGCTGAAAAGCGCGTGGAGGCGTTCAAACCCTGGAGTGAACTCATACGTATAACCCGTTGACGTTTAACAGGAAACGGTTAGCATTGAGATAATGTGGCCGTTGAAACAGAAGTCAGTCGAGACCAAGTAGCTGCACGGCGGGCGAAGAAGGGCTAGCACCGACACCGTGTTACAAACCCTGGCGTACACAAACAAACCAAATTCAGTAACAGTTTGTGATTAAATATAACAACAAAACAATATATGAATATGCCTGTCCAGTTATGGAATACTGTTTTATTCAATATTAAATACATAAATAAATGAATACATCAATAATACATGTTGATCAATTTGACTCAGAGCTCACCGCTGTCTTCCATTATGTCGGCACCCTCACTTTGCCAGCGTTTTTTTTTGCCCTCGGCTCTGTTCTGAATGTGAGAGATATCCACACCCCGTGATAACAGTGCAGGTTTAAACCTGCCACTGAATGCACCTCAGCAGTGCTGCACTCTTGACACTACCTTACTATATAAGGGATGCTCTTGAACGTTACACTCTGGTGTTGACTTCACACAAAGTAATCCTCGGCTGCTGAACATTTTGTTGAAATTCATTTCTTTAACTCTTGTGCCCTCCTCAAAAGTACTACCTTTTTGGCAAAAATGTACACGCACATAAAAACTGCTATTAAATCCTCATACATCAATATTCTTTTCTGCTTTTTTCCCCCCACATAAATCTCTTCAACAAGACAACACACTTGTTCAAAACCAGCAAACATTCAATAATTTTCAGGATTTTAACCCTTTAAAGCCTTTAAAGGTCCAGTGTTTTTAACTTTTTTTAGTTATTCACTATCAAAATCTGTATTGCCCTACACAAACCTGTCCTTTTTTTATGAATATTGACCACCACCATCAATTTTAAAGTATTCCTATTGGCTTGAAATTTCACATTTGCGCTTTGCATGAACTCAGGTAGACTTATTTGTCTTTATGATACATTTCTTTACCAGGTTTACATATGAAGTGTCTCCTGTTTTCATCCTCATGGAAGAGTTTCTGCTGAGAAAGATGCAAAGCATTGTGGGATGGTCTGATGATGAGGGAGACGGATTCTTCTGTCCAGGTAATACATGCTAGAAAGGTACAGCAGAAATGGGTGGATGGATGAACAGTTAATTGGATAAAAACTGTTAAAAGTGATACTGAACATCTCTAGACACAAAAGGTTGTCAACTTTATTTTGCTTAAAATATCCAGGAAAAGTATAATTTAAGTGGCTGAAGTTTACATTTCTTTCAGTTTGTGTTGATTCTAGAGGATGCTTTGGACAAAAAAGGTAGTGTTTTTACACACCTGCATTTGCAAAGGTCTTTTCTTTACGGTGCTGTATTGCCCACTCTATTATTGAGATAGCGTTACCAACCGGTAGGTCATATTGTGAAATAATTCATTTGGGCTACAATAAGAGAATACGTTACAGATGCATTGTTGCGTTTCAAGTGTTGCATACGGTAACTTAGCCTACTTTGGATGTATCGTAAGCCAAACCGGGTATCACGGTCACTGTGCCATGAGCCAAGCATTAAAGCGTGACTCCTGCCAAAATCCAACCTAGTCAAACTTTGATTTAAAAGCATAATTGGGACGGAAGCGCCACTTTTAAGATTTACCGTATTATCGTTTTTCAGTCAAATGGCCTTTTGAATGGGAGTACTAGGGGCACTACTATGATCGCATCAAAATCAACATTTTTCATTTTAATTTTGTGTACAAAGAGTTTACTATGAAGAGAGGTTTTGAACCACTCACTTTGCTGTTGTTGTTTCTTTGCCAGTCAAAAATAGAAAAATCTCTAAATGCGGATGAGCGGACTTCATAGGAGGAAATGTAATTCTTTTATAAGGCTCCTTTTTCAGCTACAATGTCAATACTGTTTTTCACTAACGACAAAACAACAAATGATAATGAATAGAAAGGGGATGTAATTTAATTTAGTTTACTGACGTCCAACCACATTGCGCACTGTAACGTTATTTTATTAATGACCATATTACACACCTGAGGGTTAATTCGGGGTGGGTTTTGAATAATTTGACCTACTGTCTCCATCTGTTAAAGCCAAACCGACTCAGGTTTTTTCCAGTCATCTTTCACTTTGCCTTTTAGCTTTTAGTTCTTCTTCATTTTATTTCCTTCTTTTGCTTAGATATGTGCTGCAAAACTGTTCTCGGCCCCCTCTTCTACCATCTACATGCTCCCCCTTAGTCAGATCACGCGCCACACGGCCGGGTTTCACTGCTATGCCGACGACACCCATCTTCTCCTACAGTCCCTTGTCAATTGCCTGCACAACATGAAGCATTGATGTCATCCAACCTATTCAATTCAAACAGAACTCAGAATAACATGCTCTGGTTTATTGGAATTTCTTTAAAGCTGTAGTGCGTAGTTTCTGTCGCCCCCATGAGGAATTAGTAATGAAAACAATTCTGTAATTCTTGGATAACATTGCCACCAATAATCCATATATTCATATCTTGTTTTGTTTTGTTTGTGTGTTACTTGTTGTGCCTTCATGTAAAGTGTCATTGGGTCCATTAAAAGGTGCTATAAATATAGTTATCCGCAACTCAATAAGAAATTGTTACATTCATTCACACAATATTACATACACACATCTTCCAAAACTGTACAGTATTAACATCAGAATCAAAAATACTTCATCATGCAGTTGATAGTGTAAACCTACATATACGTGTGCTTATATATTTAGGATAAAGTATGGAACTGAGACCCAACAACAGACAAATGAACAGAGGCACAGCACCAATAAAGAGGGTGGCATACTTGTCAATAAACTCTGCATTCTGTTTTCTGAAGGAGGCACAATATCCAACCTGTACAGCATCCTGGTAGCCAGATATCACTTCTACCCAGAGGTGAAGACCAGAGGGATGGGACGTCTGCCTCCGCTGGCCCTCTTCACTTCGGAACATGTAATCACACCTAAGACACTAACTATTGCACTATTAGAGCTGTGATCATATGCAACCTCCCACTGATGTTCTGTGATATTCACCCAGACTTATACTAAGTTTGAGTTAACGTTTCTTTTTTTTGTAGAATTTTAGCACTGCCATAGGCAGGCCTTTTAGTTGCAATCATGAAAATCTATTTGAGTTCAAATGTGTAAACAACAATGACCCTTACCCTAGGTTGATTATTAAAAACTATTTCTGATTCATTCATGCTATTTCTTCTATGTGATGGGAGCACAAAGGAACTAAATAAAGTCCATCACATACTGTATGTGTATTATTGTACAGCGTCCATTACTTTTTTTCTGTAGCATAGGAACAAGGATATTTTATTCCTTCATGTAAGGGTCAGCTGTGAATCTGATACACTGAAGGCTATTGATTAGCAACTGATGAAAACAACTTCCTACATTTCAGCAGCTAGCATGCTGAATGATTTCAGGAGAGAGGTTACAACAAACATCTCATTGAGTTAGGAATTTAGAGAGCTCATAGCACCGAGCTATTATCTCCAAATAAAAGACAATCATAGCAGGGCATCACCTTTTTGAACACACACAGCTCAATCTCTGGAGATATAAGCAGAGTTCTCACATTTATGTGTACCTGGGAACTTCTTCTGCTGTCAGCTGGATGAAGGGTGTACCTGTTTGGATTTTCTTTGAATTGAGACAAATGGAGATGAATGGCTGTGTTTCCACCCATTCAGAGTCACTATTCAGTGAAGAAATCTGCAGCTGTACTGGGGCTGGGCAGTGACAATGTGGTCATGGTGAAATGTGATGAAAGGTGGGTACACTCACAAAGTACAATGGGATTTATGACAAAAGAAATGTTTGCTCACCTGTGAATGTCTATGTTATGGGAAAATGTGAGCTAGTGGGCTAGTACACAGCCTGTATATTGGGTTGCATGTTTACTGCATGGTAAACTATTTTATCTTTAAAATGCATTGTAATGTTTTATGCTTAAATATGGAGAATTCTTCCTTTTAGAGTACTTGTAGAGAGCAGGCTTGTGTCAGGGCTTGGTCAAGTCAATATGGCTTATGTACTGTACACTGCATGAATTAAGGGCTGACTGTGGTCAGTTGCTGTTCACTGAACCTTTGTCTACTTTTGGTCATTTAAGAGGGAAAATGATCCCAGCTGAACTGGAGGCTTGCATTGTTGCAGCTGAAGAAAAGGTATGACTGAAAGGGAAATAAATATTTCAGTATAGTATACACAGTTTATATGAGAAAATACTGAATTTGTTCAAAATGTGCCCCTATCTCACAGTATTAAGACATACGTTCAATTTCTGGTTTGTCGGCAGAACCTCATCCTTAAATTGAATTGAGATTTGTTGTACATGGTGCAGTCACAATTAGTCTATATCCCAAACGCTCCACTTCCGGGACTGCTCACAATTGACGTAGAGCTGAGAGACAGTACAGTACATATTTATGATGAGGCCAACCTCATTTCTCTTTTTCTCACTAGGGTTTGGTTCCGTTCTATGTGAACGTGACAGCAGGCACCACCGTGTACGGAGCCTTCGATCCTCTGAATGCCATTGCTGACATCTGCCATAAACACACACTGTGGATGCACGTTGATGTAAGTTGACATGTCTTCTATTTAACATAATTACTATACAATACCATACAAATCCCTAACCTTGACAAACAAATGTAGATGTAGGCCTCAAAAACAACCAACATTTTTTTTTTATCAACTATGTCCACCTTAGTCTTCTTATTCCACAAACAACAATTCAATGGATCCGCATTGTTAATAGATTTGGAGGATTCAGATCACGTTGAGTGAATTTTACTCAGTCTACATCCTACTAATGGAGCAAGTAATATGAATATAAATACTGGTACACTTCAGTCCAACATAATTGTTTTTTTGTAAAGGTTTTTTAGTGACATGTTTAGTTCCTTCTAAAGGTATAGTTACTGAAGTCAGTAGTGCACTGATTGAGGTGTCCATTAGGGCGTAACTTTGGGTTCAATATGGGGGGGAGGGGTTGCAATCTCCGACTATCTAGTGAGGTCCTGGGACATGTATTCATGTATTGCACCAAAGCAGTAAGTAAGCACCAAAAAAAAACAAAAAACAAAAAAACAATGAAACAAAAACGTCCAAGATGCCAGAAAAAGCTATGAAAAATAGTAACCAATAGTAGAGTGTGAATGCTATTGAAGGGTGGGTCTTGGCTAGAAGTTGCGTGGGTTTCATAACAAACACCTGATTAGTGTGTGATCATGTAACCAGCGTCACACATGTTCTGACACAACCAGAATGTGTAAGACTTAAATGAATCGGTATGTTTTATGAGAATTTGACTCCTTTCTCTCCAGGCAGCCTGGGGGGGAGGCCTGCTGATGTCAGACAGGCACAGGATGAAACTACAGGGCATTGAACGGTAAGTCCATCAACACACAACCTAACCACATCGCCTGGGGTGTCTTTGTTTTCTCTCGGGATTCCTGTGGGACACCACTATAAAGAATCTATCAGTCTAACTCTTTGTGAATTCAGCTTGAAAAATAAAGTAAAGCATAATGACAATTGACTCTATTTGCCAACATCAAGTGGTTTGTCCAACTGAATAGAAATCCATCTGTAATATAACATACACCAGCCACCTGACCAGTCCTTGCCTTGTTATTTTCCACAACGTCCATCTTGCAGCTCATCACTAAATGTGAGTCACTGTGTGTGTCACTATGCATAGGCTACTTCTGGGTGTTGGTGTGTCATCTTTTATTATATGAGTGACAAACAGGCTTATTTAAGGCTCTGGCCAGATGCTGTTTTTGAATTGTTAGCAACAGGGTCTAAGGTTGCCAATGTAAGTCAGTCAGTCAGTGTGGCATTGTTAAATCTTAAATGATTTTTTTGTCCCAGAGCTTGGTCTGTAACATGGAATCCACACAAGATGATGGGCGTCCCTCTGCAGTGCTCTGTCATACTAGTCAAGAAGCGAGTAAGACACTATACTCCACCCTTTAATTTAAATGTACATCACAAAAAACAAAAACATGATTACCTTCGGAGCATATGATCACAACAGACGTGTGGAGAATCAGAGTTAAGGTTATCCATGTAGTTGTATCTTGTATTAATGTCGCATGTCTCGTCTCCACAGGGTCTCTTGCAGGAGTGTAATGAGTTGGGGGCTGAGTACCTTTTCCAGACAGACAAACCCTACGATGTGAGCTATGATACTGGAGATAAAAGCATACAGTGTGGCCGGCATGTCGATGTCTTTAAACTTTGGCTCATGTGGAAGGCAAAGGTATTCATGTACTACACAGAACAGTTGACTGATACTGAGAAATGCAGTTTGGTGTGTATGCGTATATACGAGGTGACATTACTTTATACTTTACTGGGTGCTGCTTGGTTTCATTAATTTTTCACTAATTATTCTCATTCTTACCTGTGTGAGAAGATGTGTGTATGCTTACTTACCGTCTGTCACTCATCTTCCCAGGGCTCAGAGGGCTTTGGATCTCAGGTCAACAAATGCTTAGAGAATGCTGAGTATCTGTATGACCAACTGCAGAGGAGGACAGACTTTGAACTGGTCTTCAAAAACAAAGTAAGGCTGTTCTTCACAGGATACCAGGATACTATAGATATACAAATATAAATATATATATACTTCAATATATATATACTCCAATAATTCCCCCAAGAGCAAGCATGGTGCGACAGTGCGGCCATGCGATTGCACTGTTGCTTCCTAAAAGGCAAAACTCCCCTTTTAGGAAGAAACCTCAGTCAGACCCAGGCTCTGTCACAATAACAATAACCATTCTTTCAACAGCTTTTCAATGACAACAGATTTTTTGCATCCTAGACATATGAAGCTTAGCCTTTTTAACCTACTTTAGCCTGATTTTAGATTTCAGACAACCAAAATAGACCTGCAAAGGGGCATTTAAACCTCTTGCACTAACCATGTGCCAAATATTACCAGGCATGTTGTATATATTTGTCCTATTGTTTTTGTTTTGGTTCAGTTTATAGTGTTAGGGTTTCCTTATCCATCTACATCCTTATTCAATTCTTTGGGCATATTTGTCCTCCACCTATCCCACAGCCAGAGCACAGTAACGTGTGTTTCTGGTACATCCCTCCCAGTCTGAGAGACCTGCCACCTGGACCTGACAGAGACACAAGACTCCATCAGGTCAGTACACAATATTAGTTTTCCTCTGGATTTATTCAGTGATGAAATCCCACCACTGCAGCATTTCATTTTGAATGTTGAAAATGGATGAAAAGAGCCTGGCAGAACAAAGTATAGAGGGCCATACTCTTGATGGTGATCTTCACTCTTTATGTCGTTGCAGGTGGCTCCTCGGATCAAAAGCAGGATGATGGAGAAGGGTTCTGTTTTGATTGGCTATCAGCCTTTGGGAACCAAAGTCAATTTCTTCAGGTGTGTGTTCTCCAATCCTGCCACACAGCAAGAGGACATTGACTTCCTGCTGGATGAGATCACCCGGCTGGGTCATGACCTACGACATCTTATATGATTATTTGGTCTTAGCCCAGTTTATGTCATTGTTTTGCTGTGGCATAAGCCTACATTCTATCCAGTCTGGGTACATAGTGAAACATTGGTGCACAGTCTTTTGACAATTACTGTACTTCCAGCTATGCTCTATAGCCTTTGCTGAACATTACCACTTTTGATAGTTTTAAAGCATTACACATTCTTACATTACAAAGCAACTATTTACTATCACATTACAAGAAAAGTATCCCTTTTTAACATTGATGTGACTATGCTGACCCTAGGGCAGCATGGTGGCCCAATGGTTAGCACTGTGGCCTCACAGCAAGAAGGTTCTGGGTTAATCCAGGTCCTTTCTGTGTGGAGTTTGTGTGTTCTCCCCCGGGTGCTCCGGTTTCCCCCACCACCCAAAAACAACATTGAGCAAGGCATTGGCTCAGATCTGGAGTTGATCCCTGCATGCTGTAAATGGCTACCCTCTGCTCTCTTGAGGGACGGGTTTAATGCAGATAATGAATTTCGCTTCATGTGTGTGAATGTGTCTTGGTTCGGGAGCCTCTAAAAAACTGAAACTAAAACTAGCAAACACACCCTAAAAGCTTATCATAAATGAAACTGAAAAGTCAAAAATAAATAACGTTGATGCGCCATCAGCTGATTTGGAGTTGCAAAGCCTCTTGGCAACACTGAGGCCTCCTGCAGGACTGGGTGTCAGTTAGAAATTTTAACACTAGATGGAGACAAACTCCAGTCAGACAGTGATAAGGGGCTCCGCTGGCTGTTGTGAAACTTGCAATACTGTAGATTAAAATTTCCCATCATACATTTGTCCGCATTTTATCTGCACAGTGTTTAGTGCCTTTGCTCTTCCCCCTGTTCCTTAAACTCTCCAGCCAAACACTAAAAAAGTGCATAATTACTGTGAGGAATTAAACAAATTAATGCACAGTGTTCTTGTTTCACAAATATTCACTTAATTTAGGAGGTGATAATGATAGATAGCCACTATAGCCACTATTGGGGTGGCTATAGTTGAGTGGGTGTGAGTGGCTGTGTGCTTGGGGTTTGTGTTGTAACATGATGTGCTGTTTTGTGTAATGTGGTCACAAATTTGAAATGTTGATATATTAGCATACAATGTACTGTATCTGCTGCATGATTGTGTAACTCACACTATGTAATTTAAATATATATATATATATATATATATATATATATATATATATATATATATATATATATATATACATACACTGGTGTTGCAAATTAGCTTATTGGCTTGAAATCTTTTATGCAACACATCTACACATATTGTTATGGTTATGATAATTGATGATGATAATTATGTATGTAATAATGTGCACTGCATTGTCCCTGACACTAATTGTCCCTCAACTAATAAATAAATTAAATAAATAAAAAATTCTTTAACATCCTTATTTTTGGATTACTAATGCCTCAAGAAAAAACGTAGACTAGAGCTATCTTCACCTTGTCCTTCATGGCGAAACTTTCTTGGAGTGGAGATTTACAGTACAGTCTAGAAGTCTTGTGATGTCTGGTATGTTTATGTTTGCTTTATTATCTCTGTAAGAGTCAGTGTTGGTACTCTAAACATTTTCAGATTGTACTTTTGGTAATGTGCATCAGCCAAAACAAAAAACAAACCAACTAGCTGCATACCCTGCTAGAGTTCAACACAGTAATATGACATATTCAGCATAATTGGACAATAATGTGGGAAGTTTTTTGGCATACACTGTCTAATAGATTGCATGGTGACATTCAAGCCCAAATGTGATCAATGTATGGATTTTCACAATGTCATGACCTTTCTGTCAGCCACAGTCAGGACAAATTTAGTCTGTTTCAATTTGGTGCATAAAGGATTGTTCTGGTTTATTACAACCTTGGCCCATTGCTCTCACGCTTGTACTTAATGAGCTCTGGGAACATAGAGAAGGATGGTTTGCTAGTACATAAGGAGATCTACTGTCAACACATTCTCACTCCCAATACCGTAAAATACGGACGTTTGGTCAGGTGCGATTGACGTTGTTATTGACAGTAAAGGTCACACGTTGGGTTGGGTCTCCTTTAGCGTCATATAACACACGCTTGGTTGTCTGCTTTACCGTCATATAACACACGCTTGGTTGTCTCCTTTACCGTTATATAACACACGCTTGGTTGTCTCCTTTACTGTCATATAACACACGCTTGGTTGTCTCCTTTACCGTTATATAACACACGCTTGGTTGTCTCCTTTACTGTCATATAACACATGCTTGGTTGTCTCCTTTGCTGTCAAATAACACGTGCTTGGTTGTCTCCTTTAGTGTTATATTACGTACTTGGTCGGGACTATTGGCCTCCCTTTTGACGCTATTAGGTTAAGGAAAAGGTCGTGGGTGAGCTAATGGTTCCGTGACACGCGTGAACTGAACTGTTGGGTATAGGAAAAAGTTGTAGGTGGATTTACGGTTCCATCACACCCGGGAATAACGGGCTGGTTAAAGAAGAAAACGACTTCCCTGACACGCGGCAATTACTACTATCTCTGTATGGATGTGATATGAGTTATATCTTTTTGATCCTGGTCTGGCTCAGGTTAAAGTTTTTGTGAAACACAAACAATGTATCCAGTTTGAGTCAGT
This sequence comes from Percina caprodes, assembly GCA_013375575.1. NCBI lineage: Eukaryota > Metazoa > Chordata > Actinopteri > Perciformes > Percidae > Percina > Percina caprodes. The sequence continues at coordinate 1,948,368 of JABXJD010000071.1, forward strand.
CATAACGGAGAAAGAACATAAATAAACAACTTTAAAGTAGATTTTCTTCGAGGCTAAAGTACGTGGTATCAGAGCGGTGCATAAATTCCAGTACTCGCCGATACCGGTACTAGCTTTTTAGGTGGTGTTGGAGGCCGATACTGGTATGAGTATCCTCCGCAGGGCTGTGGAGGAAGGTCTGGCAACTTTGGTGCACGTCATTGCTAACCCCAACAAAAGAATCGTATAGCAATGCCATTAAGACCTTGAGAGGAGGGAAAGCAGAGGGACCAGACGGGATTCCAGCAGAAGCTCTTAAGGCCGACACCGAAACCTCCACCAACATTCTCCACCACCTCATGAAAACCATCTGGGGGGGAAGAAAATGTCCCGTCTGACTGGAAAGATGGCCACATCTTGAAAATCCACAAGAAAAGAGACCTCTGGCAGTGCAAAAACAACAGAGGAATGATGCTCATAGACTGGGTTATGAAAGAAACAACCAACAATAGACAAACCGGCATACAATGGAGCTTAACGGAGCAGCTAGAGGATCTCGATTTCGCCACTGGTCCGCACACCAACAGATGCAAGAAAAATCAGGAAAACTGGAGTAAACTGCTGCTCTGCTTAGACTCAAAATAAACTCATCAAACACTAAAGTATTGCGTATCAACAGCAAGAACAACACACCCATAATCATGGACCAAAACTAGAGGATGTAAACAGCTTTACATACTGGACCTTGGTAGCGTCATTTCAGTGGAACGTGGCATGGAGGACGATGTCCAAGCCAGGATTGGAAAAGCAAGGACAACATTCAACATGCTAAACAATGTCTGAAAGGCAAAAACACCCTGTCCCTCAAGACCAACCTGTAAATCTTCAACTTAAACGTAAAGACCACTCTACTTTATGGCTCAGAAACCTGGAGAATTACCACCACCATACTCAATAAACTGCAGACCTTCATCAACCGGTGCCTCAGACGCTTCCTGGGAATGTACTGGCCCAACAACAAATCTAATGCCAACCTGTGGGAAATCACCAAACAAGACAAGGAGGAAGAGAGGCAGACCGAGAACCACCTGGAGAAGAACCACAGAACAGGAGATGAAATAAGAAGGGCTGACGTGGCAACATCTAGAGCGGAGGGCCCAAGATCTTTGTTGATGGCCTATGTTCCTATGAGAATTTAAAGGACTAAGTGAAGTGACTGTTTTGCACTGATTAACACATATAAATATGTCTGACACTAGGAACACCTGCAGAATAATCAAAGTGTGGTCCCATGAGGACGAGCAGCCTCAGTTCTGTTTACAGAAAAACACATTGCTCATTTCAGCCTGCAAATCATTCCAATAAAAAAAGCTGTTTCTACACCATCCCCTTCTTCCATATTTTATGATATGAACATGCAGTTGCCATGGTTACTGTTGTCACTCAGCCGTGAGTGGCATTGTATGTCATTGTGGGGCAGGGGGATGGGTGGTCGTTGTGCCAGAGAGAGGAATCTGGTTAGGGAATCCTTTCATTACATAATATTTGGAGTTAACACAGAGGATTAGTCATGCATCTCTCTATCAAAGCAGGGCAGAACATGAAGAGCAGCAACAGATTAACAAAAACCATGTTTACAATCACAACCCGACCCTTATCTTTAAAAATTCTTAACCATTTTCAGTTTGGTTTTACTATCCTCTCTCAGTCTGTCATTGTCTCTCTCTGAAACAGTGGCCTAGTCTGTGAAGCAGAGATTCATCAAAGCCCCTTTCATATCCTGACGGCCACGCTACACATGCACAAACACACGCAGTAAACGTAACCAGTGTGTCTTTGAAGTGGACATGGCATTGTTAGCCATTTTTGTAGCTCTGTGGAGCCGCTGCCTAATCTGTCCTCTCATTAATATCCTTTCCAAATTTCTCAGTCAGGAGAGGACAAGAACAAGGAAGGACTGGAGAGAAATTGGATCGTTAACGGAACAAAAAAGAACAGTATCATAAGTAAAAGGGTAATTCCTTTTTAATAGTTGTTGTGGTTTTGCTTTTACAAAGGGGTATTAGTGTTTGAGAAAATATCAGAGATTTTGAAAAGAAAATTTTAAAAAATGAAAGAAATTACTTGAGTTTTTTAAATATACTTTGAGATAAAAAGTTGTAATGGTAGTACATATATATAAAATCCTCTGCGTTCTACTGTCTCTCCATCCATCAGAGGATCCTGGTGGCTCATCTCAGTCAGGCTCTGTTCTGGCTCCACAGTGGTGGAATGAGCTCATTTCTCCCCAAAAAATATAAAAAGACAATAAAAAACAACCCCCCCACACACACACCCCTCCCATCCTTCACTGCAGCTGAGACACTGAAAGAGACTGTCAGAGACTGTTAAATGGCCAACAAAGACCATCCAGCTAATGGTTTGTGATGATGAGGACTCAAACAAAGGAGTGTTGGTAGAGACACCAACTAACAGCCAAACATTGTTACATAAGGCTTTCACCAGTCAATACCACTCATTCTACTCCAAATGCAGCAGCAATGTTTTACAATTGATTCATAATAGAATCTCAATTTGTAATTCTGTCCTAATTATATCAAAGTCTGCTTTGTGTAAAGTATCATGTGAAAGGAATTAATTATTGCAACAAAACATCCCATCCGCCCTCATTAAAATTTGGTTAAACCAAGTAACATTCTTCACTCAAAGGATGTTACAACGTAAAGCTGTACTTATGAACTTTGGCATCTTTAAAATACATTATACTTAATTTAAATACTTAATGTACTCTGGACAACAGGACAGCAGAATGGTAATATTAGCATGCTAACATGCTCACAGTGACAACATGCTGATGCGTGGTTGATATAATGTGTTAGCCATCTCAGTTTTAACATTTTCTTACTGGCATCTAAACACAAAAGACAGCTGAGGCTGATGGAAAGGTCATCGGTTTTGCCTTCCCGAGGTGCCTTTGAGCAAGGCACCGAAGCCACGACTGTCCATGGGCAGCCTGCTCGCTCTGATATCTCTCCATGTGTGTGGGTCCTATCTGCAGGTGTGTGTATTTCTGGGCCTTTGTGAGTGTAACACTGTATAATAACAGAGTGAATCTTCCTCTTTAGTTTTGCAGGTACTAAACTAACAGGTCATGAACTAAAGTATTGGACAAAGGTAAAATGTTGACCTGATAATAGTGCTAGATTAATCGTCATAGGAACACCAATGGGAACCATTCTTGAATCAAATTACATAACAACCCCTCAAACAGTTGTTGAGAAAGTTCAAAACCACAAATATCAACCTTAATGGAGGAGCTACAGGAAAAGTCAGAGAATAACCAAAGGTTGTTAGGATTCATCCTCTGGAAACCACAAATGTCTGTACATGAATGTCTGTGCAGTCCATTCAATGGTGAGATATTTTAATCTGGACACAAGTAGTGGACCAACTGACAGACAGACATTGCTATCCTCAGTGCCGCTAGCTAACAGTACAGTATCCGTGATAACTAAACCCTGTTGAGTAATCCTGTAGATGTAGATCAAATTAATGCTAATATGTGATTAGGAGTTTTGCAAAAGAAAGACAACTTGACGCATCTGCAAGTTCTGAGTTTTTATTGATACAATTATTGTCCGTTCTGACATGATAGATTCACAAAAAAACATTTCCCATCTGTAATATGACAGACGTTTTAAGTGACACACACACTGTTACAGCTAAAGCCACACTCTGAAAGTGGTTCATAACATTGAAAGTAACATTGAGCTAGTCTGCCATTTTAGTTTCAGTAATGACTACAGACATTGCTGGGAAACTATAAATATTTCAAGAAACATTGACGTTAGTCATAAAGGCATATTTTAATGCACTGTGGTGATAGGTAGTTCAGTTGATAGTTTTTATAAAACATGGAGTGACACTCTGCAGTACTGTAGACGGATGAGTTGAGCCATGGCATCAGTAATGCAGATGTGTCAGTGGGGTTGTGGCTGATTTTTGCAACAAAAAAACCCTCCATTGACCCAGAATGGTTGGAAGCCCGACACAGACAATAATTGTCACATTTTCTTTTTACATGCATTAGTGTAGACGTGGCCTGAGACTGATCCATCAGCCAATAGGTAGGACTGAATTTCACAACATACTGAAGCATTCTATAGCATTACCATCATGAGGTGATCATGAGTCTAAAACCCTACTGGATGGGTGGTTGTCGCAATGCATAAATGTATAGTCACCACTGCAAAATGTTACGGCCAAACTCAGTATGATCACTTTGTCTCAAACTGACAAAATAAGGCATCGATAAAAACATTAGCTTTGACAATCTGAGCAGCTGTCTGCAGAACAATATCACAGCACAATAAATGCATGGAAAGAAGCTTCAGGGCATTGCTAAAGGCTTTCATTTTCAAACAAGGCAAGGCATATTACTTATATTTATTCAAAAGTACGGCTGGATTATTATTATTTTTTTTATTACTTATAGTTTTTTGTGCCTTTGCCTGTAATTGTAGAATATAGCACACATCATCGCATTTTTCACTCCAATGCAACAACGCTAACACAAAGTATATTACTGTTGATTGACAATTATACTCTTATAAATAAGAAAATAATTTAGATTATTAGTTATAAAGTGACCAGAGAAAATTGGTTGCATAACATGTTACAAACAAAACAAGATCAGGGGTCAGAATTACTGTCCCAGTGTTAGTATTTGTGACAATTTCAGTAGATCACTAGTCCCTTGAAGTTGTGTTAGTTGATATAGACTTACATTCTGAGGCTATGGTTCTTTGTGCTAAGGCAGCGTCTGACCAAGCGGGAAATGCATATGCAATATGTAATATTTCTATGAGTGGCACACGAGTGACCAATCTATGACCCCATTTACACATAGTCACTAAATGCGTCTTGGTAGATCGGTTCTTGGTGGTTTGAAGTGCATTATAGCCAGGTGTTAAAAAGATAAATGCATCTGTCTCTCCAAGACACATACACAATATTTAATACTCCCACAGAGTCACCGATGTCAGTGAGAAGTCGGTGTCAATGTCGGGTTCTTTTTTTAATAAATCAATGGTCCGTCTTTGTCCTCGTGATAACGGCAATTAGAGTTACACAAAAATAACAGTGAAGTTAGTATGGTTCTCTGTCTTATTCTTAAACTGTAGAACGTGTTTATGTGGACGTTGCAACAGTGACGTCACCCATTGGATTCTAGACTACCATTTTGAAGCCTCAAGTTTATCATTTGGCTGTCCCCATCTTGGTTCTTTGAAACCGGAAGTGGCCATATTTGAACGAGACGGTGGAGTGGATTTAATCTGGATATAAAACACTCAAATTGAAAAGTGTAAATGGGGTCAATGTCTTAATAGTGTCAAAGCTTAAAAATGGCTCCAAGTTATTTTATTCAAGATACATCCAGGTACTATATGTCATAAAATGTGTAAGGAGAGGTTTCTACATTTCAAGTTAATGTCAATAGGGCTCATAAAAGCTAAGTAAAGACTGCATATGAAGAAAAATGGGAGTAAGGAGGTTCAGGAAAGGAGGGAAGCATAAGCCCCAAGGGGGTAAGGAAGCTATGGAGATGAAGCAGGGTTTATTTGAAGGAGGCGCGGACCTTACGGCCCTTTAGAGGCTGAGGAGGCCTGTAGTTGTCCTGCATGCAGCATGGAGATTCTCCATCTCCACTGAAGAGAAGGCTGCGGAACTTGGCCATCTAATGAGGAAAAGGAGACACACAGAGAAAGTAAAAAGAGAGAAAATAAAAGATAATCAAGATGTAAAGTTTAAAACAATGAACCTGTGTCCTGAAACTAGCTTTGACCCCCCCACTCGGATACAGCAATCTATATACAGCAACCTATATTTTTGTCATTACTGTATTCGGTTGGCCTAATATTCAATTCAAAGTATCAAAGACCACATTGGCATTGTTGGGGATACTTGATTTGCAATTAAAGCATCCCAGATTCTTATTTTAAAATTAAATGTAGCAGATTTGTCAGATAAACATTAATTTAGTGAACCTTATTCCAGCATAGTATAGTAATGTTGTTTACGTCAATTTCCTACCCTACCTATGAAATGTAACCAGACAATACTTGTCTCTTTTTAAGTGGCAGGAGTGATAATCCGGAGTAGCTCCACCCCAGTTATACAGGCCACCCATCTTACACCCTCCTGCTGTGGTTGTTATCTACAATGTGCACATGATAGTGCAGAACACAGCCCTGCAGACGCAGAAACTAGTCCCATATTGCACATAGTAGCATTACCGTAAGATGGATAAGGAAATTATTCAACAATGAAATATTGTTGGTGTATGGTGAATGTAAAACACTGGTGTGTGTGTGTGTGTGTGTGTGTGTGTGTGTGTGCGTGCGTGCGTGTGTGTGTGTGTGTGTGTGTGTGTGTGTGTGTGCATGCAAGCCTCAATGTGGCACAAACAACAACTCCTCTGGGAGCCATTTAGCCTTTAGCTAGCTGTTAAGCTTGGATTTAATTTCCCGCAGCAGGCTCACTCAGCAATGCTTGCACTTTTTTTTTTTATGCTGTGCTGTTCTTTCCTGCATCGGTGGCTCAATTTGCACATTGCAGAAAGAAAATAGTTTCCTATACAAGCACACCTTATACATGTACATTTATTTTCTATTTAGAGGAGATAAACTGAGCATTACATGTAAGCTTTTTGATTGGTTAAAAGCCTTTTACCTATGGGTGTTTTATGTCACGTGAAAGTACAGGGTGGCAGTGTTGATCATGTAAAGAGATAGAGAGCAAACTGGCCAATGGAGATACAGGGAGTCAGTGTAATCTAAATAAAACAGAAGGCCCTCAATGCTCACACCCACCTTGCTCTAAAGCATGATATGGCTTCTGACACTCTTGACAATGACAATGCTTGGACCAACATTTTGGACCCCTAAACCATGCAAAAACACTTAATGAGATGATTACCAAATAAGAGTGTGTACTCTAAATACTCTAAGACTATCTAAGACTAATGTGGGAATAGCCAGCTGTCTTAATTCTGCAGCAAACGACCGGCCCATTTTTTTCTTCTCAGACTATCTGAGGCATGACACTAGACTTATATTTACTCATTTTAAGATGAACACTTTCAGCTTTAACTGGGGAATTCAGCAACAGTGGACCTGGATAGTTCTACATCGATACAGTGACAGAACATAATCGATTATTGTCTACAGATGTTCCGGTTGTTGCATTTTATTTTATTTTTTGGCTTTTGTCTCTTGTCTGCTGTGTTCAGACTCTGTTGCATTTAAGAAGGGTCTGTTTTAACCCTGTGGTCTTCGGGTCAAATTTGACCCATTTTCAAAAGGTTTCTTTATCAGAAATTTGGGTTTCTTTCAAACAAATTGTCCAAAGAAATAACCTGACAACGTTCTTCACGAGTAATATAAATGGTCAGTTCACTGCTTTTATTTAATGTGGGTATTTTTTTAATTTTGTGGTATTTGAAAAATTCTTTTTGTTTTATGAAAGAACGTTGAGAAAAGTAACAAAAGAAACATGTTGGAAAAAAACAACAAAAATGGCCCAAAAAGCGCAGAAAAGAATCAACCAAAACATCGAACTCAAAGAACCTCAAATGACCGTAGATCTTTGAACGCCGTTTTTAAAATGGCCTTTTTTAGCTCCTACTTTAGAGTCGGTCCTCGCCCTGCACGAGAGGAACTTTGTACAATGACTGGTCTTGAAGTGAGTGTATGTCGATGATTGATCAATCACATGAGCCAATGCAGCACCGGCAACTACCATTTTTAACCGCTTGCTAACTAGGCAGTCGCTACAAAAGTACAATTTGACAACTTATTGCTTCATCACACCTTCGTAACAGCATAGAAAGACCGGCAAGACAGCTGAGCTAGTTAGCTAACCTTAGTCTGCCAAAGGCAAGTACATCAATAGTCAAAACACTCATTTTGATTTGGATTTTGAAGTGGGTAAGTAGGTAAAGAAAGTTAATTACTTGTGCAGGGCTGACACTGATTGGCTCCTTGAGGACGATCCAGGTGACACTCTCCAACAGGGGAGGCGTGGTCAGAGAGCCATCATAGGTCCAATAATGCAGAGAACCAGGAAGAAGAGTCTTTGGGTCAAAGTTTGCAAAGGTGGTCTGTTTTCCCTGCAGGTGTCAGGGAAGAAGGGATGGAAAAGAGGGGGTGAGGAAGGAATTGTTGCTCCTTGGTAACCATGAAAATTGAGCTGACAGTAATAAAAACGTATTAATTGCTGTTCATAGGAGGCATGAGCACATATGTCTTCAGAAAATCTGTGTTTTTGTGAATTCTGGGACATTTTTTTTTTTTTTTTACCTTAGTCTTAATAGCATCCAAGGCATCCAGAACTTTCTGAAGCCTGGGGTTGGCAGCACCAATCTGGAGCACAACACAGATATACACACGGTTGAATTAACAATACTCAAATTCAGTGTTAATTATTTGGCTTTTTTCTTAAAAGGACTTAGTCCATTGCATGAATCACTGATAACTCACCTTGAGAAAGACCCCGACCACAGCGAGCCCATCAGGCTGGCTGGCTGCCTCGCCAAAGCTAGGGTACTTAGTGTTCCAGTGCACCAGATGAAGCTAATAGGAAAAAGAAGCAAAGTTTGACTTTTAAGGCACAGGCTACAGACAGTATCTCATCTTATCCACAACCTATCATGAGCAATAGTGTTTTTATTATTTTTTATTTAATGCAACGCATTCTCATGATTGGGTTCGCATGATATGGTACAAAAACGGTTTTGTATGATAACAAAAAGTTACGCACTACAACTCGTATGTTACCCTATGAAATTACGGCGTGACAGTTATGTAAAGTGATTGTTAGTTGAGTTAGGCTGAGGAAAGGTAACTGTAAACTGGGTACAGGGTAGCCTGGTCCTACCAGACTCGTACATTTCAGCCAGGCATAGGCACCGCAAGGCAAAGTTTAGGCACCGAAAAGACTAGAAAAAAGATTGTGGTTACCATTAAACACCAGCCCTCTAAAGTAGTACTTCCAGGACACAAATACCCGTTTACTGGGTGAAAGTCTCATGTTTTCCCCTTAAATTCTTTAGGGACACAAACTCCGCTACCCCTTCTTGACAGTTATAGGAGCCAACCATTCACCCTGACCTCGTCCCTACGCAATCTTCGCGGTCATCAACAGTACATCAACTGTCAGTGTGGGGTGCTTACAGTAATAAATATGTGGTATACATACAAAATTACAGCTAGTTGCTTTTCCTAGCTGTTTGTATGAATGGTTTAGCCTGTAAAATGAGACAGTCATCTGAAGAGACAGCCAATTGCAATTACTTTAGAATAGATCCCAAAATGTTGGAAAGAATAGAATGGGAGGCCCATCTGTGATCATTTAATCTGATCTATTTGTCCCCTTGTGGCAGTGCCACGATTTTGGAAATACAGTACCGAGGTGATGATGAGTTTTTATATGATTATCTGTACATTTTTTGTCACTAAATGAAAATCTAAATGGTGTTAAAAGCCTCTTCACACTAGAATACAGACTCATTTATTCATGTCTTTGTTTATTAGCCTAAAAATAGTTACATTTGATATATTAGTATATTGATATATTTTTAAGTGTTTTAAGTGTTTTAAGTAAAAAAAATCCTTGAAAAATACAATACAATTCTGTATTTTTGCAGTGTCCTATGACAAATAAAAGGAATCGATGTAAAGATTTGTGTGTGTTGCTGCAGACATGGCACCCCTTCCTTGTCTCTGCTTCTCTTCACAGTTGTTGGATTCACCTACCAACCCTTTGTAGGCTGGCTCAAGTTTGCCTGCTATAGTTTTTGACTGCTGGGGGACTTCCTTTGACAAACTGAGCTCCTCTCTCGCTCCATCTGTGTGAATTCATGTCCCAGTAATGCTTGTTGTTAACTTGGCTCCAGGGAGCTTGTTACTAGGAGTCCTTATGTTTTCTCGTCTTGCAAATCTCCCTGGATTGGGGTGGCACCTAAGTCGTGGTTGCAGCTGCAGCCATGGTCCTCCTCAATTCCCTGTTACGCCCTGCACTGCTACAACTATTATTTCTACTCATAGTTCTGTTATCTGTATTGCTACTTACTATAATTGCTACGGTTCATCATACCAGCTACTGTAATTACTATGAATCATATTTCTCTATATCTGTGTCCCAATCGGCAGATGGCCACCCATCAGGAGTCAGGGGCTGTCTGAGGTTTCTGCCTGTTTAAACAAAGTTTATCGCATCAAATGTTCGCCCTGGGGGAATTGTTGGGTCTCTGTAAATTATAGAGTGTGGTCTAGACCTACTCTATCTGTAAAGTGTCCAGAGATAATCACTGTTGTGATTTGACACTATAAATAAAATGGAATTGGAATTTAATTGAAAAGATTTGTTGCTTTCACATTGTTTACCGTATGTAATGTAGTACGTTCCAATTGTACTCGGAACCCGGATTTTCGAAGGTCAAAACCTTGGATTTCTGAGCTCCGAACTCGGACAACCACCGAGTACCACGAGCTAAAAAATCCAACATGGCTGCATCAGTTGTGAAAGCTGTAATAACAGCTCATAAGCACTTCTTTGTTATTTGTGTCTCAGGGCTGTCCATATTCTATCCGTGGACAATGTTGTCACTGTCTTTGTCTGCACAAAAACAACGTAATACGTTGTTATAGACTGCCATTGCCAACAATGGCTAACCTGGCTAGAACTAATGAAAACAAGGAAAATATGACTTGGAAATAGAACGCATTCAACTCGGGTGGGACGTCATTCCCAGCTTCGGCTTCCAAGCTCCGAGGTAAAAGGAACGCATTATAAGCCTCTCGACAAAGACGGATAGTACCACCATTAACCCTCATGTTGTCCTCATGTTGACCCGTTTTCTTATATCACATATTAATGTTCTTTTTAACTACCCAATTGTAATTACCCAAAATAACATGATTGATTCCACACAACGCTCTTTGGCAAGTACAAATCTCTACTTTCATTAATTTTGGGGCGCCTTATTCAATTTTATAGCATTTGAAAAACAAATTGAAGTGGTTTTGAAATAGTATTTGAGTAAAAGTTGACATATTTCAGTCTGTGATTATCCATCAACATACTTTCCTCTAAATAATTCCTAATTTCTGCTTTTGTAACTCAAACACAAGGTATAATTTGCTATAAATGAGGTTTATTGAGCATAAATTGCAAAAATAACTGTAAAACTAAAGTTAATAAGTTAGTGTTACGTAGCGTTAAACGTCAAATAAAGTGACAAACATTGAAAAAAGCGTCATAAGTGTTGAAAAACGGGACAAAAACGTAAGAAAAAGTTAAAAACATCATTAAAAAGTGTCGGTTTTCAATTTTGACGGGGGTTAACACCACGCAAGCTAGTTGTGTATTAAATAACACAAATTGAGGAGCTGTTACTGTATGTGGTGGATGTAAGCAGACGCTCCAGTAGCTTCAGTACCTCACAGGGAAAGTTGATGCCATTGACAGTGTGCTCTGAGCCTCGGTCGTCACTGGCTCCCCAGTGGAAATGAAACTGCTTCAAACGATAAGTTCCAGAAATAGGACCTCCTGTCAGGGCTGGTTAGGACAAAACAAACACATCATTAGAGATGCACCCAGGAATAGACAGATTTAACACCAACACCAAGTAAATCCATGCTTGTCAGTGTTATACAGACGGTAATGACGTGTTCTTCGCCTTGTTCATAATCCATTTTAATGCTTTTATTATCATTTCTATTTAATGTCAATTGTACATTCTCCTCTGAACATTTGTTGCTGTGGTCCTGTTTATCAAAGGAATCACCATGGAGTCATTAGTTCTCTGAGTCAAAGCAAATTTAACTTTCTTAACTTAATTTCACTTGCAAGACATCCTCCATCACTTTTTTAAAGGTGCACTCCACTGACCTTTTCACATAAGTAAAGGTCATGGTTACTACTCTACCTAGCCTGAGGAAATCACACTGATGATGTCATATTGATGTCATTGCCATGGAGAATACATATTTATAAGCCTGTTTCAAACTGGAGGTGTGGAGTTTGAAAGGTGTGGGTGTTTACTATGTCGGGGAAGTTCTAATAAAAGACACTGTTGAGGTGCATCATGGGAAATATGTCACGCTGTTTTTTTGGAGATTAACTCATAATCTCTGCCTGTTTTGACCATTCTTTTTTATTTGTATTGGTCTGAATATTAAATATAAGTCAGTCTCTGTTGCACCTTTCTGGTAGTTCATGACTAGGGATGTTCTTGGTAACTTCTGTATAATATTGGGCAAAATTCGGTGCCATTATAAACTCAGAGAGTCTACATTACATATTGCATGTTTATGTTTTATATGTATAGAATTTAGTTCATACATATGTATTACATTTATTGCTACTGTACAAAGAGAGATTGTACTGTTGGATGAATGTTTAATATCCAGTGTTAGTGACAGTGCAGCAGGGTGAGGCAGGGCGCAGATGTCCTGTTGACCTCCCGATACTTAAACAGTGCTGACATCATCCGACGCTCTAATCTGCTACAGTACATGCAGGGGTGGAGGCATTAACAAGACAGACAGATAAAGTTAACTGATACTAATACTGTTGTAAAAATTATACTTGCTGCAATAGCTGTTTAAAGCAAGTACATGTATTCGAGGACGACTGAGGTTCTGTCTAAACCCAGAAAACAACCTTATAGGTCGATAATGCAAGCAGATCATGATGCCCCAAAAATGAGGTGTCTTGTTAGGCGCCGACCTCTCAACACTTTCCCTGGGGATCATGGTCCGTGCACCGTGTGAAATCAAACTCAACTGGTATTTTGAAAAGAATCAACTTTTACCCATGAGTTTTATGGACCTTAGTCTCTGACTACAAATTCATTTCAGTAGTTTTACATGACTCATTTTAAGCCAATCCCTGATGTTTTACTCACCCTAAGTTTTTTTCAGTGGCCTAAATGTAACTAGTTTGGTTTTAAAATGTTTCATAAATGCTTAAACTGAGCCAGTTGCATTAAATAACGGTCACATTATTATCCCACCGTGCGGCTGTAAATAAAACAGTCATATGTCATTTTGGGAGGTTTTTTAAATCAACCTTATAATTTTTAGGTATGACAATGTGTCGGATGTGCATGGGTAAATGTCTATATGTCTTCATTGTGTCCTAACACTATAGGTGCTGAGCGGTGCTTACTAGAACTGTCTGTGTCGTCCACAAAGTCCACCTGGAAGGAGTGTCCGTTGTTGAGAATGCCGCTGGAGTTGGAGGGGTCATACTTGAGCTTTAGAGCCTTCAGAGTGGAGTCGTATTGGGCCTCCCCTGGGACGATGTTGATGGGAGACTGTCTGGGCCCATTAGCTACAGGAAAATCTTCTCCCCATTTTTCAGGTCCTACAAATACAAGTTCAGATATTTAGAAAAGTCCATGTTAATAGCACATTGTTTTGTCCAATTCTATTATTTTTCCGTGTGTGGAGTATTTCCACACCAACCTCTTCAAACCTCTTTATTTAAAAAAAAGAAATTATCATTTCTTTGCTGTTTTTTCCTTGCTCTATCAGGCAGTAGTGCCGTTAGAAGTATTCAGATACTTCCCGTGATAGCACAGTTAAAAAATGTACATTGCAAAAATTGTAAAAACTAAAAGTATGTAAAAAAACTCAAAGTGAAAAGAGAAGTACAATTATTCAATTCTTATTCCGGCATGATTTTACTAGTGTACTATTGGTGCTGCATTACAGTTTAAGCAGCATTTTAAAAAATAGAAAGTAAAATGAAAGTAAAAAATGGGCTATACCTTGCAACGGAGTAAAGTAAATGTGCCCACTTGTAGCTAATTCTGATCTCTATCCTTACTTCTGTAGCTTTATAAGAAACTATTTTAGATCCTTCACACACATTCTTCTCATAATTCAATTAATCCATTAATAGTAAAAGATCATTTGAAATAGATGAATTAACTGTATGTTTTAGCCTGTGTTAATTCTTGAGGTAGTTCAAATTCTAGCAATAGTTCACTTTTTTTATTTTATTTTTTAAGTTTTTATATATGTTTTGCACAATTTACTTAGCCATTAACTGGCCTACAGAATAACTGGATGTAAAATAACAGACGTTAAAGCAGTTGAGTTTAAAACTGAATTTTTCAATGAAATATCAACTCTTAATTGAAGTTATGCTACTGTGGTAATGTAAATATTTAAGTATTGACATTGTTAATGAGGAATGGCATATTATTGTCTGCAGTGATGCAAAATTGATGTCAGAGTGGGGCAGCAACTTGTTACATATAGAAAAACTGAACATCTATGATGAGAGATCCTCACCGTTAGTTGGTCCGTATCCCCATCCGTGAGACATGGTTGCTCTTACTCTGTGCTATCCTGATAACACAACAACAAGAATGAATCCAAGTCAGTTTACAGGTCGAAAAGATGCAGAAGAGGAGGGTGACGATGATCTGGTGACAGATGCCCGCTGCAAGGCTGCTGATGGGCTTTATATATCGGCGGTCTCCTGTCAGTCCTCACAGCGGAGGGGGAGGGTTGTCTTGTCGGCCCTTCAGCGGGCAGGTCAATCAGGAGAACAGGGCAGCCATCCAGAGCTGCGAGTCCTGGAGCTCTCCACCTCCACCTCCACCTCCTCGCCTCTCCTCTGCTTCCCTGATCATTCGGAATATTCAGAGGCAGATTGTTGAAGATATGCTTCTTCTTTTTTTTTTTATTATCCCTGATCTTTCCGCTGCCGACAGAGATGGATTAGTCCCTGATGCGAGCACATCATCCACACACATGTAGTCTATTCACCCTGCCGCGCGCGCGCGCGCTGCTCTCAGCTGTTAAAGGATCAGCGTTTGGAGCAGCGCTGTGAGGATCGGAGGTCCAGAGGATTTTATCGCAATATCCTGAAGTCGACATTTTTCTTTTCACCTCTTGCCAGGCCTTCTTCGATCTCGGCTATCCAGATCCCGGTGTAGGCATAGGCTACTGCTTAATGAAGGCTACCTGGGAATTCCTGGAATTTCCTCTTGGGGATCAATAAAGTATCTATCTATCTATCTATCTATCTATCTATCTATCTATCTATCTATCTATCTATCTATCTATCTATCTATCTATCTATCTATCTATCTATCTATCTATCTATCTATCTATCTATCTATCTATCTATCTATCTATCTATCTATCTATCTATGTGCATGCCTGTAATTCTCTGCAGGAGACACTGGACATTATGGGACATAACCCTGCAACCCACCCTCCAACAACCACTCTCAGTCCCAATTGTATCTCTGATTATTATTCATGTTTTTCCTGTAAAATAATTGTTACAAGCACACACACAGACACACACAGACACACACAGACACAAACACACACACACACACACACACACACACACACAAACAGCCTATCACAAATGACACCCCTTCTTTCAAGTAACTCACAGATAATACACACAGGCGACTTTCCAGAGATATGTTCCTTTGGTGTCTGTTGTGGATAAACAGACATGAATACACGGATATGTCATATAAAAGTTCCTCTTGTAGCTGTATCATAAGTTGGTGTCTTCAAAATAAGAACTTTTCTTTAGTATTCAGTTACCAGGTGACGGTATCCGTGGTAACAGAACAGCAGACATGTCACAATTTAAGGCAGACATACTGTACATTTCTGGGATTGACATGACACATTCTGGATGGTAAAAACTTGTACACTCTGTAGGCTGTGTCGTTCACTTGTGTTATCATATCTGAATTACTGAGTGGAGGAGTGAGGCGACACCTACAAAAGCACCCTACAATCATCACACCATATGGAGAGTAACCAATGTTAGATATGTAGAACACAATAATAATAATAACACAATCATTTTTTTAATTCAAAAACGTTCAAATTCAGAAAAGAGGTTGAATTTAAGACGGCACAAACAATCTACAGGCAAGAAATTATTCACTTTCTGGCACTATACAAATAATGTTCTTGGACAGAAAATATGGATGATAGGAAAACTTAATTTAAAACTGCTTTGTGTTAACCTTAAATCTATGTGCGTATCAATGTGTGTTTTTTTTTCTGGATTGGACAGAAGGAAGAAATCAAACAAAGTAAAAATAGCAGACAGGTTAAAAAAACTTTTCTTATTTTACATTGTTGTTTTAAAATTTTGTGGGAATGGACACTGGGGGGAGTTGGTTTATGTAATGTAATGTATTAGTTTTTTTTTATTGCTAAATAACACTATACACTATAGTGTTTTTCACATTTTGTTTTTTACAGCTGTGTATGTAACCTCAGACATCTGACCTGGGCATATTGGAATCTTTGCTCTTTTACCTGTTTCTCTCAAACGGTACAGTGTATAATTCTTATTTGGTGTTTGTATACAAAAAAAATGTATATGTTCACTAACTAGTCTAAAACAAGACACCTGCTTAGGCTCTCAGCTAAAATTACAATCAGCAGTGTTTGATAGGCACCAGACTGAAATCTGTTCTGTTTTGAGTGTGTGGTTAACAGTTGTGACAGCAGTGTGTTGGCATTTGATCACAGTGCTGTAAATCCACAGTGTTGGGCAGGTTGTGGTTAAGCCATGGCATAAGTGTGTAGAGATTTGAAAAGTGTGTTAAAGCAGTGAAAAACAAACTAGAGTTTGGTCTACATGAACTGCTGCAGTGCAGACTGTAGTCAGAGGTTTGCACATGTGACTCCAGTTGTGCCCGCTGTTATTTAGCAATAAAAAAAATGTAAAATGTACTTGCACCTCCAGGGGAACATGCTCACTTGATAGCAGCCGTTAAGGGAGCGCAAGGGGGCTGATCATGTTAAATCAGACCTGGTTCTTTTGCACAGGTCTAGACATGTGAGCCGTTCAGCACCACAGCCCTGTGATGACCATTTTTGGACTTAGATGAACATATTTAATATGAAAAATAATCTGACATTTAATTTCCATACCTATCTGTAACACAAGTATTGAAAACTGCATTGTTTGCCACTGATTTTGGTCATGTATTGGTTTTATTCTATTTAGCTTTTTTTTAATCTTCTTTTTTATTATACTCTTTAAAGCGTGAATTGTCTTGTTGTTAAAAAATGCTATACTAATACACTTGTCTTGTCTTGTCTTGCCTTTACACAAACTAACTTGTAAAGTATTGTCATCCCACCTTGTGTTATTCATAGACATTGTTGGTGTACATGTATATGTGTAATAATATCAACAACAATATATTATTTTCAGAGTATTCTATATATTACTAATAACTAACTTTCTACAGTATCACACAATCAGTCAATACATTTGCTGCCATCTTGTGGCTCAGTAAGAGATAGCTGTGACATTCACTGCTTCTGATTTCAGATTATCTAACATAGACTATGGCTATATGGTTTAATGACAGCAATTAAGCTTTTTTTCGGGGACAGAAGTACATCAGGTCAATTTCTTGACAGAAATGTACTGACTCAAATCTCAAAACAACAATGTCAATGGGCTGTATTTTTATAGCGCTTTTCTAGTCTTAATAACTACTCAAAGCGCTTTTATATAGTCCAGGTCCCATTCACCATTCACACACATTCATACACTGTGGCCAAGGCTGCTGTACAAGGTGCCACCTGCTCATCAGATAAACACTCACACACATTCACACTCCGACGGCGCAGCATTGGTGGCAACTCAGGGTTCAGTGTCTTGCCCAATGACACTTTGACATGGGACTGCAGGGCCAGGGATTGAACCACCAACCTTGACAATTGGCAGGCAACCGCTCTACCACTGAGTCCCAGCCACCCGACAACAACTTGTCTATTCTGGGTAGGGGTTGGGGGGACTGTTTCCCTTCATCAGGGAGCCAAACTTTGATGTACTCTACTATCTACTTAGGATGTGAAATAATCTATTGCTTACTTGCTTTTTTCAGAGCTTCCATCCCCAACTCATGGTCTTCCTTCCGAACTTGGGTCACATGACAATCGTACATCATCGTCCTCACTGACAAGATGCTGTGCTCTGTATCCGAGGAACCCCAACACTGAACTTTGATGCTGTAAATGATAGTTACAGTGCTTCGGGAACAAGTTGAAACTTGTGTTGATCATGTTCTGGCAAGAAGCTGTTATTTAAATGAATTACTGTCCATTATTCATAATGCACATATTGCTGATTGGGATTATCTGTACAACTTGGTGGAGGAATTGGAGGTCTTGTTTTCCACCATTAAATGCTGTAATACAATTCATTCAGTTTATGTTGCACATAATACTTATGCACATTACATTCACAATGCAACTATATATAACATAACGGATAATTGTTTTGAATGGAAAAGAAAGCCATTCTAAATGTGATGTGACAAGAAGTGCAAATCAATGACGCCACGCAGCTTTTGTTTTATACATCATAGTCATAGTTTATTCAGTGTTTATGACAGGTCATATTTATTTTACTACAACGGTTTTCATTGCCCCTTGTTTTGGTCTGAATAAGTGGATAACCAGTCACATGACTGACTCTGTTCTGTCTTGATAGACCGAAGTGGCATTAGGAAATAATTAAATCATTGGGAAATGGTGATGTCGAAAAGATTTTGGAATAAGACAACAAAACACAACTGGCAAAATAAAAAGAAAATGCAATTAACTGTTGTAGTGAAAAAGTGTTGCTGTAATAGTAACTACTCAGAGACTGAAATCTAAATGTGCTTGTACTATAGAGACATAATGATGGATGTGGTGGGTCAATATAAGGAACTGTAGATATGGACATTATGACTCAGGTCTGTAAAGTCAGATTTTAGTGGCCTCAAATTCACCGACATAGACACACATGTTAGCGCGTTTTTAGAACAGCAGCCTTTTGTTGTCTAAAAAGCTTTATAGGGCTGAAGATGTTGATAACATGAGACACATGATCCACCCACCAGTCATGAGGAAACTTTGATATGATTGACTTGGAAGTTGATGTACATCGTTCCAGTGTCTGAGAGACGCAACAAATGTTGTGAAAACGCTCAGGATCAGTGAGTTCTGTATAGGATCCACTATGTCCTGCAGATGATCCAGCTTCTGAACTGAGACAGTACCCTCTCTATCCTGCCCCCTCCCACTCTCTCTCTCTCATAAGGCAGTTCCAGGGCATTTACAGCTTTCCTTCAGGTGAATCCTGCTCCACATAATGAAGTGCTAATTGCAGTGTGAACTGTTTGATCATTAGCAGTCTGTTAGCTAAATACACCACGTCATTTACCATCCCTGCTGTCATCAAAGGGTAAACACTTCGTCCTGAAAGCTAACTGCTATCTATTCAATATCAATTTCATTTATAGTATCAATTCATAACAAGAGTTATCTCGAGACACTTTACAGATAGAGTAGGTCTAGACCACACTCCATAATTTACAAGGACCCAACCGTTCTAGTAGTTGCCTCCAGAGCAAGCAACAGTGCGACAGTGGTGAGGAAAAACTTACTTTTAGGAAGAAATCTCGGACAGACCCAGACCCAGACCCAGACCCAGACCCAGACCCAGGCTCTTGGTAGGCGGTGTCTGACGACCGGTTGGGGTTAGGATGAATACACAAAAAAAGATAATGGAATGGTGGCTATAAAAAATAGTAGTTTGTAGTAGTTCATGGCATAGCAGGGCACTGTCTGGCATTAGAGGGCACAGCAGGACGTAGCAGGTCCATGATGCAACCATGTATTGGAGCTTCCCTGAAACATGCTGGGCGAAAAAGAACATAAGGACTCCGGGGAATGACTCCCCAGAGCTAGGTTAATAACAGGCATTTCTGGGACATGGATGCACACAAATGGAAAGATAAAGGACAGAGGCGCTCGGTGTGTCAAAGGAAGTCCCCCGGGCAGTCTAAATCTATTACAGTACAACTAAGAGAGACAGCGTAAAGAGAGGAGCCTGGTAGGGTGTCTTGCCCTGCCTTTCTCTAGTTTTATTATATTATTGATTATATGGTAAACTAATCTGATGAATATGAAGAGAAGCAGAGAAGAAGGGTCTGCAGCTATACACCCTCCCCCGCCGGTCTAGAAGCTGAATTCCACAGTAGAGGAGCCGGATAGCTGAAGTCTCTGGCTCCCATTCTACGTTTAGACACTCTAGGAACAACAAGTAACTCTGAATTCTGGGAGCGTAGTGCTCTAGTGAGACAATAAAGCACTAAGAGCTCTTCAAGATAAGATGGTGCCTTGGACTATCTTCTCAAGGAGCTTGGAGAGAAAGGGAAGGTTAGATATATAGGTCTATAGTTTGCTAAGACCTCAGGGTCGAGGGACATTTTTTTCAGGAGAGGTTTTATCACAGCTACTTTAAATGACTGTGGTACATAACCTGTTAATAGAGACATATTGATCATCTCTAGTAATGGAGTGTTGACCATGGGTAACGCTTATTTCGTTGGAATGGGTCTAAGAAACAGGTAGATGGCTTAGCTGAAGAGACATTTGACATTAATTGTTGAAGGTCTATAGGACAGAAGCAGTCAAAGTATATGTCAGGTCTTGTCATTCTTTCTAGTGCTACAAGAATCACACAAGTGGATCAACTTCATCAAATATCCTGAATTGCTTTAAGTGCTGCATTTATGAACAATAGGAGAGGAGAATTATAGGCAGTTAAGGTGCAGTATAAACAGATGAGTTTTCAGTCTGTGACGGAAGATGTGTTTCTGCTGTCCTGATTTCCACTGGGAGCTCATCCCAAACAGTTGTGATTTTGTTAAGCGGTAGTTGCCCCCAGATTTAGTTGAGTGTCATCTGCATAGATGTGGTACATAAAAACAATGTGAGTAATTAACGGAGCCAATCTCTCCTTATTACATCATTTAGAGAGATGAGTGAAAAGGAAGATAGAATAGGAGACAAAGAGGGTGGGGAAATTAATGTTTTACATAGTACAAATCAGAGGTCTGCACACGTCTAGTTTTTTTTTATGTCTTTTGACCACATCTTACAGTCTGTTTGCCAGTGAAGGGCATTACATAGTTGAAAGCTCTGACGAAGCTAGTAGGTGGGCAATGATTTGAGATTACATTTGCCACGTACAGTAAGCTATGTTGATTTGTTAAGAAAATGACTTTCCAGGGTGCCCTGGTAGCTCACCTGTTGAGCACACGGCCCATGTTCCAGGCTCCTTACCGCAGTGACCCGGCTCTTTGCTGCATGTCGTCCCCCCATCTCCGACAGCTATACTATCAATTAAAGGCAAAAAGCCCAAAACAACTTTTAAAAGAAAAAAGAAAGAGAAAGCATACAATGCCCAGACAATACAATTTGTTGTTGTTTTATATGAGAGAAAAATGCCCAAAAAAAAAGGTTGGGAGGATAAATCTGCCCCTTTGATGCAAAGTGTGTCTGTTGCCAATAGAAAATACTACCTACAAATAATGAATGAAAAGTACGTTTTTTGGTTTCATTTTCCCCAAGTTTGTGACAAAATTACCAGTTTGCGTCAAATATTTATTATTGGGGTTTCCCCCGTCGTACACATGCACACGAATACATGAATTGAAATGAATTAAGTTATTCCATTTCTGGTCTTACAAGCGACATGTAGAAGAAACGTCTTCTCTTTCCCTCAGTTGGACGAATCGGCCAGAATGAAGTCAGTTGCAGTAATACAAGTCTACTTCCATTTTGTTTCAAAATAAAATCCGTATTTTCAAAATTAAGCACGCATCTTTCAAAAAGAAATGCTATTATTTTTGGACCAAGGCTGAACTGACAATTTTATTCTAACTAAATGGCAAATGCATGTAGTAATATGGACAGCTAAAGGACAATGTGAACTAAAGTGATGGGGCCTTGATAGGTGGCTCCTACATTTCCCCCTAATCTTAATGTAGGCTTCATGGTCTTGTAGAGGGATCTTGTCTCATTGTTGATGTCAGGCTACAAATGTAGTTGATTACCTATAAGGCCATGCTAGGTCTGTTGCCATCCTACATCAGTAGTTTAATCACACGGAGAAGAGTTGGTTCCCATTCATTGCGATCAGATGATCACTTGCTGCTCTTTGTTCCATTTGTCCGTACAAATCTGGGAAAAAGGGCTTTTGTCTACTCCGCTCCTTCTGCTTGGAACTCTTTGCAAAAAGACTTGAAATTATCTGAACTTATTTCCTTAAATGCTTTTAAATCCAGATTGAGAGAACCTGAAATGACCTGTTTACATTGTAAATGTTTTTAATTATCTGTGTTGTATAACTTTTATAAATGTAATTGATTGTGTTTTTCCTGGTTAAATAAAGGTTAAATAAAATAAAAAAATTATTGGACTTGATATTGTGATATCACAGTCAATTCCTTTTACTCTAATTACCACATACTAATGGCGGAGCAAACCTGGAACACGAGTATTGGCGTATAGCCTTCTGTACATCACTAACAATAATCATGTGTAACCGCACGTCTCTTTCAATTTTATGAAGGTTTATAGAAATTCATGTTGAAGGCTATAGGTGTGCTGTTATTAATAGGCCTGTTTTAAACAAACTGCACTAGGCCTATGTGTCAACATAGTATCCCACATGAGATAAATCTGGTAGGCTACATGCTACATGTTGGTCCCCTGGAGGATTGATCTACCATAACCACACTTCAGGCTACATCCACACCACTACTACGTTTTGAGACAATAACAATCTCTGTCCACACAAGGGTTTTTAACTCCAGTAGCCAAGCTAATCTCCATCCATATTAACCAGCAACAGGAACGTCTCCCTACTGCCCCCCTGCAGCCAGCACTAGGCTCCATGCTTTCCCCATCAGTTGGTCTGGCTGGATGCATTATAAGACTATATTAATACGTGTGACAAGTGACAACACATATGATGGTGTAAAAAGGAAGAAGATTGTCCGTTACTTCCGTTATACTTTGGAGAAAGAACAACAATGTCGAAAAGTAAGACAAGGGATATATATGCTTGGACCATCGACGAGGTGGAACTGTTATTGAAAGGTAGGCCTATGTAGACTGACACTACCAGTGGTGTAGTCTACGTGATACGCAGATATGCGCAGTAGGGCTATACCCACTAAAAAAGCACCAGGATTTCCATATAGCCTACCCACTTAAAAATTTACAATGACACGTAACATACTTTCCATTATAATTTTTATATATTTTGAATTTTCATCAGTTTTTTTTTCTTTTGTAGGCTAAATAAAGGTATTTCATGAATTGGTGCATCAGAATGCAGGAAATTAAGTCTTTGATTTTCCTTTGGGAGGGCACCCAGACACCCAACTATGATATGGGCAGGTGTCCCCAGGCCCATCTTGGCCTATACATAGCCTGTACAGTACAGTATACCTACTACAACACATTAGACTACTGAAGCCTATGAGGTGAGTGCCAGTGATGACATGCATTAGGCTACGTGTGATTTGATATTGAATACGTTGTGTGTTTAAGCACATAGAGAATGTCATTTAGTTGACCAGTTTCGTTTCTTTGCCAGTCCTTCAATTCCATAGCCACACCATAACTGTCTGCTTTTATTTTGTAAAGCAAAACCGCCTGATTTCCGGTGTCATTCTGGCTAACCTTGGTAAACTTGCTGCAGTACACGGACCACAGGCTTGTGCCACTTTCACACACACACACACACACACACACACACACACACACACACTTATACACGCGCGCGCAGACACACACACACGCGCGCATTCCACCAGTGACTCTCTGTTGTGTTCGCCTTGCTTCCAGAAACGGACGTGCTTTTGGATTTAGCCGCCGGTGCTCCGTTCAGCGATGGTGTGAAGACCTGAAACAGTAAAGGTAAGCTGAGCTTTAAACCGTGTATTGATACATTCAGGTGGACGGGTTCAGAATTCAACAGCTTATCAGTAGCCTACGACCGCTGCCTGTTGATGAAATGACTCACACCGGTAAGAAGGACCACCGGTGATGAAGTGTCCCTTAAAAACGGCGTTTTGTAATGTTACAGCCATCATTAACGGCCATATGCTTCACGTTAGTTTAGCTTTCGGCTGCATTGGCGTTGATGGAAAGCCTCAGCAGCCAGCAGCCCTTTACGTGCCGTTCTCGCGCGTGGGGAGATGCATGCTGCTGTTGCCTCTCAAATTTCGGGCAATTTAATATGTCTTTGCTAATTTACCAAGTGTAACGCCACGTAATAAACCCATGAAATATGGCGAAAAATCTTCCGAGTGAGTCCTCGGAAATTCGTCAAAGAATATTAAGCTAATAACGACCCACATTCATTTAAAATGAAAGTTAAAGTTTTCTGGATTGATTGACGCTGTGTGATAGCTCGCTATATGCCGCCCGTTTTTTTTTGTTTGGTCGGAGAAATTAATGATGACAAGAAGCCAAAGCATTTTCAACCGAGGTGCAGTGGTCACGTATGGCGAAATTATCAGGGAGGTCTTGAATAATCAACTAAAATACAGATGGTTTTGCGTCAGTAGCTTTACAAGCCACACTACCGTACATGGTCGGAAATGCGGTGTGACATGACACACAGCCACCATAACGGGGGTCCCCAACATGCTTGGGGCTAATACCTTCTGATGCTGTCAGATTGAACGTGCTGTCATGCATTAGGCACTAGCACAGCTGGATGGATGGAGGGTTGCTATGGAGGAAAGACACAGCACTGCGCACACGTACGGATTCTACAATGCCGAATAATTAGCCTATATAGCTTGGGATCAAAATGTAAAAAAGGCTCATGTGATGATGTCAGAAGTGAAGTGCTGTGTGGTGCAGTAATCTTCGGTTGGGGGACGACGTGCACTCTGTGTCTTCCGCCTCAGTGAGAAGTTGTGAGATCAGAGGAGCTTGCGTCAGTTGTCGCCTGTGGCTGAGGATGAGAGGACAGAAGATCCCAGCGTGTTTCTAATTCAAGGAGACCAACTGGTAATGATAACGGTGTGGGCAGAGTGTCAACTCGGGAAAAGGACACATTTTGTATTATTACATTCACACTCAACATGTGAAGGACAGTCAGTTATAGCTTATAGGGGGAAGAAGTTAGGACAATTCCAAGGGCCCATGACTGACAGGGGCCCCCCAAAATAGGTAAAAACTAATATAAAATTATTAAACTAACCCAATTTGGCCTACAGTACATCACCTACTTTCACTTAGTTTTCCTTACAGCGTGGACTCAGCACTATTGGCTCCCATGATGCTCTATTTCCTCGACATTTAACATAATAATGTTGTCTTATCCATTAATCCACCTCTATACAAAGTGATTCATAACTTAGTAAAGGGGGTCAAATACATTCTGTGTGGTGCGCCAATCAAGTCAAATTCATTTTTGATGATGGTAATTATAAAATGACATCACAGGGCCACACTTGACAGGACACAATGACACGCCTCCAAAAAACAGGCAAGGAAAACAACCCAGTCTAGTTCCAATACACAGTCACAGTTAGGTCTGCGGATTATTCAGAAAGTGGGACATTTCCTTCTGAAAGGCAAGTTGCTTTTGAGTTTTTAAATGTGTTTTTGTGTGTGTGCTGCTAGGACAATGCCTCATTTGACATTTGACATTTCATCAATTTTTTTATTATTGTTTGACATGATTGTTTTTTAGCACAAGCCTAATTCTTTGCAGACAACCCCAGCCTAAAAACCTTTTCTGACTGTGCGCTTCTCTTAAATAGTACGTTATGGGGTAAAGCATGCACACAATGACATCACGGTTCTCAAGCCATACCTCAAATAGGCTGCTGTTTTCCACCCTTGGATACTCTTACATTATGTACAGACACAACACTGTTACAGATTTTCCCATTTTGAAACTTCTTAGAATCTTACTTACTACCGTTGTTGCTTTTAATGCTACGTCATCTTCTCATTGACTTTACATTGGCAGTGTTTTCTGTGGTGGCCACACGGACTTTCCACACATCCCGTGCAGTGGTTAAATTGGCTTTTGTAGGGAGGGGGAGCCCTTATTGACAGTGAATGGTCATCATTCATCATTGCAGCGTAAAATTACTTAATGTGTTTTTACACCAAAGGGGTTCTTTTTCAGTATTAATGTGTAGGTAGGTAGTTATTCAAACATAAAGAAATACTTTACAATTCACTTACTTTGTTATTATTTTTTTACTAGTGCTGTCTAGAATCTGACCGATATATCGGCGGGCCAATATTATCGTCCGATATTAGGCATTCTATCGGGATCTGCATTTATAATGGCCATATATATATAGATATAAAAATTAATTCATCAGAATCATTTATGATGACAAATAAATGATTCTGATAAATGAAGCTGAGCTCCGGCAGGGTGTGTTGTGGACCTGAGGAGGCGGAGCTGCGCTCCGGTGCGATCTGGATCTGATTCCATGCCACCACCACCACCACCACCACCACCACCACCACCACCACCACCACGTAATGCAACAGTTTGTGATCATTTCACAGAATTCTGTGAGACCAGGCTGGTTTCTTACGTGTTACCTGCCTAACTCCGTAGCTGACTTCAGGGTTTGGCCGTGTCATCATGAAGAAAGATGGATTTATGCTTATGAAGACAATGAATGAATGAGATAGATTTGTGAAGCCAATGAACGAATAAGACCTAAATAGCTGTGCTGATCATAGTAATCTGCTCTTTGTTTAAGCTCTTTGGTTGTTTTTTTGCTGCTTGTTCTGGAGTGCAGTTTTTTCGAGAACAGTTTGTCTCTGACCTTCTTCAAACTATTTCAATACATTAGCTAGTTGGTGAGTCACTTGTGGTGTCAGAGTGAATTCCTGTTGCTACTTTCACAGCTCTTGGTTTTGATATGCTGCCTAGACAACACATCTCGTGTGAACACTATGAGTCGCTGACACTTAGACTAATATGACACTACAAGTTCTGTCTGAACGGCCTGTTAGGCCTACTCCTCCGCTCCTAGTTCCCCTCCATTTGTGTTTTTACTCATCGAATTATTTTTTGCTTCAGGATGACAATTTCCTTTGATCCGCTTCTCAATGTGGCTTTTTCACCTATGAAACGTCCCCTTCAGACAACTGGGAATGTGTATGTATGTATATATATATATATATATATATATATATCTCTGACTACTGTAATTGACAGTACCTTGTGCAGGGTTCCCATAAATTATGGAAAAGTTGGAACATTGTGGGTTGTTTTTACCAGTGCTGAGAACAGCTGAAAAATAAGTGACAGAAAGCAAAAAAAGCAAAATATCTTGGAAATCTAATGTCACATTATTATTTTTTCGTTTTTTTGAATTAACAGTCAAACTGAATGGGCTGTGTTCAGCACACGGCGAGGGCCAAATGCTGATTGACAAGTCAAACTGTTTGCAATAGGCAGCATTTTATAGGTTGTAAAACACTCTGAATGGACAACAGTGTCGTTATTTACGTGTTTACGTGAGCGCATCCCAGGTTGTATCTCTCTGATTGTGTGAGATACTGTATCCTGCTCATTAGGCAGAGCAGGACACAGTTAAGATACTGCATGACAGGTTGAACTGAAAGAACACCATGGTAAATAAATGAAATCGTTCATATTTCAAACGTGACTCACATCCCTGTCGGTGGTCGTTTTAATTTGGTAAGGTTTTGGTCATTAGGTACGACAAAAGTTAGTCCTTTTTTTGTATCTGCCATCTCTTGAGCACTTTTGAAAATGCGTTGGATTTTAATATATCTGATTATCTGGTGGTAGTATAAAAAAAGACACTGTTGTACAGCAATTAGGGGTGTACGATTCGATTCATTATTGATTTCCGATTCAAACACGATTCTCGATTAAAAAACAATTCACAGTATGTAAATGTAGTTACTTTTCCCATGTGTGTATGTATGTACTGTATGTGTATATATATACATGTGTATATATACTGTATACACATACATACACCATTCTGGCAGCAAGAGGCGCGGGATGGAGGACGGAACAAAACCAGAACACAGCCCAGTGGAAAATGGTTGTAATACTACATCATCTTCATGCGTCGCTGAGCTGCTGCTCTGCCCGGTGCTGCCCGTACGCTGAAGGGTGCTTTTTGCGTCGTATCTGACGCTGAGAGACACTGACCAAGCGGCCGTGTATTACGAGCTGCAAGGTGTCAGGATTGGAGATGATTTTCCTGTTTGTTCTCTTTTCTGTGCATGCAATCTCAGAAGTCCAATTCTCTCTCAGCGTTGTTATTGCAACAAAGGCAAAATTGGGCAGCTTTTAATGTGGCTGTCCAACAAGTACTTATTGTAAATGTAGTCTATTGAATAAATCCCCAGTGTGTGTTATGCTGACTAAGAAAGCGAGTTCTCCTCCTCGCGGAGCCGTGGCAGCACATGTACCGGGATGCATTGTGCACGAGCGGGCGACTACGCTTAGCTCTCTTAGCTTTTTAGTAAAGAAAACAAACTCACGATATGTTATGAAAGAACAAAAAGAAGAAAATCTTACACATAAAGAGAGAAATACATCCATACAACCTTCTAAATTCCAGTTAGTCTCTTTACCTGAACTAATACCAGATATATTACCTGCTAACTCATTATAAATGCTTAATTCACTGAGAAAGCTGTAAAAATATCTCTATGCTGTCTCGGCTCCTTATTGGGCAACTGCTTGGTAAAAAGTGGCTTTTGCCGGCTGTCACTCCTTGGGAGGCATGTTATTATATTTGCAAAATATAATGACAAAAACAGCCCCAAAATTAGTTGTCTTTTCCAGTTCATCTTCGGGATCCTGAAGAAGGTCTCCAGCACATCTCTGTCCAAAATACACAACCACAACATCCAGCCCTGTGAGAGCTGTTGTCGGCGACGGTATCCAGCTAAAACGTGGCCATGTTGTGCAGGTGATAGCAGTCATTGCAGAGTGTCATGTGGAACAACACGTCACGTCTTTGGAGATGAAGGTTATTGATCTCCTGACAGAATGATTACTCGTCAGGATATCCTTAGACCTAGCCTACATACTTTTAAGTATTCTACAAAAAGTACAGTAGTGGATCCCTGGCTGTGACAGAAGTGTCTCAGGATTCTTTGTTCTGATGTCACACTGCTTTAGCTGTACACAGTGAATAGCAGGGTTGTCTTATGGAAGGGAAGACCATGCAGGGGAACTGTATCCACTCCCAGTAGGTGATACATAGCATTATACTTCCACCAACATGGGCAACAGTTGGCACCCACCACTGTAAGGTTTTCTGTGGGTGTTTGAGAATGTGGAACCGAAGGAAAGGCTGGACTACAACAGAGCTGTTTGGAGCAGTTGGTGAACAATGTTTTCTGTTGGAGATGGTAAGGGTACTTTGGGGGGTACTTTTGGCTTTTTCACTTTGTAAACCTATATCGTGCACAAAAAAAGATATATAACACAAAAAAGGAAAGGGAAAAAGCCATAAGGCATAAAATGAGCACTTTAAAACAAGTAAAAGGAAATCATTTCCAACGTTATTTTATTGAACAATTTGAACATTTAAGGGGATATTAAAGGCACCACTGAAAAAAACAACAACAATTAGATTTTAAAGTGCAGTTTTCTTCTGATATTTTCTTTCAACTAACACAAAACAACTCCTTGAGTGTCTTTGGCGATGTATTTATTGCGTCGGTTGGTATCGCGGTGACGATGAAAGAAAAAAACATATATTGTGCAGCCCTACAAGGCATTTAGTTATGTGTGCAGATTTTGAGTCCAAAAAAAAATTCCCTAAGGGGACAACAAATTGTGACTTATGCTTTCGTATTGAACTGACAAGGAAAACAATGAATGATCTTGTTGGCATTAGCCCAATTATTTAACGATAAATGGATAGTTATTTCCATTTTACTGTTTTTGAAGCGATATAGCATGAAACATAATCTACCTCCTGCTAACTAACCACGCAGAGAATTGTCAGAGACATGGAAAAATCTATTTCCCACTAGTCCTGTAACAATTATTACATAATTGTCTAATTGTCAATTTTTCTTTTATATAATCTCGGTTTCTTTGTTGAACCGCAGTTCTTTGCTCACATTAGCTAAGGTCCTGAGGCGTATGACTGGTAATTGTTTTTGTTTGGATAGGCCAGATTGTAATTATATAATTGATTATATTATATTATTATAATAATATATTATTGGCCGGACTATACATTTTTATTATTATATTAAGTGTTAGTTGTTGGATCCCATACACGTTTTGTAGCAACAAAAATGAATAGGCGGGATACAGTTAGAGAAACAAAGAGACTTCATGTGTACGTGTTTTTCCATTATCTGGGTCATATGACAGTAATATATACCTAAAAAATGTTTCTTGGAATTCATTCAAAACTTTAATTTGTTTAAAAAAAAAAATCATAAATAAATACCTATTTTTAAATTTAAATGAAAGACAATTATATTGTTGATGGCAATTATTTCTGAGACAATTAATTGTACAGCAACATTTGGAATTGTTACAGCTGTAGTCCCCACTGGTCTTGAATTGTTCAGAAAGCCCATGCCAGCTGTTTTTCTGCCCTGGCTGCTTGCCCTTCCGTTCCTCTCCCCTGTGTCTCAGCTTAAGTGGGAGTATTTTGGTGTACTGTTATAAATTATACATGCAGTAACCTCTAGCTGTTTGGTCCAGCAGAATATTTCTTGCATTTCATATTGCTGCCATACTGAAGATCTGTCCTTTCTGCCTAGAGCCTCCCCAAGCTTTTGTGCTGCCCTGCTACACTGGAGCTCCCACTGTCTTTTGTAAGAGCTATTATCATGTTCATGTTTTTGGGAGTTGCACCCTTAAATCCTTCTACAGCATTAGGCTGGGAAATATTGCCGTTATGAGTGATGCCTCAGTCCCGATCCTAGTCCTTAAAAATTAATCATCTTCTCAAAAAGGCCACATTCAGACAAACATTCACACACGTGTGTTGATAAATTTTTTTTTGTGGGTCTAAGGCCACGGCAAGAAAAGTTTAACCTGGCTCAACTCCTGCGGTACTGCAATGTACGACACCGGGCAAGGCACTGCGTCAAATAATTAGGTAAACTATGCAAGTGCACATTCCCAGTAGCATAGGCGGCGATTTATATTTCTCCATTCAGTGCTGTTGGATGCGTCCCCCCCGTCCCCCCTGCCACCCCCCAATCCAATAAAGCAATGTCATTTTTGTGAACTTACCAGACTTTCTAGCTGTTTTATTATATGCCTTTATCCATTTAGACATTCTATCTACATTGTGATTATTTATCAAAGGATTTAATACTGTATATATATATATATATATATATATATATATATATATATGTGTGTGTGTGTATGTATGCAATATTGCTGCAATATCCACATCAATGAATTTGGTTAAAAAAAATCGTGATATTTGATTTTTTTCAATATTTTTTTCAGTTTCCATTGATTGTTCTTCTTTATGAGGCAAGTGTTGGTCCTGACAGCCATGCAGCTGATGAATTCATCTGCGATTACATCCAGGTTCCAATTGCGTGACAAACTTGCTGCTCTAGCACTGGGCAATATATTGATATTACATTGATATCGATATGTGAGGCTAGATATCGTCTTCATTTTTGGATACTGTAATATTGTAATATGACATGTAAGTGTTCCTGCTTTTAAAGGCTGGATTACAGTTAAGTGATGTATTTTGTCAACTTTCCAGACTGTTTTAGCTGTTGTATTATCAGCCTTTATGCACTCACAGTAGACATTATATCCATGCTACTAATAATTGTTCATCACAAATCTCATTGTGTAAATATTTTGTGAAAGCACCAATCGCCAGCCCTACGATAGCAACGCAGTGTTTTGTGGTGTCCTATAATACAATTTGGGGGATGGCATTAGCTCAGTCCGTAGGGACTTGGGTTGGAAACTGGAGGGTCACTGGTTTGAATCCCTGTACAGAGCAAAGTACGGCGTGTGGACTGGTAACTGGAGAGATGCAAGTTCACCTCCAGGTGCTCTTGAGCAAGTGGTTGACCGCCCTCAACCGCTCAGGGTTCCTGTTCAGCAGTCACAGCCCACTCACTCTGACCTCTCTTCATTAGTGCATGTATAGGACCTGAGCAGGTGTGTGTATTTCAGGCCTATCTGTAGTGTGTAATAACAACATAGTGTAAATTGTAATTTCCCCATATGGGATCAATAGAGTATAAATTAAAAAAATTAAATTAACATCTAAACATCTAAATTACCTAATGCATTTCTTCAAATGCTTTGAGGTGTGTGTGTGTGTGTGTGTGTGTGTGTGTGTGTGTGTGTGTGTGTGTGTGTGCAGGTTGACAATAAGCTTATCCCACTTTAAATGGTTTAATTGGAAAAGTGCCTACTATAGGAAGTGGGGCAGAGTAAATCCTGGGGATAGCCCAGACAGATGGAATGTTTTTTTTTTATCAATCATAGTGCATTCTGTGTGTGTGTGTGTGTGTGTGTGTGATAGAGAGAGAGAGATAGAGATAGAGAGAGAGAGATTCCCCGTTTGTCAGATGGTGCTTGAGTTGCCCACTGACCTTGGGGAAAAGAGGAGCATCCCATCTGAAGAACAGCCTGTCACAGTAACTACCAGTACGTACCCATGCACCACTAGAAACATGTAAAGATATCCTCTAATACAGTAAGCTACATTGAATAACCAGTTGAATAAACCAAGTCAACAGGAAATGTTGGAAGTGTTTCTGTTAAGAAATAGTTTTTATACATGTATGGGATGACACGAGTAGGCTATTTTTAACGTGAGAGTGGTGCTGATGTATCCTGCTGTTTGTGTTTAAAATGAGCTCCACTGCAATGGAGTGAACTGATAGACTGTTGGTCCCACAGGGAGGACTGAGCAAGCAGCAGACAGGAGATGGAAGTTTTTCCTCTGAGATACATTCAGTAAGGTGTGTGTGTGTGTGTGTGTGTGTGTGTGTGTGTGTGTGTGTGTGTGTGTGTGTGTGTGTGTGTGTGTGTGTGTGTGTGTGTGTGTGTGTGTGAGTATGCACGTGTGATGTGCGTGTCAGAACATTCATTTAAAGCAGCAGTCAAAGAAATTAATGCACATTTTAAAGGAGAAGCTGTTTGTCACACGTAGCCCAGGTGGGTTTCAGTACCTCGGGTTTGGGGCCACGGTTCTGTGTGACAAAAAAACAAAAAATGACTTTTATTTTCTTTTATTTGTTTTAAAGTATAGCATTAATCCAATTATTTGCAATTAATCATTAATCCGCAGTTAGTCTGGACCGACGACAGTTCATTTACTGGATAATCAAAGAAAATTTGGATCGTGCAACAAGGTAGGCCTGCTTGGTTATTTCTGGGGAAAACTGTAAAGATCTACAAAGAATATGTTTAATGTCACGGCATTTACTATCTAAGTGGAACGTTTTGGGACCGATTGGTGGGATTGCTATCGACAAATTAACGTTACACAGAGCAATACACTGGTAAGAGCAAATTCCATTTAACCATGTATCCTGCTTATTTCAATCGCTCACCTTACAGTTAACTTCATTCAATGTTGTATGTGGCATTTTCTTTTATCATGGATCAAACTTTCCACCAAAATGAATTCCTTTAGCAGAGCCACCGTCGCTGCGTCCAGGGCTTAGCACCGCCCAAGACAATTGTGATTGGTTTAAAGAACAGCTAACAACCCAGAGTGTTTGTTTTTCTTCTCCTATCCTGCAATGTATGTGTGGAGGAGCCAGACGTTACTCTGCACCGCTGTAACATTTAGGTCTGGCAATGAACACTAATCCGCAGTTCACATGTGTGCCGAACCAGCAAATAGTAAACGTATACTGAATATTTTAATGTGTTTGGGTCGCAGGGTGTAACATCCTGTACCGAAGCGGTTCGGGACGAATACAAGTACCATTATATTTCTTCCATTTTGATCGTCTAAAGTTACACTGGTAACATATAAAAGCAGAGTAGGCAGGGCAAGTGTTCAAGTCTGAGACTTTTTTTTTTCTGTAGTAGCCCTGGTACATACCATGGACAACGCATCCGGTTCGGCGAAGTGCTGCAAATGCGCAGGTGCCTTAAACCTGCATTCTATCTGATCTCCAGCAGGGGGAGACACAGGAGGTCGGTTTCTGTAGAAGTCTATGAGAAAGTGACCCACTTCTCACTTGATTTATAGTAAATCATTTCCATAATGAGTTTATGGTCTCAATTGCTAGTTTTAAGTAGAGCCCGACCGATAAAGGAGTCTTAAGGCCGATACCGATACAAATATTTGGTCAATTAAAAATCCGATATTGCGATAAATCGGCCAAAAAAAATCCAGAAACACGTAAGAAAACATAAACAGATTTCCCTAACATTAGTTATTTGTAGTTCTCACTAAAATAATATGATAATAATTTATTTTATTGTCACAACAGAACAGAGGAACATCAAAAATATATTAAAGTTCTGATAAATAAAAAAAAAACTTAAGATATGAAACTTAAAGTCCTTTGAACAAAAACACAATAACAAAAAAAAGATCAGTGTTGCCAACAGGGACGTTGTAGAGCGCCCTCTGGTGGACAAACTACTTTTATTTAATTTTTTAAATATTCATTTATCAGAATCATTTATAAATGAATATTTAAAAAAATGTATATAATATTTACTGTATGTACAGTATATTTTAAGTCAGCCATTATAAATGCTGATACTATATATCAGTCGGCCTCTAGTTTTAAGTTTTAAGTCTTCTCCAACACAGAATGATTTTGAAATTTTTTTAATTATGGTCTCGTTGATTTTAAAAACGTGGTTATGTAAAAAGTAATGTAACGTAGAGTGTAAGGGCTCCTCGACTCATAGCAGATCTCTACAAACCAATGGGTGACGTCACATTTTTTACCATGCTTTCATTTTTTGACTGTGCCACCCAGTTTTATACCAACTCCTGCAGAAGCCAAAAATCAACCCAAAAGCACATGCCGAAAAGCAGGTGATCACGTGCTGTTATTGGTAATGGTATGAGGGCAAAAGAGAAATGGGTCCCCATAAGAAGAGAGCATATCTGTATGTTAAGGTCACTGGCCTGGCAGTCTCCGGCAGGAGTGTAACAGGACACGGAGACAATGTTAATCTCCTTAGGAGCTGTCAGAGAGCTGACAGAGTTGAAAGATTTAGCCTTCTCAGCACAGAGAATAGTACCACTTGTCAGAGGACATGCTGGATTGACAGTAAGATCTCTCGATGACTACAGGAACACTGAGAAACAAATCAGAACATCACCTTTCTCACAATCAATAACTACCATAGAAAAGCTACACAAACATTAACTGTCTTTTACAGTAACGTCTGTTTGTTATGGGAAAGTGAAGAATAGGAGGCAGAATGCAGATTTTCTTTTTTCATGACTCCACAGTTTTCAGGTTCATACTTGTATTTTGTAGTTCTTCTAGGACATGTTACATGCTTTTTTAATGTAAAAAGAAACACGTTATTTTTATCTCATACTGCCCACGGCTGCTGCACCTGTATTTGCCGTCTGTCTGAGACGCTCTGATGCAGCGCCTGTCTCTTTAATGCTGCATTCACATGCTCCACGGATGGTCCCATTTCCCGAGTTGGGAAGTCATTATTACGAATTCCGGGTGTTCATGAGCTTTAGTCCTAATGTGCAAACCACATGGATGCTACAGATATTTGTTGTATTTTATTGCTCAGCGCAAACAAAAGCTGTTTCCAGTATGTCCAGTTTAAAGCTTTATATTAGTGATTTTGTCCCTGTCTTGTTGCTTCACCAGTAAAGTTACATTCCTTATAGTCTATATATAGTCTTGCTCCGGTGCCGCAGGAAATTCTGCCAGATGCATGTATTTTCGCCGATGTCTGTCACCTTCCGCTTTTTTTGTTTTATGAATTTATGAAGACTATGGTTAACTGCTCCTTAGATCTCTGCAGGGTAAATCCAGACAGCTAGCTAGACCATCTGTCCAATCGGAGTTTTCTGTTGCACGACCTTTGGACACATGTTCCACGAAAACAAGTTCCTTCCCAAGTCTATCTTGCAGCGGCTCCATGCCGAGCTTAGCTCTGGCTATGGCTGGCCATGGCTGTTGTGATTGGTTTAAAGAAATGCCAATAAACCTAGCCAGACCCTCCTCCGCAGCACCTTGGAGGATGGTCCGGCAAAGCGAGACTTCATTCCCTAAAACCACTAAAACATTGCTTACCTGACTTGTTATCAGGGTTAATGCTACTAATTCACTTTTCTAACTGACCTAGTGTGAATCTCTATTATTCTGTCTGACCTTTCACTGGAGAATATTCTTTCATTCTCTTTTATGGCTTCACCTCTTTTTATTGCTGTCCGTTGTTTAATTGTAAATCACTTTTGAAAGGTACTATACGGTATAATTAAGGGCTTGCTAGACTGATTAGCCTAATGCTGGGTTAAGAGTGACTACCTCTGCATCCCCTAACAGATCAAATACTGGCGATCCAGTGACTTTAACCTCCCCAATGACACGTGTATGTTTGCACATATAAAGGATGTATACATAGCTTTGAGCTCTGTAAATCCCTCTCTGGTAGTGTCACCTGGTGATGAATTTCAAACACAATGCGACCTTTACTTTACTGATAAAGGTCACTTTCTCTCTTACTTTCTGAGGTTGCTGTTGCTCGGGAGAGAGAGCGGAGGTCATCCGCTAATTACAGGGTTGGAGGTTCAATCCCTGGCTCCTCTTCCTCATGGCTTCTGGCATGGCAGCTCCGTTGCCATCTGTGTGTGTGCGCGTGTGTGCGTGTGTGCGTGTGTGTGTGTGTGTGTGTGTGTGTGTTTGTGCTGGAGGCTCGCTGGAAGTGAATGGATTGAGAGGGTCTGCTGGTGAGTGATAGAGATGTCCCATTTAACTTCCAAGGCTTGCTTACTGTGTGTGTGTGTGTGTGTGCGTGCATGCATGCGTGCGTGTGTGTTCCCTTGTGAGATGGAAGCACAGGAATGAACAGGCAAAAGACAGTCAGTTATCAAGCCATTCTTCCTCTGTTTATCTTCTTGTTTCCTCCACTCCACATGTTTTTTTCATTATTGTTTATTCACCACCTGTTACATGTACAGTCACATGCAATCTATGACAAACAGCCCGGCATTAAATTACTCATGTGTAGTGAGTTGATTTTGTTGACTCTGTGTCACAGTTAATCCTTTCAGCGCTACACTGAAAAAAAAAAATGATGTCAGAAAGACAGAGGTCTAAAGGCCAATTCATCCTTTGGCGTTAAATCAACGGCGTGGGTACGTATATAGGTACGTGGGGATACTGACCCTACCCTACGCCGGACCCTACGCCGGACCCTACGCCGGACCCTACGCCGTAGCCTGAAGTGCACTTATTAAAATGTAACTACACGTTGCACTGATGCATGCTGCTCGGCCGTGGCTTGGTAGCTTTGCATTTCTCTGTACTCATTTCTGGGTTCTCTTCAATGAACAACATGTAATCAAGGAGAGGGTTAATTTTTCTGAAACAGCTTTCCGACCATGGTCAGAATGCACAGGGGAGACACTTTGTTTCTCTCACTATGCCTCTAGAGTATTATTCGGTGTGATATAACTTACAGATGAAACATGGACACCGGGAGGTGATAGTGGGAAAAGAAAAAGAGAAAAATAATGTGTCTATGAATGTGTATATGAGTATGCATGTGTACATGTGCTTGTAAGAAGGTGTTAATGCATGTCTGTGTAAGTATACCTGTGTAAGTGAAGAATTTTTTGTAAGTAACTCAAGTAGAAAAGTAGAAAAAGGAGGTAGGACCAGTAAGGTTTTTTTGAACTTCTTCCTACTCCTTTTTGAACATGGAAATCCTTATTTGAATCATTTAGAATAATTTTGTTTTGTTAGTAGTTTGTTTGTACTGAAATGTACATGTTCTTATTCAGCTATTATTTTTTTTATTTTTAACATGTTTAAAAATAAACGTAATCAAAAGAGTCGGTACTCGCTCCAAAGCTAATCACCATCACTCTCTCTCACCGCATGCCGACCCTGCTATTCTCTCAAAGAGATCGACGGACCCACCGGCACACAAGTATCCACTTCAGGCAACTTACGTAGGCAACGGTGGACCATCTGTGTGGAGCCTCATCAGCACCACAAATCCGGTGCTCTAAGCGATGTTGGGCGACGTCACTTCTTGTTGACGTTCGAAGTATTATCAAACACAACAAAGGCTAGCTCGCCCCTCCTTCCTCCTCATCAAGGCCCCTCTCCCTCCCTTCCACGCACAAATACCCCCACCCCCTAATCCTTGTTGTCGGTTATTGGCTGGAACGCTGTTGTGGTGCAGGTTGGCGCAGGTTGTGGAGCCTGGGCTGTCTACAGACACCGCGTTTTTTTAGAGTGTGTTCTGGGGACAGGCAGCTTGTGGCTAGTGAGGAGATGTTTGTTGTATGTGACAAAAAATGTTGTAGCCTAAAACACGCTTAGAGCACCTTTAAGACAGTATACATTTTTCTTTTGTTATAAAGGAAAGCATGCGTTATTGCCAGGGCAAGATCGTGCGCATATGATACCTGATGTTCACCACTGCTAGCAGACATGTTTTGATAGCTTGTTTTTCTACCCTGTTTTCATTTAAAATAAATAAGCCAAATGAAATACAGTTTCAAACTGGCAACAACATTTAAATAAGGAGCAATCTGATCAAACGATGAGAAGAGTACAGATCAGTCCAAGCATTTAATACCAGCTTTCAGGACTCAACAGGTTTTGATCGTTACTTACCGCTGAGGTTTAATACCCAGCCCTCTTTTTGTTTGTATTTTCAATGTAATCATCAATGCAGAAGAGATGACATGAAAAAAACAAAACAGTGGCAAGTCACTGACTAATCATAACTGCATGCTCTGGACCATACACCACAGAGAACGGCTACCAGAAACTTGTGCTCTGCTCAGTAATATTTGTTCTTGTGTGCATCCCTCAGCCAAGATTTCATTCATGCCTTAATTTAGAAGCATGACAGAAACAAACTGCAATAGTTTGCATTAGCTGCAGGATACCGAAGTCCTTCTCCTCTTGTTTTGTGTAGCTTTCCGTCTACACAGTGATGACCTCTTTTAAGTTAAAAGTTGCCGATGTTTTGGCTGTTTTGTGTTTCAGGCTGTTGAGCTGAATCCTTTTTTTTGTGACACTTTTTGTGTTGCGATGTTTTGGCTGAGGGCAGGGATTAAAATGCTTTAATGGATTATCATATTAAACCACTGAAATGATTAGCTCCCAAACGCGCAGCCGTGCCCTAGTCTTAACACAAACCGCCCTGTTCACTGTCTGAAGCTGATCCCTCTCTGCTACACCATGAACACGCCTCCGACACACAACACAAAAACAACTTCAACTGAAGTCAAGGTCACTGCCATGCACAACTACACAAACATGTAGTTTCTATGGACAGTTGTATACGTATTGTGTGGAATATTGCATATTAATCATGTGGACTATAATGACTAGTGCTGCTCGATTATGGAAAAAATCACAATCACTATTATTTTTGACCAACATTGAAATCATGATTGTTTAATTAGATTACTCCGTGACTTTTGGAAAGATGTTGCATTTATTTAACTCCACAGAGCTGCGAAGGAGGGTCTGGCTAGTCCACAAAGCATTCCATTCTGGTTTATTGGCTTTTCTTTAAACCAATTCCAATCATCTTGGGCGGCGCTAAGTGCCGGACAGAGCCACGGTGCCGCTGCTAAAAAGCCTCGGGGAGGAGCTTGTTTTGGTGGAACGTGTATACGTTCAAAAGTTGTTTAAGTCATAAAACAGAAAACTCAGATTGGACAGATAGTCTAGCTAGCTGTCTGGATTTACCCTGCGGAGCAATCCCGGAAGTGGAATGTCGTTGAACTTAAAAAACAGTGAAAGAGTTTGAAGCCTTAAGCATACTCAACTTGCCAAGTTTAAACTCCCCAGAACGGCAGTTTAAATGTTGAGCACTTGTACTGAGATTTAGAATATTCCGGTTTAAGGTTGTAATGGTTTATCGTCAGACTGTGAGTAATATGTTTATCCTACATTGCAGAAGATAAAAGCTTAGGAAAACCACAATGTATTTTAGAACAGCGAAGCATGGCTTTAATATGTAAAATAAGCTGTGTAGGGTTTGCTTACAGTCAGCTGTTTGAAGTGCAGCAGCTCTCTGATCCTTTTATCACCCACAGCATAGGCCCAGATAGGCTAAACACACGTCTGCCATTCCAACTCCGGGTCGGAAAAAAGCTGCATGTTTTTAATGAGCCTGTTTCCAGGCAACAACTTCATCAGGTTTTCACCAGAAAAAAAAAAAAGGAATAGCTCCCCGGGGTGTCATTTCCCATCATCAGTTGTGGGACAAATCTCAGACAGCAAATTAATCTGTGAAACAGAAGAGCTGGAAATTGCTTATTTGTAGACAATTAAGCACCTGCTGTGTGTGTGTGTGTGTGTGTGTGTGTGTGTGTGTGTGTGTGTGTGTGTGTGTGTGTGTGTGTGTGTGTGTGTACACCAAGCAGCTACCAACGTTTGGCATGCCAATGGAGAAGAGCTTTGAGCCACAAAAAAATTTCAAAAAGTCATGTCATTTAAATTCAGCACTGAAACTGGTGCCTGTGCTGCGTGTGTTGACCTGAATTGAAGGCAAGGTAAACAATATAGAAAATGGAAATCAGAAAAGACTAGAAGACGTCTTTCACATGACTTGGCACGACTGAATCCAATTGAAAAGATTATGGTTTTGACTTCCGCCAGAACCTAGAAGCTGCACAAACATGATTTTAAAGGCTTGATTATTGAGTGCATGGTGTAATACTTTGATTAGGTGATCTGCGTGAGACAGCTGTTTTTATTTTATGTTTTGGTTGAACTACAAAGCAGGACTTACTGTGAACGAGTGAGAGTTTCCCCCATAGGCCTCGTTGCTATTTCAAAATGAATAGGCACGCGCTTCTATTACATTTTCATGAGGCTTTTAGGGCGGAAACATGGTCCACGCAATTACACAGACACTTCCAGTTACCAGTGGTGGAATGTAACTTTCAGTTACTAGTTACTTTACAGTTTAAGATTTTTGCACACAAAAAAACACCAAAAAATACGATGTTTTGTTAAAAATGGATTTACCCAACAATATATAGCCCTACAATTACAGCTGAAATGATAGACAATTAAACAGAATTTCTTTTTTTTACCATTTCCAGTTTCTAAAATGAGGATTTTTCTGCATTGAGTTGTTCCCGATGATACTTACACACTTTTACTTAAGTAACATTTTCATTGCAGGACTTTTACTTGTAACAGAGTATTTTGTCAGTGTGGTGTTCATACTTTTACTTAAGGATCTGACTACTTTTTCCACCGTTGCCAGCTACAACAATGTCAAACATGTAAGATTTGTAGACTATTAAATGTATAATATCTTACTTTCTTTGGTTTGCGATCAAAGTTGACCCCTCCTACCTGGCCTGAGAGCACAGCGGTGGTTGAGCAAGCTATAGAGTGAGAGAGGGGGCGACGTTAGCAAGAACAAAGCTGTGAATTAGAAGAATAAGACGTTATTTTCTGATTGCTTCACGGCGGTTACGTTGTATAGTACAAATAAAGGCAAAACCCTGCAGGAAGGTGCCACATTGCCAGATTTTGTGTGAATGCAGATCTTCATCCTGTGTGTGTGTGTGTGTCTGTGACACCACACAGCAGCACACAGCAGGGAAATACTGAAGCACATAAAAACACACAGCGATGTAAAAACAACCCATTCGTAATCAAATATTACATTACATTACATTTAGCTGATGATTTTATCCAGAGAAACTTCCAATAAGAGCATTCAAACATGGAAGTACACACTCGGAATGGCAAGAATCACATTGAGGAAGTACATAGCTTCAAATAAGCCAAATGTAAGTGCCGCTTTGTATAAGCTAAAGGTTTGCCTTGCAGGTCTGTAGAACTTGAGTCCTG
Source organism: Percina caprodes (assembly GCA_013375575.1). Taxonomy (NCBI): domain Eukaryota; kingdom Metazoa; phylum Chordata; class Actinopteri; order Perciformes; family Percidae; genus Percina; species Percina caprodes. Next base: position 1,990,298 of record JABXJD010000071.1, read on the forward strand.
TCTACGTCTTGAGTCCTGTCTCAAAACTAATTTTTTGAAGTCTTTCACTTGGTGCCTTGGTTTTGTGCCTTGTTGGACTCGAAATGGTCTTGGTTTTGGCTCTGCTATTGAGAACAGACCTAGTTATTCCTGGCTGCTTCTATTGTTATTTACAACTCACTTTAGATGAAATCACACCCGCTGTTGTATAACAAAAGCCTTGACACAGCTTTGAGAATTATCTAGCTAGCGCACGCCGTGGCCCCTTCGCTCTGAGAACATACATTTCCAGAGACAAATTTACAAATTTAACACCATTACTTCACTAACATCTGGTTTACTTAAAGACAATGAACATTCATGGTTTAAGCTCAATAGTAAGCCTCTTATATTTCCATATATGATGTGCTGAACACATGCATCACAGTGAAAATAGCTCACACGTGCAAAATGTATGTGCCGCCTGACATTTCCGGTTCTGTTGCAGCCCTCTACTGTGACTTAAGATGTTACATGCACTGATGTTTCAGTGTCAGCAGTGCTGTTGTCAACAGCAATTGTTGATGGCATTGTTGTGGAAGCCTCATAGGCCCGTTGGAGGTTTTGTTGTGTCATCAACTGATGTCAGAATCCATTAATGGAAATTCAGAAGTCAATTAGGCTGAGAGATATAGTAGGCACTGTATACATACCAAAAGGCTTATACATAGAAATAAGGTTCAGAAATGAATTGTGTCTTCACTTTTTAAATGAATATGGTGGTAGGATGAAAATATCAGTCACTCTTAATCACTTTTGCAAAATCAAATAAAGGAAAAAATAGCTAAAAAAATTATAAAAGCAGTAATGTGAATTAATACCACCAGGCATTGACAAGCATTGCTTTAAATATATATAAACTGCAATTAACTGTGTTTGGGGAAACTTTGTGCACTATTTCGTGGGATTACTGTAGCTGTTTTTCATTCTTTACATTTTAAAAACCTGATGCTGCAATGTCTGATGATCACCATATAACTTACCACTGTAAACATCACGTTTTCATGTTTATACCATCTATACAAACTGTAGCATGATATCATCTCACTTTCTAGCAACAGTTAAACATAATGTAATCCATTCCCAAAGCCTGACAGGGCATGCACTTGCAGATAATCACATTTAATGTAGAAGTAAAGCAAGCTGCTGTACATGAAAAGCCTGACAGCTCCAGGCCAGACTAACTATGAAAATACAATTGCAAACAGATAAAGCTTAGTTTAAATTCAATCAGGAAGACTCTCTTTACTCACTCATTCTCATCTGTGGGCCTTAGCTTTAACGCCGCCTACACATGATCCGCGGTAAAACCGAGAGATAGGGCACAGAGCAAAGAGGTAAAGTCCAGAGCAGGAACGTTCTGGAATTGTTTGCTCCCATGGATCAGCACGGTGGCCCAATGGTTAGTACAGGCCTCCCGCCTCACAGCAAGAAGGCACTGGGTTTGAACCCTGGTCGTCCCGGGCCTTTCTGTGTGGAGTTTGCATGTTTCCGTGTGTGCGTGGGTTTTCTCCGGGTACTGCGGTTTTCCCCACCACTAAAAATATGTTCCCTCCCTCTCTACCAAGGTGATGTGTGGTGAGCATCTGCCATCGTAAGGCTGCTGTGCATCACCCAGGTGGGTGCTTACCCCCGAAGCGCTTTGAGTGTCTATGATAAAATCTATATAAATGTAATGAATTATTATGGTTGCGTCTTTAAAAGGTCAGAGGCAAAGAGGTCAAAGGTAAAATAATTTGACCTTTTGAGCTCACGGCAGTGTGATATGCCAAGGGTAGCGCTGTGCCGAGTTGGTGGACGCGCCTTAGTCCAACCAGATCTTGTCACAATCTCTCTTAGACAAACATATCCTTGCTGTCAAGCTTTAAAATCTGTTCTCCTTTCTACTGCTGTCAGTTGTCATTTCGATACAAACGGATGCGACCCTCCTCCACCCTTTGTCTTCATCATATCCCGCTCCATATTCATTCCATCATCCAGGTCTTCAGCAACTCTCTTCATCACCAGCACCACCACCAGTGTCTAGACCCCAGGGGGAAATATGCTGAACTGTTCACAGCATCACTACCCCCCCTCTACCACGTCACCATGGCGTCTAATCGCCAAAGACTCTTTTCAAATTATTTTTATCATGCACTTGAATAAAAATGGATTGTCTCTTAATAAAGTCTCTCGTGATTGAAATGCAGCTTACAGTATTTAAAGCTATAGTGCGTCTGTCTCTGCTAAACTGCTAAACTGCATCCACATGATACAAGCCTTCAACTCATTTGGCAAGGGCTTGAATGAAACGGATGTTCATTAATATAAAAGAAGTTATGCACTAAAGCTGTAGTTATATACAAATCCACTGGCAAGTTATCAGAAGATCAGAACGACGTAGGTACACAAAATGCAGCATGAGACATGCTAATATTAGCAACAACTTGATGCCGATTCAGCATTTACCTTAAAACATGAAGTCAATTTAACAAACTCTTTCTACAGCACTGATGCGTCTTGTCATTTTATATGTTTGGTTTATGTTATTTGTGTCACTATTTTGAATCTGTTCATGGAAGATGGGCTTCAAAACAGTATCTGGCTTCATCCAGAACAAAACTATACAGAATTGGTTGTAAAAACGTTGCAATTATACAAAGTAAAATATATACACAACATATAGAACACAACTACACTCACACACACAAACACATACACCAACCATAGCATAACATAACATAGTAGAACAACAACAAACTAACGTTAGTCATAGACTTTAGTAAAAAGCAGGGGTTTTAGCCAGTTTGTGAGAGTAAGGAGACGGGATACAGCTCACATGATTTTCTCAACCAATATGTCGAACAGGTAACTTCTGTAGTAATACTTTGTGTGTGTGTGTGTGTGTGTGTGTGTGTGTGTGTCTGCGTGCGTGTGCACATTGTGTCTTTTCCCAGATAACTGGAGTTAATGTGAGACCAGTAATACAGAGATGTCAATCCCTTCCAGTTAGCGACAACTCTACAATGATGGGGATATAAAGGAGGTAAGTGTGCATGGACCTTATTATCCAACTCTCATATTCTTCTAGATTGTATTCCATTGTGTCTACTTCACATCTTTAGATCATTTTAACCATTGACGCACACCTGGAAACACAGAATCTCAAGGTTGAAATGTATTAAAACCGGTTATGTTTGTTGTTTGACTTAATCTTGATGAAGGGTGCAGGAGGTGTTCCTTTGTTTCCAAGTCCGTTTTTTTCCCCACACACCTGGACAGAAGAATTTTTGAATGTGCGAGATCTTTCTTAAAAACAAATTGAATCCATACAGAGTCCACTTTCAACCTACTTACCTATTTGACTCCGTTATAGAAACCAGAATAAAATAATAGTGTTAATCTCCGTATTATTTTCATCTCCTTCTTCATCATGTTTGATAGAGAGGGAGGCTCATTTCTTTAGTCTCACTCTGCAGAAAGTGTTGTGTAATCATCTAAGGAAAATAATTAATGATTATATCTTCCATAGTAGAGCCCGACCGATAAAGGTCAGTATCGATACAGATATTTGGTGATTTAAAAATCCGATATTCTGACATATTGTCCGACATATATAAGGAATAGATAAATATTTTTGTTTAAATTTGATATCGTAATATGACCAAGTGTTCCTGGTTGTAAAGGCTATATTACAGTAAATTGATGTCATTTTCCTAACTTACCAGACTGTTCTAGCTGTTCTAATATTTGCCTTTACCCACTTAGTTGTTATATCCATGGTTCTGAAGATTATTTATCTCAAATCTAATTGTCAACCCTACAATATCATCGCGGTATCGACATCTAGGTTTTTTCGTGAAGAATATTGTGATATCTGATATTTTCTCCTGGCTGTGAATGCATTCTCTTTTAAATTCATCTGAGACAGATAACTTCTCTGAGTGTGAATTGTCAGTTGAAGCAGAAATGTTGTAATCAGTCTACCATAGTTTGAGAGAGGAATATGACAGGAGAAGATAGGTGTTAAAGATATGATTCACGCTTCTTTCACAGTCAGCTGGTTGTTTTGGTCCCCACCTCCTTCACACATCCCACCACTGAGCTGTTCCATTCTATCTGTCTATATTGTAGGCTTCACAAGCATGTAATAACCCAGGATTTAATTTCTGAGTCAAAGAGAGCAGCTCTGCAGCTCTGTGAAGAAGGGAAGCCGGTTCTGAGATGGAGAGAGAGACACAGGGAGAAGCAGGTTAAGCCCACGCGCTTCTCTTCTCTTCTCAACCCTGCTCTAAAGGCTGAGTTGATTCATAACAGTCAGTGGGCGAAAAGAAAGAGAAAAAAACCTTTTCCACGCAGATTCTGACGTACATCTCTAGTCGACTGGGGGTTGTACGCATGGGAGAAAAAAGAAGAGAGGGAGGGATGGGGAGGGAGTTGTTGATAGCCTCCAGCAGTGCTTAGTCTGTCCCTCTCTCCCTGGGATTGTAATGGCTGTTTTGTCTCTTCATAAAATCTATCCAGCTGGATGAAATACTCACAACTCTTTTCAATACTTGCGTCAAGGAATTAACCGTTTATTAGCAAATCACTCTGCAGTTATATTTGGCAATAAAGGCTCATCTCTGGAAGGGAGTTCTCACAGAATCAACGCACCAAGGGGGACAAACTACCCCCTCCACACACACACACACACACATTAGGACTGTGCTCTTACAGCATTCAGAGATAGCTGAAAACACATGCTGCATTATTAACATTAGACCAGGTTTTTATTGGTCAACGGCACGATCACTTTCCGCTATCTCAAGATAGCAACATGCCAAGAATGCACCTGAACACACCTCCCTGTAAGACCAGCACGCCCATGGGTGCACAGATGGGCGCAGGTGCATTTTCTATTTAACCCTCCTGTTGTCCTCGGGTCAAATTTGACCCATTTAAAAAATGTCTTTATCTGAAATATTGGATTCTTTTTAACCAAATTACCACAAAAAATGGATTGGATTCCACACAACGCTCTTTGCAAATATAATTGATCACTTTCATTCATGACTAAACTCATCTGTACGTTCCTCTGATCTTAACTATTAGTCAAAATAATTCATATATAATTTTTTTAACTCAAATATTAGGTATAATTCTATATAAATGAGGGTTATTGACCAAGAATTGCAAAAGAGTACTGTAAAACTAGTGGTAGTAAGGTGGTGTTAGTGAAAACTAAAAAAAAAAATCTGAAAAAAAGGGTTAAACGACATGGGCGCTGGACGGGAAATTGACAACTCGGTCGGTCTTAAACTAGCTAGTCTGCTAACTTAAGCTTTGTTGCATTTAATTCCAGTAGCAAGGTGCACCATAAACCAGTCTTCCCCAGTTCAGCAAACCTCTCCTGTTATCTGCCATCATAGTTGTTCACTTTGAACTCCACTGAAGATGTTAAAAATCTTTGTAACAGAAAAAACAGCAACTTAGGAAACAAGGTCTTATGAATGGAAACAGATATACTAGTGCTGAGTTTATGTGTATTATTTTCCTGCTCCAATGTATCTGGCTTTGCACTTAATAATTAAAACATGAACGCCTCACATCTACAACTAGACTGACCAGCATGGTGCAGGGATCTGAGATTCAGATTGAGAGCCACTGATTAAGCCTCATTTTATTTTTAAAAGACATGTTGCATAATGCAGCTGTAACCCATCTCCTCTCCTTCATGTGTGGCGTAACCAACAAGTAAAGGCACTAAGCAACCATGGCCTCTCCCTAGATTCACTCTTTTCATGGAAAGCACCAGCATTCGTAATGCTGTGCATATCCCATGTCCTTGTGATAGATGCAGTGATATAAATATCTGAGAGCAGCTGAAGAGGATTCACTCCACCAACAGTCCTCAACTACAGCAGGTTACAATGGCGTTACAGGCAGATATGCGGTCAGACAGAAGTTACACACAAAAGATCAATGATGGATGCATTTGATCTTCAATCATAATCAAGTTTCAATTGATCATTATAAGCACATTTTAAGGGAATTTACAGAAGGGAAAAGGCAAAATGCTTCCTTATGTCCAAAGAATCAACTCACATCAAGTCTATCTCAGTTGAAGGTGGTAGGTTTGTTATGCCCCAAGGTTATAGTTTTTCACACTGTGAAGGGCTTTTTGCAGATGTAAGAAAACACAGAAGTCAAACAGGAGTCCTGTAAGAGGTGAGGTGAGTGCACAGTTGCTGCCGTGATTAATCCTGTGAAGTGCTCAAACTGAAAGTGCATTCAGACCAAAAATCCTTCCCCATTCATTTCAAAGAGTATGGGGCAAGACATCTTCACTGCCAATTGCAAATTGACCCTGCCTTGTTCACTTTACAGCGGGTTCAGTCTGATTTAACATTGAACTTTGTCATTCAGGAAATTGCGACGTCCATAGCATTGTCTATACCTGCACAGTGAAATAGTACAAGCACAAGTAGTCTCGCTTTGCTAGTCCACACAGCATCCCAGGATGAGAGAAAACTGTGCTCTGGTTTATTGGAATTTCTTTAAACCAATCACAATGGTCATGGGCGGTGCTAAGCGCTGGGCAGAGCCACCGTGCCACTGCAAAATAACCTTGGGAAGGAACTTGTTTTGGTGGAACGTGTACATTTAAAAGTTGTTTTAGGTGTTTGCAACAGAAAACTCAGATTGGACAGATAGTCTAGCTAGCTGTCTGGATTTACCCTGCAGAGATCTGAGGACCAGTTAACCATAGTCCTCATGAATCCACCGAAGTTTAGAATTACAAACGTACAACACATAGAAAGCCGAAGGTACCCAACATCCAACCGAAAAGAGTGTCATCCGGCGGAATTACTGGCAGCCACTGGGCAACTGAGGGTGCTATAAAAACTATAAAAATGGTACTAAGTTGCAGGCCATTAGGCAATCTTAAAGAATCAGAAAAGGCTTTATTGCCAAGTATGTTTTTTATATGTACCAGGAATTTGTTTTGGTGTTTTAGATGCATGTCACACAATTTTTTTCTTTTTGGCCTAGCAAACTTTGTAGTTTTTTTCACATGCTCTTGCAACATCACACTGGATCTAGCTAGACCGGAAACAAAACAACAGGCACAAGCAAGCCAATCCACTATTCATGTTTATAAGAGCATTAAAATGACAAAAAGATTTTTTTAACATTTAGAATAGAAAGAAATGTGTGATCAATAGCAACTTAACTATGAAATTAATGCAATTAATCGCAATAAAAAATTGTAATTGTTTGACAGCACTATCTTTAAATATAATAAGGTTAAGAAAATCAAGTATTAAAATATAAACAACATAAGTATAAGCATAGATATATATTACAAATAAAAAGAGCAGTACAGCAGCGTGAGTACAGTGGCATGTAGAGCTAGAGGTGGAGTGTGGAGCGTGTCAGTGTGGGTTCCGGGCCTTGTTGATAAGGTTAGTGGCCGATGGGAAAAAACTGTTCTTGGGTGTGAGGTTTTGGTCCCAATGGACCTCGGCCTCCTGCCTAAGGAGAGTGACTCAAAGAGTTTGTGGCCGGGGTGGGAGGGACCAGCCACAATCTTTCCAGCACGCTTCAGAGTCCTAAAGGCGTACAGGTCCTGGAGCGGCAGCAGATTGCAGCCAATCACCTTCTCTGCTGACCGAATGACACGCTGCAGTCTGCCCTTGTCCTTGGCAGTGATAGTAGCGTACCAGGCAGTGATGGAGGATGTGAGGATGGACTTGATGATAGCTGTGTAGAAGTGCACCATCATTGTCTTTGGCAGGTTGAATTTCTTAAGCTACTGCAGGAAGTACACCCTCTGTTGGAAGAACTACTTCCTGTCCCTGTTCTGCAGGTATTCCACAAGTGGCCCTCGTCTAGAAGAAGTCTCCCAGCTAATCCTGCCAAAGTTGTAGAAAGAGTTATCTAGCTAATGTGATCTTACCTAGCTACTGAGCATGTGCGACTCCCAACAAAGATAGTATAGAAGTGAGATTTCTCACTCTGTAGCTAAACACACAGGGTGAAAAGAGGAGCTGCAGCACTGTGCAGTACAACAAAAATATGGTGTTTTTTGAAAATGAAACCATGTAAACCTATTCTGGTACAACCTCAAAATACAATTATGAACCTGAAAATGAGCAAAATAAAATATGGGCGCTTTAATGCACAATTTCAGACAGATATTTAGAATGGAGTAAAGTAGTTAGCATATCTTAGGAATTTCTTTGGCTGTAAGAGATTAGTTTTTGTTTTGACTGGGTCTGAACTATGAGCTAGCATTATGAGCTAGCATTATGAGCTAGCGTTATGAGCTAGCATTATGAGCTAGCGTTAATCGGAGAGAAGGCAGCAACACTTCATGCAAGTTCATTTGAGGAAATGGCTTATATGAACAGGAAATATACATTTTTAAATCGCATACGGCATATGAAAGCCTGATATAACTATTTTTATTTATAACCAAACTAGCTCAAGTTTTCTACCTCAGTTCAAAAATAGCAAAGTTGTATCATCAAAAAGTGGGGATGCACATTTGCTCTTCCAAGTCTCAAATTTATTCAAACACATCCTGGCTGCATTAGGAAAACCCTCCTGCCTTAGCTGTTCATAGACAGGTTTCCATGGTACTGCCTGAAAACTGTGTGTGTGTGTGTGTGTGTGTGTGTGTGTGTGTGTGTGTGTGTGTGTGTGTGTGTGTGTGTGTGTGTGTCTTCCTGGTAGGAAAGTACTAGTACTAAATGCTGTGGAATGTAGGAGGTATAATGAGTGGTTTTTGTCACGTGAAATTTCTGTTCACTCATGTCTGTTTCACATACTGCTGTGGTTACCATGGTTACACATCATTTCTCCTTTTGGTTATCTTCTAAGACCAGAAGAGACAGAAGGAGAAACAAGTGAAATTGAGAGAAAATCTCAGGAAAAGACACACACACATTAGACTGCATATGATACATATTGCAGTGTTCTGCAATTTATTACCAACGTCTGTTTTATCTAAAAATATACATATTTCTGTTTGTTCATCACACTTCAATTTTATTGCTGCAAAATGGGATAATCAAGCAGACAAACTGACCAACGTACATGAACACATAATACTAGATTGATACTTGGCGTCTGTGTATCGATACAGTATTGCCACGGAAAATATCATAATACTATGCTGTGTCGATTTTTTTTCTCCCACCCCTAGTATGTATTTGGGTTTGGTACATGTTTATGTATTAGTATATGTACAGTATGTGTGTGTATACATCCTTTTTTGTGTGTTTGCATTGAGCATTACTGCGCCATAGGGTGGAGGGTGGGGGCTGGGTGGGCTTAGAAAGCTGTGCATAATTGTAGAACATTTTAATCTGGGATTTCTTGTTAAATGTAATAACAATATACAGTATATATATATATATATATACAGTACTGTGCAAAAGTCAGGCAGGTGTGAAAAAATGCTGTAAACTAAGAATGCTTTCAAAAATGTAAATAAAAAAGCCATACCTCCGACTATGTTTTCGTGCATAGTTGAGTTGCTTAGCCTTGTTGCCGTGTCCGACTGCAACTGGACATCTTCCGATATCGAAGGGAAATAAGCTTGACGTGTTTTTCATCTGCTGCACTGCAAGTGTCCTTGGCCGACCGCTGCGTCTACGATCCTCAACGTTGCCCATCTTATTGCAAGTGTACCTATAAGAATTGATGCTGGTTTGAAGGCAAAGGGTAGTAACACCAAATATTGATGTGATTTAGATTTTTTTTTTTTTGGTATGGTTCCACAGAGCGAATCACCTTGCAGATTTTGGCCAGCAAAATTTTGCCTTGGGGGCTTGGTCGCGAAAACAACAGGGAGCCTAGCTGCCTAGCAATGCTTGCAATGAAATGTAATGTGAAAACATGCTAGCGGTTGACCTGTTGGCTAGCTGAATAATTTTGAATGTTTAAACTAACATCTACAGTGGTGTATTTGCCCTGTTTAAGTTAATGTGACATATAAACAACAATCCATGTTGTTACAAAGGTAGCTAGCTGCCTGGCTAGGCTACAATGAAATCCAATGTCCAAACATGCTAGTGATTAGCCTGTCGGCTACCTGAAAGGTTTGAGTGTTTAAATTAACATATACAGTGGTCTATTCAGTGGTGTATGTGTCCTGACTAAGTGTGTTTGTCATATAAATTACAATTTGTCTTGATAAAAGTACCAATGTTCATGTAGAAACATTTTAATCACATACAAATTTTATGATACAGCGCTAAGAACCCCAGATGCCAGACTTTTTTTGTAACTCCCACCTCTAAACACGTGGACCTGATTGGTTCTCCAGTGGTCCTCATTTGAATAAAGTTAAACTTTTGTCAACTTTGTTTTTGCTTGAAAATGCCTCTACGTACCACTAACAGGACGATAGACTTCGAGGCCTCTAGTATTACAGCAACGTGTGTGCAGGCAGAAAGATTGGCAGCAGTTTGTGCAAAGCTGGTGGTAACAGCACTACAAAGTTTTACTTCATTAGAAATACGGAGCTGTGTGGTTGTTCCTCTGCCAGCCATCTCGACTACTGATACCACGACCCTCATCACAGTTTAACAGAGGCTTTTTTGTAACTTTTTAGTTCACTACTCAGATCCACCAGCCTCCACACAAACAAAATTGCCTGAGGTCTTCTGAAGCGAAACATCCGTTCCGTCATACCATTTGTGTTTTCTTTTTAACTATCTATAACTATTTATAAATAACAATCAGCCTTGGGCGGAATTTGTTATTAATAATTATATATCTCTGCCATGAGCGCAGCAGGAGATGTGGTACACTATTCAGCAAGACTGCATGAAAGATCAAAGCAATGTGCGATTAGAAAATACAATCAGCAAGTACTCGAAAAAACAAAGCACTAGTTTATCATTTGAAGCACTATTCAGTTGTCCTGTAATATCCAGCACCTGTTCACCTCCCGGGCACTGCCTGCAATGTTGGTAACGCCAACTCCATTGGCCAGAAAATAAGAAACCTTTCACTGGTTAATGACAAGCACTGATGCACAAGACAATGAGACAAACTCAGTATGGTACAATGCCTTCACCATCACACAAAACACAAAACAAAACTAGCACATATAATACATCAGGCCAACAAGATAATTGGCTTCCCCCAAACCCCCCTAACAGAACTTCCCACCCGGTCAGTACTCAGAAAAGTGACTATAATCACACAGGATCCAACCCACCCGCTTCGCCAGTCTTTTCAGTTATCACCAGGTCTATGCTACAGAGTCCCTATGCATGGAAAAACATATATAAAAAATCCTTCATCCTCACTGCCATCACCACACTCAAGTGTCATTCATGGACAACATCAAACAGCTCCATTTAAACTTCTTCTTAAACTTGTTGTCTTTGCATTTTGCACATATTTGTACAGTCAGTGTTATTACACAGTTTCTATATGTATCTTTATGTTTTATTTCATGTCATTTGAGCCTGCCCCGTCAAAGTACTTGTTATCTTGAAAGACAAAGGCCATCGAGGAAGGTTTTGGTAAAAATGCATCAAACTAGTAAACATAGATCAGAGAGAGAGAGAGAGAGAGAGAGAGAGAGAGAGAGAGAGAGAGAGAGAGAGAGAGAGAATCGATATATTACTATAGGGTCTTTTTCAGTGGTTATCCCATTTCGTATTGATTTCCTCCGCCTGCATAGTGATGTCTGAACATTAACTGGTTGACAATAGCAGTTGATGACTACAGACCATTATACCAGCCATTAAACCACATCTTGCTCATTTATAGTCTGAATCACTGGAGATGTGTTCTAATCTGGGCTCAGTGTACTTTTGTAATGTCAGTATTTGTACTTTTAATTTCTTGTCAGAAACGTTTTTATTTATATTTTAATTTAAGGAAGAGGATATTTATGTCATTGAAACTCATATTGTTATATAGATGCATTGATCAGTCTGCCATAATATACTATGATATATGGATACTATATATATATATATATATATATATATATATATATATATATATATATATATATATATTGATGTATTGAGCTTCACCACAACTGCTGCTGTTGTTGTTGAATGGGGCCACAGCTGCATGATATGAGTAAAATATGCGATACGTGATAACGTTGAGTATCGCAATGACAATATTACTTGCAATAAATAAACCGATATTAAAGTATAATCAGTTCTGCTGTCCTGCTGAAAAGTACCACAAATTGCTTGTTGAATGAAAAAATTATTTCCAGCATTACTTCATTAAACAAATGAAACATTCAAATGAACGCAAAAGGCACCAAAAAAAAAAGAATAACACATTTTAAATCGCTGTGTTCTACTGACACTCTATTTAAAAAAAAATCCCAAAGTGGCTTGTGCGATCTATCGCATTTTTTCATAATGTGTCTATTGCGCAAGTTATAGACACATTGATGATAAAAAAAAAAGTCTTCGGGTGGGGAAGTGAAAAAAACATTCTCACTCCCATCACGTCAAAAAGCAACAGTTGGTCAGGTGCCTTTGGCGTTTGTTATTGACGCAAAAAGTGTCCTTTAGCGTCATATTTAGACCAGTTGGTTGGGACTCTTGGCGTCACTATTTGACGCTCTCAGGATTCCTGTCTAGCCCTTTGGCGTCATAATTAGACGTACTTGCTTGGGACTGTAAGGCGTCACCTTTTGAAGCTCTGGGCCGGGACGTACATTTAACTGAAATGCGGAACAGGAGGTTTAAGAGAAGATGGTGGGTGGGGTTACAAAATGTACGTTTCAGTGACATGTGGAACAAGAAGGGGACACAAACCCCGGTCTCCTGGGTGAATGTCCTATGTTGTTTGACCCGTCCACCACCCCAACCAACCTCGTTATGCGGATTTCAGGTCTTTCATACTACTCGCTACAGTTGTCACTCTTAATACTACGTCATCTTACAGCGCTGCGGCGGAGCTGCTGTTATGCCTGGTGCGTCTCATACAGACGCTAATGTTGTGCCTCTGTAAAAGGAGAAAATAGAAGTAAACATACGGACACAATGTTGCTTTGCTCAAGTCCAGTGTTGTAGCGGACGAACGTAAGCCACACAGTCCAAACAAGGGATTAGTAATCCAACACAGATTAGCAAACCAACTAGTACTTAAAACAGGAAACAAATGGAAACTTAGAGAAACAAAGAAATACTGCAAAATGTAATTTCAAGTGCATTTTCTCCAAAAATGTAAATCTTAGACAGCATTTTAAACACAAATCGTCTTTTTATTCTATTTATCATTTAAGCCTCTTTTAGCTGAAAAGGTCAGAACAATGGATTACCGATCTACAGATCATAGTGCATTTTAACTCTAACTTTAATAAAGAAATGAATAACCATCTTTTTAACCAAGCAGTTTAACCAAGCAGTGCAATGAATTACAGCATTGTAACTTAGCAGTTTTAACTTATCCTTTTATGCACATTTTTAAGTATGTTTTAAATTATATATGCCTATTAAATGTATTTAAAATATCACTATTACGCTAAAGGGTAATTTTTGCGTCGGTATCCAACACTGAGAGCACCTGACCAAGCATCAGTATTTTACGAGTTGTAACGTGTTGAAAAAACACCTCGCTAATCACCACCAGTGAAACAAGGCCCTTCACCCCAACTACTGGAGCTGTGAAGCTGATCAGAGGCCAATAGATCAGACTGGACAGCCTCCAGGTGTGAATGTGATCAGGGCGTTCCTGAAAAAGAGAAAGAGTTCAGCTGCCATGTCTTTTGGGTTTCATTTTCTCACACCGTTCAGCAGCCAACTCTGCAGTCTAAGATTTCACAGCTTCTCACCAGCACATTAACACAACATCAATAGTAGATTTTCAAATGAGTGCTAATTATTTCTAAACTCAGTGACCACACTGGTATGAGTTACCATGAGTGGGTGAAAATATGACCACATCACATCCATTCTCCATTCACTTCACTGGCTTCCCGTTTCCGCCAGGATATGACACCCCCTCGCCCATCTGAAAGAACTACTCACCCCTACAAAACTACAACTCGATTCGATCCTTCCATTCAACAAACCGCCTCCTTCACCCCAAGACTAAGCTCAGCACCATGGGTGATCAGGCTTTCTGTTCTGCCGTTCCTCGGATCTGGAGTGCCCTCCCCCAACATCTGAAGGCACCTCAAACTACTGACACTTTTATAAAAGATCTGAAAACATTTCTTTTTAGGAGAACTTATGACTTTTAACTACTAAGTCTATTTGAATTTTATATTGATGTTTTTACCATGCTTTTATTATCTTAACTGTAGCACTTTCATATTTGCTCCAAATGTAAAGTGCATTACAAATAAAATCATTTCAAAAAATCATCACAAAAATAAAATTATCATATTATTATTATTATTGATATTCTGAAATCATCGTTTACTGTATGTGTCATTTTATATTGTGCTATCCATATATAATTTTTAAATATAGGTATTTCATTGAATGTTTGATAAACCGTAACATGAGAATTTAGAGGGATGGCTACGTAGGTTTTGATGGAATGGCAAAATATCTGATGGCTGACAAATATGTATGTTGTTATGGTATCTTCATATCGCCTAACCCTTTTGTAATTTCACATGGTCATTGAATTCACTTTTGATAGAGAAAATGTTGAAGTAGTTGAAATAATACTCAATACATTCAGAATAAACATTCTTTTTGAAAGACACAAATTAGTTCTTTGGTGAGTTTGATATTGAGGTATATCCTGTGTGTGTGTGTGTGTGTGTGTGTGTGTGTGTGTGTGTGTGTGTGTGTGTGTGTGTGTGTGTGTGCGTGTGCGCGTGCCCCGGTATGGAAGTAAATGCCCATCTGGCTACATTAAATGCATATTCTGTCTGTCTTCGGCTCTGGTATCCACCCTCAGAGGGTGACTCAAAAGCTTTTTGTTCGCCTGCTTCCATTTAGCCCAAAATAGCTTGATCTCAGCCCTATTTTCATTTCTCCTTCCGCCTACACACAGCATCAACCCAGCCTGCATGGCACATATGGCTCTTTGAAAAATGCAGCAGGAGGTGGTGGTAGAAGACGTGTTGGGTTCAGCTGTCAATCCCTCATCTGTTTTTCATCCCTTCTTTATAATCTTGTATATAGACTTGGTTTCCATCCGCTGCTTTACCTTCATTCCTCTTCTCATATAACTTCTCTTTTTTACTTTCAAGTTGCAGTTGTATTTATAGCTAATCTCCAGTTTGGAGAATAGTGTGTTCTTGCTCCTACCGTAGATCTCTTTGGAATTGAAACGTAAATCTTAGCCTACATTCAGCCAGGAACCAAAAGCAATCAGGTTTTGATAACACTGGTTTACATTCTGACCGTCTTTGGTTGTCTTCTTTCTGTAGCTCTTTCTGTTAGATTCTCCCTGATGACATGATCCCTCTCTCCACGTGAACTACAGTGGTTATGTTCACTGCTGAGGAAGCAGCAACACGCACTGATTAGTGGAGAGTTATAGTTCTGACATGGGCATTAAAGCCCGACCGATAAAGTATTTTTAAGGCCGATACCAACACAAATATTTGGTTATTTAAAAATCCGATATACCGATATATCGGCCAATATACAGTATATTATAAAAAAATCCAGAAACACCTTATAAAACATAAAAAGATTTGCAGTTGGAGTGTTTAAAGGTGACCTACAGTATTATGCTCATTTTCAGGTTCATACTTGTGTTTTCTACTAAAACATGTTTACATGCTCTAATGTTATTTTTCTCATACTTCCCATGGCTGCTGCACCTGTATTCACCCTCTGTCTGAGGCGCTCTGTTTGAGCATCTTTTTAAGCCCCTTCCCGAAAAATCCCAATCTGCTCTGACTGGTCAGCGTTTTACGGTCTCCTGCATCCGTGCTCTTGCTATCTCTTTCAGGCCCCCAGGAAATGTGCCACGCTTTAAAGCCAATTTGAAATAGCAGCCAAACAATAGAATTGCAACTTCCATGTCTATAATGTGATGCCATGGGGCTTAGAAAAGACTTTTTTCCCGTTGGCTTACATGATGAAGAGACGTCTCTAAATCAGTGATACATTTGACTGTCACAACCCCCCTCATAATGACTTGTTTCCCTGTCAGAATTAGATACATTCGATCCGATAACATTTGGAGAGTTCAGAACAGCTCCACAGTTAAATCATTTAATTCAAAACCGTTCAAGTTAGTGGAGCGCTAAACCAAAAGAAGCCGGCAGTGGTCTCTAGTGTGCCGGCTCTATGGGCCCCATAGTGAGGAAGCAGCACCGATCTTCTGGGTAATTTTTACACAAAGAAGTTGAACTTTTTTGGCTTCATGTTACACTGAGCAAGTCTCATAGGACTGAACGGTGCTATGCCTCAAACGCTATAGCCAGGTTTTATTATACATCCATGGGCTTTTCACCATCCATCATTGCAGCCGGGGACTGACTTTAATGGGGTATTGTGGCACGTTCTACCATGAATATTCACAAATAAAGGAGTCTAAACCAAAACCTACACAACCATGTACCACTAGGAATGTTTCTTAACTGGGGAGAAATTAACAACATCAGCAACCAAGATGAAAGATTTCCCTGAGATTAGCATGTAGCTACACGTTGCAGTGCATGTGACGTGAACACTGCAGTAACTTAGTTTTCTGCAGGAAACTTTCTCGGCTGTGATGTGCTGATGTGTTCAGTAGTGGCCAGTGCCATCAAAGTCAGAGGGAAACATCTACCCAAAGATGAATGAATGAATGAAAACTTTATTGCTCCGAGGGGAATTTGTTTTGCACTCAAGGGAGCCACAGTGAACGTTAAGCACCAACAACAGTAAATAATAGTAAAGAAAAACACACCACACATCCAATCACCATTTGTATCAGTTCCTGTTAAGTAGTGGGCCTCCTTCCATTCAGAATCACTCTCCACCAGCATTCCTCAGACTTTATATTGTCTCAGGTTCTTTTATACCGTCATATTTAATGTAACCAGATGTATATTGCCGCGAGTAGGAAAATGCTGCTTATTCAAGCCCGCTGTTATTCAGGTCCTTGGACAGTTATGTCTGACTTTACTAACACACCATTTGAAGTGAATCACTACCTCCCTTGATTTAGTTAAGTTTTAGTTTTAGACAGTGTTGTGAGTTCAATGTCTTTTCAGGTTTCATATTATTCAGGACTTCCTACCCTTAATTTTCCATAGAACACACATCCACGTTTTTAATTCTAAGGAAACATCACTCATTCAAAGAGGAGAAACCATTGATATAAGTCTGGAAATTTAGACATATCTTAAGCCTGTGGTCTCTTTTTTCTCTATACAAAAACAAAACATTAGTGGTCCTTTGGGTATTGTTGATATAGATTAGAAGATTAGTCTTTTGGTTGGCGTTGTCAGCAGTAAGGTTTCATAAATTTATTGTTAAATTTCCCCACACTTAAGCAAGAAAGGCTGTCTGTGGGACTCCAAACCGTGACCTTAGACAGTAACAAACGCTCTTGTTTAATCTCCGGAAATATATGGTACACACTCAATACTGAACTCTATTGTTGTTAGTACACAAGCACAACAGATAGTTTTAACCGCTTTCTACTTTCGACTTGATCAGGGAAAATCACTGTGCTCACGTGCTGACGTCCATATCTATAAGCTTTTATACAGATCGATAATAGGAGCACTTCCTCAATAGTTAAAGAAGACCAACCGCAGATACATTTAATACAAAGTCACAATGCAGTCTGCATGGAGTGCTGCTCGAGTGTTTGGAAACTACGTGTGTATTTTTTTGCTCTTTTTTTTTCTTGTTTATTGCTATTTTTGTCTTCATATTGTGTTTGCTTATTGCTGATTGGTTTTCTGCTGAACTTGGTCTGTCATGTGACTACCTGTTCACAACAATCACGTGACTTTCTACCTACTGACAATTAGGCATGGGCTGGTATGAGATTCTGACGGTATGATGACCTTCAGCAAAAAGATCAACGATATTACGGTTTTGCAAATTACAGCTTTAAAATGTATTATTTTTTAATGGTCTGAATAAAAAACTTTTTTCTCCATTCGATACAATGTATTTTATTTTGAAAACACAGAAACGTTTTGTACCGCTGGAATGGTATGGCGGAACATGTTAGTGGTTTTAAAGCTTTAGTGCGTAACTTTTTGATATTAATGAACGTCCGTTACGTTCAAGCCGTTGCCAAATGAGTTGCTACAAAGCTAGTTAAGACTATCAGCTCCACACAACTCTCTCTGCATTCCTCAGTATTGCTGTGTTCAGAAGATTGTGGCGTCCGATGACTTTCCCGCGCAGAAACTCAAGTGAATATAATTACATGATTACACCATCAACAGGGTTTGTTTTAACTGAAACAAACAGGTTAGGTAGAAAAGCACCCAAAAAGATTTGTAGTGGTAAGGGTAAATTCGCCGGATGATGTAATATTTACCAAAGTAATTAACCTCAGCTGACCTGAGAGATCGGCTGGGAGTGTAGGGGTGAGCAACTCCAAATACAAGCAGGAATTACATTGAGTTCACTAATTAACATTGTATTGTGTTTGTTTGTTCCAGACCAATGTTAGAAGGTGAAAATGCTGGAAGGTGAGGTGATTTTGTGTGCCGGACTATTTCTTGTCACTGTGGGTTAACCAGACAACCAGCAAGCCATATAATAGAGCCAAAAAGTATAATAATTTAATTCTTAAATATATCATCAACAAGCAACCGAAAGCCACAGAGTGTATGTGATAGCTGTAAGATTTCCTATAATGGAACTTGGGGGGATCTTGTTGTGTGTGTATGAGTGTGAGGCTTATCCTAGCTCACTGGGAGTTACTGTGGCTTGTTAGCAGCCCTTCTACCAGTGGAACTGTCAGGTTGTGTTAAGCAGTCCTGTCACAGGCCAAGTAGGACAGGGAAACTCACACACTCTCTCAAACACACACACGCACACACACGCACGCACACACGTACCTTTCCCACAACTCTTCCACAAAAGCAAGAGTGCAAGTACACACACAGCCATGCATGCAGCATACACATCCACACTGTGGCCCTGCATGGCTGTTCATCTGAAATAAAACTGCCTTGCGAGCAGTCTGAACCCTGGAGCCTTTTGCCATAGTCGCCTGAGATGTGAACTCACTGTTATATAAGATCAGAGAGAGGGGACTTCTTACAGTTCTGTTACCTGCAATAATAAGTGCAATCTGATTGGATGAGTTTGCTTAGTACACCGAGTACAAATGGCTGGCAGACAGACTTTGAACTGGAAAGACATTTACCTTTAATACTATCGTATGCTCCTATGTTCCAATCATTCTTATGCCGCCTGTGTTTACTTTTAAATGTATTGGTTCCAGTTCTTGAATCATCCTCCTACTTTTTCGAATGGATCCAGTGAATTTGACGTTTCCCATAGGAAAAATGTGTTGCTCAATCTCATCTCTTGAGATCAATTTGAGCTTCTCATATTCATATCATTCTGTGATCATTTGTTTCTGAGTTACTTCTCTTAAGGGTCCCTTAGGAGCAAGACATAAGCTAAAAAGAGACAAGACACCAGTAAGACAAAGGATGTTGAATTGAGAAAACCATTTGAGCAATACTTGAGAAGTGGGATAAACAGAGGAGATCTCATAATTGTATATCCCTGATCTCAATTATGTCTTGGTTATTCAAATAGCCAAGTCAGAAACAAGTGATCACAGGATGACATGAATGTGAGAAGCTCAAATTGATCTCAAGAGATGAGATTGAACAACAGATGAGCAACACATTTTTCCTATGGGTTGGCGTCAAACAGACTTGTTCTTGGTTACCAGCTTAGCCACTCAGTGCCACTCAGAGCCTTTGTGTGTAGGATTTAAGTTGATGATGGTGTCATGACATTACACTTTTGCCCTACAGATGTTGGCTCCATCCTCCATCCAGCTCAAACCACACACAAATCCAAGCATGTCCCCATGTCCCATCTCCAGTCAGCTCTTTCTGATTCGCAGATCAGAGTTCACTTGAATTCAACTTTGACCATGTGTGTGTGTGTGTGTGTGTGTGTGTGTGTGTGTGTGTGTCATCGTCCTGTTTAGTGCAACATTATACTACTAGACTACAATCCAAAGCATTGTTATTCGTCACCGATATTATTGGCCGGTATTAGGTAAAACATATATTTTTTTTTTAATATTCATTCATCAGAAAAATTTATAATGGCAAATAAATGATTCAGATTTTGATTCTGAACCATGTTATGAGCGTTATAAGCATTAGCGTTGCATAGTCTGTCCACCAGAGGACGCTCTATAACGTCCCTGTTGGCAACACTGATTCTTTTCTTTTTTTTGTTAATGTGTTTTTGTTCAAAGGACTTTAAGTTTCATATCTTAAGTTTGTATTTTTATACATTTTATTTATCAGAACTTTAATATGTGTTAATGTCTGTTATTGTCTGTTCTGTTGTGACAATAAAACAAATTATTATCATATTATTTTAATGAGAACTAATGTTAGGGAAATCTGTTTGTTTTGTAATGCGTTTCTGGATTTTTTAAATATAAATCAGCTGATATTGGCATATCGGATTTTTAAATAACCCAGTAATTGTATTGGTATCGGCCTTAAAATCCTTTATTGGCTGGGCTCTAGTCTGTGATTGTAATTTTACATTATCTTAAAATTTTCATATAACATATAAAACTATATGTTTGTCAATATACACACATGCCTCCAAACATTTATACTCATATGTAAGCTTTTACAAAAACAACCATACACTTACATACAATCATTCATATATTAATAAATAACATGAAACAACAATATACAACACAAACACACTTAAAAAGATTAAATAACAAACACAAACCCCAGAGATGTCAGCTAGCCATGTGTTGTTCCATTTAGTTCTGTAATGTCTGACTGCTGTAGGCAGGCTTGTTGTGCACTGGATGCTGCTTCACAGCAGTATGTTTGCATTTTCTGCTTGTGTCTTTGGGATTTGGTGAATGAATCTGAAATCGAAACAAAGGGATAAGTTAAGGTTTATAAAAAAATAGGCTAATTAAAACTGATCATTTGAAACACAAACGTGTGTTCCTCCTGCTGGTTTTCTTTATGAATGCATTTCCTATCTCCCAGAGTTTCCCAATGCTCAGCACATCCTAAGTGTGGATTTTGATGATGCTTATCCCTATGAGAACTGAAAGGATGATCAAAATGTGAAGGAAGGCATGGGGCACGAACTTGGTCCCATTAAAACAGGACTGTGGGGCACATGGGTTAGTTTTAATTAAAGGTTAAAAGTTGAAAGGTTAACATTTGCAACACTAATATGATTTAATTAAACCCAGAGGGTTGATCATTGCTATGGTATGATTTGTTTTGTGTTGGACTTGTTGCTATGCATTATAGTTACTGTTTTTCTTATTGCTCCTCTCTCTTCCTGTCTTTCAGAGTCTGCAGCTCTCCTCTCAGGGACAGTCTTCTGCAGCTCTTCTCTGGTCACAGGCCTGCCTGGCATCACTCATCCATACCATTCCTCTTTCCATCCACCCATCCTTCCCCCTGTCATGAAAGGCCTGTCCAGTAGTCGGAGTCACCATCACGTGGTCTCCTATGAACCATCATATGATCTACTGGGTCACCATGTGGACCGCAAGCCATATTTAATCAGTCAGAATGACATGCCCGTGCCCATTCCCATGCCGCATCCAGCTGAGCTGTCCTACTACAATTCTCAGCGTACCCCGTACCCCTCCGACAGCAACAGCATCGTCCCATATGGAACCTTCCCAAGGAGGTGCCACTCCACCTCCTCATCTCACCATCCTGAGGTAAAGGATGAGTGTATGGCCATGGTACCATATGTAGGAGGAGGAAGGGGAGGAGGAGGAGGAGGAGGAGGTGGAGGAGGCTATGGAGGTAAAACTCCAACCCGGGTACCAGCAAACTTTGCGGACCCGTTTGAGCGTCAGCCGTCATTTCCCAGAGATGGCTACCATACACTACAGTACAAACGAGGAGTGCTGGCCCACAGTGGGGGGATGGGGGCCAACAACAACAACAATGACAGCCCAGGGAGAATTCGGCACCTGGTCCACTCAGTCCAGAAACTCTTTACCAAGTCACATTCATTGGAGGGGCCGCACCACACACAGCCCTCAAAGGGGGCCAATAATGGGAGCGTTAATGGTGGTGGTGGTGGCGGAGGAGGTGGTGGTGGTGGTTCACGGGCCAGCCCAGAGGGTGAAACTCCACCGGTGGGAGTGCGCCAACGGAAGCGCAGCAAGAGCCGTGAGCGCTGTCGATCAGCGGAGCCCAAGCATCGAAGCCACCACCACCACCAGCTCCACGGCTCAGCGTCTGCTCCAGGCTCCGGATATTGGAGCTCAGATGACAACCTGGAACGGGAGCTGTGTCTCTACCACCCTCACCACCACCAACCTCCACCCTCACCTTCACCCTCCATTTCCCCTCGCCCATCGCCATGACAATGGGCCGGTATCCCGGCAACAACCACGACAAGTTTCCCCAGACTCCCCTCCCCAGTCTCTCCTCCTCGCAGTCCCAGCAGTACTTCATGATGGACCCTTACAGCACACTCAACGAGCACACACACACCCATGCACACCATGGCCACACACACCACCATTCTGCACTCAAAGCCTCCCGGAGCAACAACGATGTGAAGTATGCAGCGTCGTCGGCATGTGTGCCAGTTAGTGGTAGCAGCAATAACAGCGGTGGCGGTCTCGTTGGAGGAAGTGGCCCCTTGCTGCCACTTGGTCTTGTGGACGGGCCCCTTGTGAAGAAAGGGGCATGGTCATCAAGCCTAACGGTGAGCAGGGCCCGAGAGGTCTACACCAACAACAGCAGCCACAACCACCTACGAGCCAGCGCAGGATCCGGTAACCTAAACCTAGATAGAGCTCTATTCAAATCTAAGGGCAGTCAGCAGCAGGAGCGCTCTTGCCATTTCTTACAGGTAACTAATTCCTCCCCGACTCCCATCCAAAACCAGTCGATTCCCTCTTCTCCCCTTTGTTGACTCCCTTTTCTCCACAACTTACTTTCCTCACCAATGTTTCCTTTAAGTCAGTGGTTTCCAGTCTTGTAAGTCTTCAGTTTTTCAGTTCTACCAAACACTACACTCTGGCTGAAGAACAAACAGCATTAGTTGCAGAAGGGCAAGCCAAACAGTGGAATCCATTACTGTGAGTGGACAAGTAGCCATTCTGAAGTTTTGGAAAAGTCAGCCAAAAGTTTCAGGATGTTCACAGCTGCTCTCCTGGCAAATTCAATTATTATTTTTCGAGTCACACAGGTCATAAAGTAGTCGTTTAGCAGGAACAACTGTAAAAGTTTTAGGTTATCTCATTGCTAAAGTCTTTTCAGGACACTTGACATTTGATTCTTTAAAAGTTCCCAGAATGTTTGGTAATGTACAGTGAGAATCACTGCAATCTATTGCCACAATCATTGGGTAAAGTACCTATGCTTACAACTTGAACTACTTGCTAGTGTTACTTATAATATGTGTGATCTGACCACTGAATTAATAATATAATGGGCATACTGTAGTATTCACAGAGAACACAAGTTGGAAATATATGAAATAAATGAATTCACTCTTATAGTTCGTAGGACTCTAAAATTAGAAGATTTCCACACACAAAATAGTCATGACAACTGTTCTTAGATATATAGTAATATTCTATACTTCCTTATCTAGGGAAAACACCCATGAATTTAGTTAAGCTCAAAAAGCAGAGGCCACTAACCTAACATGTAGTGAAATGTAAAGAAGCCCAAAGTGGAAGACGATGCATGTGCAGGGAAATCAGAATAAGTATATTATTATATTGTTTAACAGTCAGTATATTTAGCTTATAGAGAGCTGAAAGAGTCGGTTGTATATATGGAGAAAAGCTAAATATGATAAAGTTAGCTTAATGGTTAAATATCTTACCTAATGTGTATTTCTGTAAGATGGATGTCATGACACACTCGGGAACATATGGTCATAGGAAGGGGATAAGTCAGCAGTGATTTCAAATTCTATCAGAGGGCAGATCCTCATGTCTGTCTATTTAAAAAAAAAAGAAGGTTTGCAGGGTTAGGGCCTACAGTCAAGGCTGCTTAGGGCATTCATTTTATGATTTTCCACATCAGCAATTTTAGTAAATGCAGCTTTAAATGAAAACCTTTCCAAGGAATCAGTGGATGTGCATCCCAGGTTGGTGGGCTGCTCTGGGTCAATGTCCAAACAAAATCCCTGCATTGCTTTAGTGTTTGCCTGGAATGACAACTGCAGATTTACATGACTGAAAACCATGACTGGATATCACTGGCTAAGGCTGGGGACACACAATAACTGGTAATATGAGGGCTTTTGGCATGATTCAATCCCACGTTCATTAAATAGCAAACAAGTTTAAGCCATAAAAATATTAATGTAATTATACCATCTGTAGAGTCCTTTCAATCCCTATAATGTGTCTCTGTCTGCTATAACAAACTTGGATCTTTAATCTATTTAAATAATTCAATTTCATTTCAAATGATTTTGTGCATATCGTTTGTTTTATCAAGTATTAGACCTGCAACTAAAAATTATAAAAATGACTAAAAAATGTAATAATTGATTAATCTGCAGATTAGCTTTTTCACTAGATCCATTAATTGATCTTTTGGTTTATACAAATGTAAAAATTGCCCTTCACAATTTCCTGAGGCTCAAGGTAATGTCATATTATTGTTTATTTTGACCGCCAGTGTTCAGGTAAATGTCCATACGGGGTAGTACAGGTTCTAAGAGTACCAACACATTGACCAGTCATCATAACTATTACAGCAGTAACATGAGCAGCTGATCTCAGAGCTGTGCAGGAGACCTAAAATAATCTGCGCGGTTACGTTAAGATTGGCCGATGTTTGTCAGACTACCGTAGAAGAAAGCCTTTCATGTTTTTCCAGGTGCGTCTGTCCTTCACGCTGTACGTTCTGTTGTAAGACTGCTCTGATATTTGGAAAAAGTTGGCACAAGGTGATCACAAACAGCAGACGCCGAAGTTGACAGCGTGACACATTCCCACTTCTGGTGCAAACGGGAAAGTTAAAGACAAAATAACAGTCGGAGCGCCTCCTTGTTGCTAAAGCACATTAAGTCAGTAGCAGATGGTGACATCATCTGTCGGAAGTTTGGCTCGGGCTCTCGCACATTTTCATGTACCAAAGTGCATGGAGAAAGTAAGGATGATGTTAGGCTACACATACAGTAGAATTGAGGCATTAATAGTAGATGGCCATTTTTCACTGGACCTTTGTTATGGAGACAGACCTGCAATGAATCTGGTGAATCTGGCAGAATAAATATTTATTATCAATTTAAATTTCTTCTTGTAACATCTTTTGATACTGTGACTTGGTGTTTGTGTGGGGACCACAGTTAAAGGTGTGTCCTCGATTCTAATAGGATTCCTTTAATATTGAGAATATAGGATTAGACCTGCCATCTGCCAATGTCTATCACCAATACAATGTACAAATCAAAGCAAAAACAATGAAGACATATTGTTCATTCTTTTTAACTGTGGGTGTCTTCTTATTTTTAAATAGCAACATTTACTTTGAAATGTTTACTTCAGAAAAACAGAGACTGAGAATGATTAATGGAGAAAAACTCTCATAAATAGAAACCAAACCAAACACCAGACCAAATTTTGGGACCATCTACCATACCTCTGACCATTGATAAAGTCTTATCATTGCAGATGTCATTTGACATTGTGACAGCAATATACTGGATAACTTCACGGAGTACATTTTGTAGAAGTTAAATTGAGAAACTGTTAGAGTAACCAGATTGGTAAATGTAGCAAAATAAATGCCTGATAAATCAAAGAATGTCATCGTATTAATGCAAAAATCCTGCAGTCACAATCAGTGGCTTGGAACATTGCCTATAATGGTCTACTATATTCAGATATATCAGACGGACAGAGACCTTGATAGAAACAGTATAACAAAATATTGAGTCCTTCACCTATTTCCTATAAGGCACAACGTCCACAGATTTGGACATAATAACCAAACTGAAAACAACCTGCAGTGGTGTTAAACAGTGCAATAATGTAATAAGCTAAATCTCCAAGCATCCCAAATTGCCCTGTAACAATGGCTAATTTGTGCACGGGTTAAATTTTAATAGATTTACTGTCCAATATGTGTCTAGCGTTGGGTACTAGAAAAATGTTGTAGTGCATCCACAGCCTTGAAGGGAACATTGCTCCCAACCCCCAGTCTATTATTCTGATTTCCCAAGAACCTTTCTGCCACCTCCTCCCCCTTCTCCACCACTCCTACCCTCCTGCCTCTCTCCTCCACTCACCCAACTCACCCCCACACTTCTTATCCACCCAACCCCCCTGCCACCCACCAACCCACCTCCACCTCCTTTACTTCCTCTTGGTTTGGGGAGCCTCCCTCTTCCTTCTCCTCTTCCTCCTCTTTCCTACTTTTGAGTTGAAGAGAGAAGTAAGTGCAGAGCCAGTAGAAGCCTTACTCTCTGAATGCTAGGTTATCACATGAACTCATGAAGAACGACATCCTTTCCCGTTTGTAGACTTCATTTTTAATTTAGTAGTGCTTCCCTTCCTGGCTCTCTGCCAGTTATCCTGCCTTTCCTCACTGTTTTTGTCTTGATGGCTTGTTGTTTTGCTGTTCTTTGCTGTGTTCAGCTTAGTGTTGGGGAGGTTGTGTGACTACATACAGGAGATGGATCTCCCTGGATATCTCGCTTCAGAAGAGTTGAAAATCAGCAACTTTCCCTCTTTGGCGTTTAGCTTAGAGCAGCGCCATCGCAACCATAAACAACACTGGCTTGGCGGCATCATCCTCCCCAGCCCATTGTCAAAATGGCAAAACTCTAGGCTTCAAAATGATAGTCCACAATCTACAAACCTCTCCAGAAATGTAACTACACGTCACGCTGACTCAGAACACAACAACTGTGATTGTTGTCCTCTTGGCCGTGGCTTAGTAGCGAAGCATTTCCTCCTGCTCATTTCTGGGTTCTCCTTACTTTTGAAACATCATAAATCGTGTTAAATCCTCATTACTGCGAAGGCCACTTGCATAAGCTACATTGCAGGCTCTGCGTTGAGCCTAGATACAATCATATATCAGCCTTAAATCTGTTTTGGTGGCCAACCTAAATAACTTCTATATCTGGGAAATACTGAGAAGTCAAATGAGGAATGTAGTTCAACTCGTTCCAAGCTGTAGCTGTAAGAGTTAAATGACCTCCCCAGCACCTGCTGCTGTTGTTTATGTGTTACCTGTACTGCGCTGTGTGGGATAATCTTGTGTGTGTGTGTGTGTGTGTGTGTGTGTGTGTGTGTGTGTGTGTTTAGGAATTATTGTGTGGGTGCATGGTTGCACAGTACACATACATGACATACATCAACATTACCAACATCAGAGTGAACATTCAAATGACCAAGTATAACATCGCTAGTGAAATATGTACCTCAACCAAGCCTTTATTTGTAGCAGGTTTCTATTAGAGACAGGCTGTTAGTCCTAGTTCTCTCTAATGTCTTCCTGCTTCCATTTCCATTTGGTTTTGATGCTGTTTGCGATGCACACACAAACACTTTCCACCCCATTTACCTATTGTCTTGAAAAATTCAGTATAATGTTTAATCCGTACAAGTTTCTGTCAATACACGTCAAAACATCCTGCATAGAAGAGCCACATTAAAGGCATTCCAGCGGCTCAAAGGACATGAAACAACAGCAGTTTCTTGGCTGTCTATTCATTGAACATGATAATCATGAAGCATATATCTAGTGCCTTTTACAGTGTATCAGTATAGGTCATTTCTTATCCGAGCCCAGTTTGTGTCTTTAATGTCAACTCTCTGTAAAATATAATTAACTGTCAATGTTTGAAAAAGCCAGAGGGTCATTTAAAACCTCTTTTACATTTTGGATGTCGCTCCAGAATCCTCAAAGACTCTGTGTGGAAGATGCACTGCATGATACAAAACAAAAAAAAAAACATTTTTGAATCCTTTCTGGGTTTCTCAAACATTACTGGTTAATTATCTTTTAGAGAAACAGTCACCGATAGTAACTTCTGTGACCTGACTTTATGCTAACACATGAGAGGCACAAACTGGGGCTATTCTGACCCCAGCTGATGAGGCAGGATGTGTACATCAGGATCCAGTAGTCGACCTAAGTGATCGAAAGACAAAGAGATTAGTAAGTGGCACAGACTCTCTCCCTGTTTGCCTGCTGTCAGTCTCAACAAACAGCAGTGTGACTCATGTATTCTCTGTGATACAGACATTCATTCAAACATACTGCAATTATGGCAGCAGTGGTGACAGACAGTAAAAGCACAGACTTTTTGACTATGCTACAGTATATTTCACCTTTTTTAAGGACAGTGTTTTAGGCAGTTTTGTGTTCATTGCCTCAGCTAATAAAATTAACACCTAGACTGTGATGAACAATAGAGAACACCATCACCTACAAATGTTGTTTAAAAGTTTCACGGATAAAAAATGTCCATGTGACATCATTGTTTATCAGTTTTCATTTGGAGTGGCATTATATTTCTCAATAACTATTTTTTATATATATATATATATATATTATATATATATATATTCCCAACCATCCAAAGATAACAGGAATGTCTGTTTTTGCCTAATCTGGCAAAATAAATGAGTTAAAGATCACAGCCCTTCACCAAATTGCCAAAATAAATAAATAATCATATTCAAATCCAATGTTGTGATAAATTAGTATTGCCTAATTGATTTATTTTGACGATGTTCATTAACCAACAATTCATCATGTTTAACCAAATTTGTCCGTGTCTCCCAAAACGCCCCCTTAGAGCATTCTGTGATCTGTCACCTTAAAGCCAAAATATGACTTTGAAAGTACATAATAACACTTTCTTACAAGTGAAAAGTGGAATTCATCAGTAATAAAACAGATTGTTGCTCAGTTAAATACATTCAGGAGTTTAATTGATCCGGTACTTGAATGACCAACAGTTTATGGTAATATTCAACTTGAAATGCTGTATAGATTTTGCTGTGTGGCTGAATTTACTGAGTCAGTTTACAACTCTACTTTACCTCTCCTACTGTTCAATGACGTTTTAGCATTTGGCATTATCTCATTATTTGTATTTGTTGCTACATTAACTGCTGTACTGTAACATTGTCTTTCTTTAAGATATTCTCAAGGGTTTGGCAACAAAAGCTATGCAGTTTAAGTTAGGGAATTATGGTTATCAACGAGGCTAAGTAGACATGTGCAGTCATTTTCTGTTGGGCTAAGAAGTGGGAAAGATCCCATTGAGTTTAGTTCAAACACAACACAGATCTTTGAGTGTTTGAACTGCAGATTAGACAGCTAGTGAATTTGATTTAGGTAAACAGCAATGAAGCACTTTCAGAGAGAGCGAGAGGCGTTCAGGATTTTCTTTTTAAACCTGAAGCAAAGAGACAAGTCTCAGACACAAACTAAAAAAGAATACAAAATTCAGAAGCTGAGCAGAAGGAACAACTGTGGAAAACATACATTTTCCCTTTCAAAAATATAGTCTTCCTTGATTGTGACAAACAAAACAGAAGGAGCGGAGTTGCTGTATCAGTCAGGTGAAGAAAACACATTAAAGCTGTCCCCATTCCCCTTGGCGCTACATGTTTAATCTGCAAATTATTATCTTCAGCATCTCGGCAGCACGGCTGCTGGCTGTACGGTTACAGTACCGGCTATTTCTAATGCTGCTGCTTTAAGCCATCAAAACAACCAAATGTTGCCAAGGAAACAACCTACAGTCTGTAATATAAAATACACAGTAGACATAGGTCATAGTGTCTCCACACACATGCACAGTGACTTATTTCTTAAAACATGGACAGACAGATAGAGAAGTGGTGGTCTTGTTAAACCTCTGAATGCACCAAAGCTCCAACAAACAGCATCTGCACTAAATACAGCTATGTAACCCATAGAAAGCAGTGTACCACTCTCCCTCAGCCATTACAGTAGAATGAGTATTGAGCTGCAGTGGAAGTGAGGCCTGTGCGTGGGTGAGAGGCGCTGCTGATGCTGCTGCAGCTGGTTCTTTCCCCGCATTCGCTTTTTATAGCCAAACTGCTCATTTGTGTCTCTTTGACGTCACACACACACATACAGAAGGAGAGAGGGAGACATTGAGCCCAGCAGATTGGTTCAGCCTCTTTTCCTCTGTGATTCATATATAATTAGTCAGAATAGCGATGCAATTCTCCTGCTGTCTGTCTCTGTTATTGTCTGTCAAATTCTCACACTGGCCTCTAGTCTGAAGGCGGTAAAGGTGCTGGATTCACTCCAGCTGGCACAAATTTACTAAAAGGTGTGGCTAATTAAAAATAATGAGCTGTGGTGGGGTTATATATAGACTATAAGCTACATGTAGAGACATCACTGCTTAACATGCTATTATTATCAGCTGTGTTTCAGTTCAGCAGCCTTGATGAGACCCAGAAGTCTCCAGAAAAAAAGACTTCACAAAAACACCGAAGCGCATGTCAAGGCTTTGTAAGGTCTGAGGAAAGAAAAAACTAGCTGTAAGGGTTTGGTTTTCTCAAGTTGCTTATTTTAACATTTTCTTGAGCAATAATACTCCATTTTGGTATGGGCATGCCCCTTCACATGTCTGTGAAGGTTGTCAGTCTTCCAGGTCATAGTTATCCAGGGAACCCAGCTAGGCCAATTTAACCCCTGGTGAGGTGGGGGGGGGGGTTGTTGTCAATATAATCGATTATGCTTTGTTCATTAGTGCTCGTGGCTGCTGTAATAATAGGCGTTATGGTTGGTGGTAGTCTGGATCAAGGGAAGTACATTTCCAGGATAAAGCCTGACATCCAGTGCACCCCTTACCTGCCGCTCTATGTGTGTTGCCGTTCTCAAAATCCCTTCGCTTCGGGAAACAACAACAAACTTAAAACTAGGGAAAACAGCAAGTTTTAAAGAAAGTTTTGATCGTGCAACCAGGCAGGCCTGCATGGTTCTTTCGGTGAATGAATAATATGTTTACGGCACTGCCATGTTTACTATGTAAGTGGGACTTTTTGGGACTGATTGGTGGGATTGCTGTGGGTGATGTATACATGGTGATACACTGGTAAGAGCAAATGACGTTTAACCATGTATCCAGCTAATTTAAATAGCAGATGTTACTGTACTGTGTGAACAGTTAAGTTAATTTAATATTGGATGTGGTGTTTTCTTTTATGGGGTGCAACTGTTCCACCAAAACAAGTTCCTTCCTGAGACTACTTTGCAGAGCCCTCATCGCTGTGTCCAGAGCTTAACGCCGCCAAAGACTTGTGATTATTTTAAAGAAATGCAAACAACCCAGAGCATTTTTTTTTTCCTATCCTATAATGTATCAGTGGTGTAGCCAGACCTTACTCCATAGTGCTGTGGAGATAGGTCTGGCAATGCAAGACTAGCTTGTTGGAGATACCGGAAGCGAAGTCTGAACGGTCTTTGTTGGCATACTCATCTGGCCAAATGTGAGCTTGTCTAGTTTCCAAAGAAAATATGAAAGGATAGAATTTTAAGTGGTGTTGCAGACCTCCTGCTGTGTTAAGTGAAGGTTTCTCTATCTGTGCGTAATTGGCGCCCCTCTCAAACCATCCGTCCTGTCTGTCTAGAATGTGCACCTGGTGGTCCTCAAATAAGTGTCCTTTACCCTTCAGATGTAAGTGAACTGCTAAGGCTGTGTAGAAATGGCCTTTGGTGGCTCCAAGGACCATAACGCCTGTCATTACAGCAGCCAGAAGCACTAACGAACAGAGCGGGATCGATCGCCTTGACGACAGCTTCACAGAGGTTGAAAAAGCTGGGTTTCTCTATTGTTCAGTCAGAACTGTAGAGGTCTCTCGGATGAGATGAAATGTCATCTGAGCACCTTTAACCAAGTCCAGTTGTGCTTGATTTTAACCCTTCCCCTTTCAAACAAAATACACTTTATACATTCTCTAGAAAAAGGCCAAGAACTGTTGTTGCAATGAAAACTAGACTGGGACCAGAATCAGTCAATATTATAATACATCACATATAATGAAACTTGCACAGAAAAGTGTTAAGTTAATCTTAAAATCTTTGGAAGGCGGCATGTGTTAAAGACCGTTATAGTCTTTCCCGACATTTGGATTTGTCACTAATAGCATTAATAATGGCTGTATCCCAATACAAGTGTGCCAGTTCCAGGTTCTGGTCTTATGCTGGCTCTCTGTCATGGCTTAGTGACACAGCTAAATGGAGCGCAGTCTCATTACTGTTATTAGTTCCACCAGTGCTTCTCATTCCATGAGTCAACATGTCCACTGTGAGAGAGCGCTGTGGTTTAGCGCTTGCTAAATAAGTGTAAATGTTCGCTGGTTTCACTGTTAAGAGACACACATACAATAGTCAGTAATGAACCATTTTAATTATTAGCCCATTATTGCAGATCCCTTCTTTTGATTATTTTCATCTCCTGTGTAATATTCCTAGATTACTTCTGAAGCACTGTACAGCGTACAGCAGTGTTTCTCAAACTTGTTTCAATGTTGTACCCCCTTTAAATTGCTTTTTTAAGCCAAGTACCCCCTGACCAGCGCAAAATATTTTTGGTAGAAAAGAAAAGTCTATATATAGTCTATATATAGAGGAACAATACAGCGTCGGCAGTGATAAATTGACTAAACAACAACCTTTTTTAAACAAAAACATTTAAATGCTACATTTCAAATGTTTAGAATCCATCACTTCATTCATTCAATATTTTAGTATAATTATTTTAGGAATTATGCAAAAATGTCACCTACCCCCTGCAGTACTCAATAATACTACAGTACCTCCATTTGAGAAACACTGCTGTACGGTATAGTGCCTATAGTTTTCACATGGCATTGTAAGGACTTTTTTTTATACTATTGTATGTTTCTCACATTTTAGCAGGACTTCCTTTGTGTCCATGTCAAACTCAGAAAACAGTTATTATAAGAAAGCACTTATTAGCCAATTGCACCAATTAACCGCCCTCAAACTACAGGCCTTGCTGTTTCGTGTATTGTTTTTTTCACTTGTTGTATTCTCTTTGTATCATTTCTCAGTTTTGTCTTTGGGTCCACAGACAGTCTACAGTTACAGCATTGTCATTCTCTTGTACTATTTTATTTTAAGGTGTTAAAATGGCATTTCTACATATAACCATAAACACTTGTACATAATTACCCTCAGGTTTTTAGACAGTATTATCACTGTGAGGAAACAGAGAAGTACTTTTGTTGCTAACTGTTGAATTCAAATATATATTTCTCAGTGCAGTGAGAAGCACAAACTACTTCTACTTCTATTCACCTCTGTTGTAGTTGGATAGCGGGCTCACTAAGCTAAACCAAGCTTTACTGGTTTGCTTATCTATAACTAGTAGGTAGGTAGGTAGTAGTAGTAGGTCCAAAACTCGACCGACCCGCCTCCGAGCAAGCTAACGTGTGATGACCCATTTTCTTCCACTGAAATGTTGCTAGACTTAACTCATGTCTGTGCAGGAGATCAGAAAGAAGACGTTTACATGCTCAGTACTTATATAGCTACTATGGGAACTTTGTAGTTTGTCTTTTTCATTTCTGTTTATACTTTCAAATATATGCTTTATTCTACAAAGCAATATTACACGCTTTACTTCAATAGTACTGACCTCGGCACTGGGCGCTTCATGCTTTGTAGGGAACGTGGCATACTGAATAAATGCCGCACATATAAAACACAAACTGCCTTGCTAACTCAGTCTTGTAAGATATCTGCTGAAAAATTTGTTTTGGTCAGATGAAGCAAGGCTGACATGCCAAGCCAAGCTAGCACATGTCTATGGAAAAATCCTAAAAATGGACTAATAAAACAAAAACTGTCTGACAGTATCTTTAGATACTGTACTAGAGGCGAGTGAGAATATATATATTTTGAACCAACCCTTTAAGTCCCTTCTCTTAACCTTGATGCTATATATAAGTTTGTTTTTATTTGATTTTGTGCAAGTATAGTCAGTAAAACCCGTCAGTATCCTACCCCATATAACAAACAGACCCTCGGCTCAGATCAGTGCAGACAAACCCACACACGAATCATCACCTCATCCGCACCTAGACACTCTCCTGTGCTCATGTAGGACACTGGTGTGAATTGTCTCCTGGAAAGCAGATGTATGAATTAGCCAGAGAGAAATTTCTCTGACTGACTGACTCAAGCACATACACATACTTTTCCACGCTAATTAGCCAACAGACTGCGCCACAGCAGTGTGGGAGCTGTGTATGGATGCACGTGTGTAAAAATAGTCATGCATTACAAGAAAGGCCAGTCATCAGTTTAGTCCAGTCTGTGTTTTTGGAATGCTAGATCTTGTTCTGTATTGTGTTTGTTGTTATTGTTGTACGGCATGTTAGCTCTGTTTTTATAGTTCCATATGTACCATCAGGATAGTTTAGTTAGCCAGTTTGGTGGCTGGGACTCAGACAGCAGTGGAGTGGATCTCCCTGACAGTGCTTCACTGTCCTTTCCACCGGTTCGTCAGGTACCCCAGGATGAGTGGAGCGGCTTCTCTCCGTTGGGGAAGGAGGACGACATCCCCTGTCGGAGGATGAGGAGCGGCAGCTATGTCAAAGCCATGGCTGAAGACGACAGCGGAGACTCAGATGGGAGTCCCAAACCCTCCCCCAAAGTCCAGGCACGCCGAGCCAGTTACCTGAAAGCCACACAGCCGTCACTGACTGAGATGACCACTCTACAGTAAGACTGAACTATCTCTCTACTTTTCCTGACATATATGTACCTAGAATCTCAGACCTGACTCTTCTCCACTCAGAACTTTATTCTTAGCCTTGCCCCATGTTTAATTAAGGCTGAAACGTCATGATTGAAACAATGCAAAAATGTCATGAAAACGGTATTTTATGATTTTGATATTGTTTTTTTAACCATGCACGTGTTAATGACACACATGTGCAAGCCTATTGTCGTATTGTTTTACTCTGATTTAGTTTTAAAATTTGTATTGGCTCCATTTTTCTCCCTGCATTCACATTTCATTTTAGAGCCGATTCAAGTCCATTTTACTTCTAATATATTACTAGCAGATTTTCTTAAAAGGTACAGAGCATATTTTGGTCTTGCAGTTGACATCACAACCCCTAGCAGCGGCCATACGGGAAGACAGAAAACATGTTTTTCTCTTTCCTGCTCGCATGTAAATGCATTAATATATTGTATAGCTTTATCAAAGAAACACTCCATCATAACTATCAAACAATGTGTAAAAAATGGCAGGAACACAAGCACTGTACTACCAAACACAGAGTTAGATTTCATCATATTCCCTTTATAATCATTCATGAGATGGGTGGGTATATGCAATGAAAAGCACAGTGACAAAGGAGAAAACTACAGAAGAAAAGAACCTTTGTTGTGGTTAAATGTGGAGCTCACAACGCTCCGCAGTGATCATGGTCCTGATGATCGTACGGATGACTGATGTCTTTGTTTGAGAATCAGAATTTGGTACAATGAGTCAGGAAACAGAAGCTACTCAGGAAGTTCCTATTGTCACATGATTAAATAGAATCAACTTATTTCACGCTGTGATCCTGTGTTATTATGATGATTTGACAGTGTATGTTAATCATATGTGGCCAGATCTGGTGTTGCCTTTTACATGAGTCTGATTATATAATTGGGAAAAAGATACGATAATATAAAACGTTATTGTCCTTTACCTTTACACGACTCACAGTTCTGACAGTGTTTTATTGTAATAAATGAAAATGAACTTGATAAATATTCAGGATTTGTCATTCATAAGGATCCTCTTTTGAAAAGAAGGATGGACATTCAGTTTAGAAAACAAAAATCCTGTGTTCTCTGCATTGAAGACTTTAAAACTGACTTTTAATCTGATGAATTTAGTAAGTCATTTACACACCAGTATACACCCAGTGTAATGCCTCAGTTTGCACTGTGGTAACTTTTTGAATTGTTAGTGGTTAGATAAATCCGCTTAATTCGGCCCAATTGAAATTTTAAACCAGTGTATTTTTAATGGCAGAAAATAATATTTATTAATTGTCCATTCTGTCTGTTCAATTCACCTCTTTAAGTAAAATTCTGGTGAAGCATTGTGACGAAGCGATATACAATCTTGTCGCCCTGATGCAGCTGCTAAAGGCAGCTCGGTAAGTCTGCACCTCAGAGACATGTAGTCGTCGGTCTGATCTACAGCAGGAAGACAGAAATATCACCTTTGCCTAATTAAGCTTTCACAGCTCTCTAAATAGTGAGAGTAATTACAGTGTGTAGTCGAGGGACGGCCGCTCTGCTTTTTCTGTCTTCTCCTCTTACTGTGGCTTGCACACACAGTGTATTGAAAAGGGATATTTAAAAAGAAGATCAGGGGAGGCTGGGTAGCTCACCTGGTAGAGCACGCACCCATATACAGAAGCTCAGTCCTTGCCGCAGCAACCGTGGGTTCGATCCTGACCTGCTGCCCTTTAGTGCATGTCATTGCCCCTTTCTCTGCCCTAAAAAAAAAAAATAAGATCAGAAATTGGACTGATCCCAACCCTGGGTTGAATTTAAGTTTAATTTTGGTTTACAGCAACACATCTCAACAGCCACTGCTTAATCGGACTGAACTGGTGTTCTTCTGCCTTGGTCACAATTGATGTGGTTCTCCTGGGTGGCGTTGCATCTCTGGACATCTGCCAGTTTGTGCACTCAAAACAGTCTTGTAGAGCTGCTGTAGCTACGTCTTTCATGTCTCCGGAATTCAGGGGAAGGTATTCATTTGGATCCAGTGTGTGTCCAGAGGTCGAGCTCCAGAAACCAGAGCAGTGTGTGCAGGAGTGGAGTGGAAAGTATGAAATTCAAAGCCTTTTATTTGGAGAGTGACACTAAGAACATCTTCATATAGACTAATAATAATATCAGTGACAAAAAGTATATATTAAGTACAGTGCAGAGAACAATTTAAGAGCAGTGAGAATATTAACAAGATATAACAATATTACATTTCTGGGACATTGGCTGGACGCTATTTTAGTATAAGAATGGATACAATTCAACCATACAGAAGTTTGGTGATATTTACAGTTGTATTGTTTTGATCAATTGGTTAAAAAAATATTGAATTATATTCAATATATTTGGATTATTCCTTTCATCAGTTAATAATTAATTAATTAAAGAAAGTGCTCTGTGCAAATATGCATTGCAGTTCTAATGCGTTTATGGTTAACTTGGATTGATTATTATTCTGTCATAAAGAAACATAAACATAATAAACATGTCAACTATAGACAGAACACATAACCAAAAGCACAGATAACCAAAAGAAAGAACACTGATATGAAACGGCCTGGGATATGGAAAAAAAGAGAAGAAACCATAAATAACATAAAATCAGCATCAGCATCAAATGAAAAGCACGATGCACAATAAAACAACTACAAGTTAACGTAACCTAACATTATAACATGCATTCACAGATCTCTCTTCACTCTTTTAACCCATGTGGCCATGAACTTGTTGACCATCCGGGTCAAAATTGAAAATTATGTTTTTTTTGGTCACTTTTTCTGACGTTTTTGACACTTTTCTTAAAGTTTATTGTCCATTTTTTCAACGCTTTTTCAATTCATGGTCAACAAACCTAATTTTAATTACATTAAACCAAACTTTTGAAAAGAAATTATGAAATTATGAATTATTTGACTAATAGTTAAGATCAAAGTATAGTCAGGAGACTGTTTTAAAACCATTAAAAAAATTCAAATGCTATGAAACTGAATAAAACAACCACAATTCAATGGAGGTAATCATTAATTTTACTTGTGATTTTACTTGTGAAGATAGGCGGTCCAGGGGGGGACCCCTAGGGGGGTCTCTTAGAGTTACTGAAGAAGGGCCGCCGAATTATGGTATAATATTTAATAATTGTTATAATGTTTTGTCAAAATGTAAAATGTCTTAACAGGATCCAACTTATTATTAACAAATAAACTGTTAAAACACACATTGATGATAGACCGGCCTATAGGTAAGGTAGTCTCCACGGATACAGTTAATTTTAAGGATTCACTGTGTGACATGTATGTTTAACATTAAAATATGATTCATTAAATCATGTCAACAGTTATTATTTTATTGGCTTAATATGCTATGTACCTAAAAAGGTATGGTGCCCTGTTTAATATGTAACTTCATTTTAAACAATATATGTAGTAGGGGGTCCCTGCTCTGTCTCTCTCAGTTCAGGAGTCCTTGGCTTAAAAAACATTGAACCCCTGATTTAGAATAAACTGCTGAGATCCATGGTAATTTAAAACAACTCAATTCCACTGCATTATTTCATTAGCGTGGCTAGCATTGCTGCCCTTAAAGCTTAACTGCTATCGACCTGTATGTGTGTTAAATGTCTTCGCAGTTAGGAGGCAAAAATGTGATTTCAAAGATGTTTAGGATACTAGATATTCAAATATATAGGTTTTCGCTGACTTTTGATCCTGCCACATCTAAACTATATGTCCGATTGACATGTTTGTATTTTGTGAGAAAGAGGCTTTGCAGATTGGTATAATATTTGTACAAAGAAAATGGTCAGCTGAAGTTTTGACAGTCATATTCATAAAATTATGTAACTGGAACACTGAATGGCTGTTGCCTTTGTACTTCAACTAAAAACAGTTGCAGAAATTCTGCCTTCTTCAAATTTTGCCATTGTTGACAAATGCTGAATGAACCGCTGAACCATGCCACCATGGTGGAATTATGTGTTTTTTTAAATAACATGGATATGGATGACCACTGCTCTGGCTGAAATAGAGTATTGCAATGTTGACTAAGTTCCTAGATAACCTTGTGTATAACTCTACATCTCTGTTGTCCCTCTGTCAGGATTTCGACGGAGCACTCCCCTAAACTGCAGATCAGGAGCCACAGTTACCTGCGTGCGGTGAGTGAGGTTTCAATCAATAGAAGTGTGGATACCCTGGACCCCAAAACCCTCCTCGACCCCAAATCGCTGCTGTCCTCACCCCAATACCGCTCACGCAATGAAAGCTACATGAGGGCCATGAGCACCATCAGTCAGGTTGGTTGCCAACGTGGCTGCTTTTACATTCAAAGTATGCCCCATCCAATCATTTTACCATAGATACACTAAGGCTTGGATGGATGTGATGGGATATGTGGCGAGTGGTCCATACTACATTGAAAACATAGCTTTGACATTGATTTAATGCCATTATTTCTCAGTTCTTTGTCTGTTTTGTTGATCTGGGAGATGACTCCAATCACATGTAACCTATTGAGAGCTTGGTCATGATATTATACACAGTACAGCCTTTAAAATGACGGGTTCACTGTTTTCCAACATAGACCATATTAACCATCATATACTGTATAAATACATAACACAATTTCACCATACCTTTATTTCTAAAAAATGTAGCATTTTACTGCAGCCTTGTTTTAGGTTTAAAGGTGTTGTCAAAACAACCTCAAGGTCCACTTATTTGTTCTGGAGTTTTTGACCATATCACACGGTCTTCTTCAGCAGTGAGATTAAGGAATGTTCAGTTACCAAGGATTTGTATATTCAAACTGGCCATGATGGAAACAAGCTTTGTACTGTAGGCCTCCCTTCTTGTGAAAATTGCATTGTTAAGGTCTAATTGATTGTGAGAAGCTACTTTAGAGGACTAAGTTCTAAAAGCTAAAGCTATCCACGAGGCTCTGGTATAATGCATTTACTGTATATTGCATACCTCTAGGCAGGGGCGATTAAGCCTATCCCAAACCTACAATATAGCCATAGACGTGTACCAGTGTCCATCTTGTGAAGCAAGGGTGCAGCTAGTCATGTTAGTCTTTCATGTAGTCATGGTAGACTTTGTTGTTCCCTGACTTTAGCCTTGTTCTTTGAGGCACCTGAGGTTTTGTCCTAGGCAGGCATTTAGACAGAAAACAGCCCAGTGTAAAAGAAATGCTGTGTTTACATGCTCGTGGATGTATTTAATTAGGCAGCACAGCGCCTTGCCAAAAGACTTTGCATTGCCTTGCATTGCGGCAATGGTCAACTTTTTTTGTCAGATGACCCTGGGTTGTTTCTTTTTCATGTCGTAGTTGTGTCACCCTGAAATGGAGCCAAGCCTGAGGGGAAGCTTTGTTTGGATAAATCTAAGGAATAAAAGTCCCTTCCTTCACTGTTGGCAGGCTACTGTTCGAGCAATTCTTCAAAGCTTCAGCACGTGTGCCTAATAAGCCTTCATTTGTCCCACCTTAACCTTACCTCGTATTACTGTACTCATCCCGAACCTGTCCCTAATTACCATTACTATACAGAATTCTTTCTATAAACAGTTTTAATATCCTCTTCTGCATGGACCGAACCATAAAACCCAAATTAAACAACTTCCCGTGACATGCTTTTGTCTTGCAGTTGAGGTCGTTTCAATTTGTTGTCCATTTAAGTCATTGTGAGTCAATGTGAAAATAAAGCTCAGTCATTGTAAAATAAAAAGAATAGAGCGATACAAATTGCATAATTCCAGTAGAAGAATAGAATTCCAATAATGGGATGTTGCAGTAGGCTTGCTCTTTGTGTTAAATACAGAGAGACAAAATAATTTATTTACTATATATATATATATATAATATAAAGTATATCCACACTGCACGTTGCTACCCCCCTTAATTTACTGTTCGCTGTCAAATTTGACAGTTTTAACTGCTCTTATTTTAACATGAATACCAATAAAAATGACAAAAATATTTTTTATAGAACATTTATCGTAAAAAGAACCTTATTAGAATATTAACATCTACAACATGTGTGTCTCCAGAATATAGTCCCAAGCCTCTATCACTGTCATCCACCTCTTCATGGTGTTTGCAGAGTAAAATGAGGGCAAAGCAGCATTAAAACTGCTTGTGCAGTGTATGTCAGTAGAAATGATGTTGTTCTTGTGAAGGGAGGGGCACATAGCACGAGAAAGAAGTAGATATTCATACATTGTTTGATTTGGAATGTTCTTCTCATGGGGGGAGGGGCACATAAGCTCCCATAATATACTCTAAGCTCTCTTGTTGAAAGTATGATTCATGTGTAGAATGGGCACACAAGCACAGGAAAGTTGCAGGAATGTGTGTATGTAGATAACTTTCATCTCTCGGATGAAAGTTATTCTCTTTCATATTAATTTCCTATGGCCGTCATTTTTGACCGTAAACAAAAAACAGTGTGAGCAAGTTGAATAAATCACTCAAAATTCTAATTTTGTTTATGTGTTGAAATGCCTTTTGTGAAGGATATTATAAGGTCTTGAGGCAATCTGATGAAAAATGCCATATTTATGATACAGGGAGTGTGTAAATTGGTCAACAGTGTTAGAAGGATATATGTGGTTCATAGTAGTAGCAGTATCCTCTTCACTTCTAAATGTCTAAATATCAGTTTAGAAAAGTTTAACGGTAAATCATTGTGCAGAGTGCTCAGGTAAAACTGAATGTATGAATGAAAAAATTAACAATGGTTAGGGCTGCACAATTAATTAATCAAAATCGTAATATGAACTAGAGCATTATCCAAATCGCGAACAATATTTGTTAAAGGCAAAATAGACGTCAAACCATTCTGAATATATTATGGTGCTGCAGAGACACCCCCAGCCTACAAATCCTATCCCAAAGAAAAAAAATCATTTGTTGGTACAGATCCTCGCGTATTACAGTAAGCTATAATCATCTTCATTTAAATTTTTCAATGACAATGTGAGAATAATGATACAAAAATTAGCATTCCTGCAAAATACCGTGAATCATATCGCAATTGCATTATCAGTCAACATAACCCCAATTCGATATTCGTGCAGCGCTAAGAATGTTTTGAATGAGAGTCTGGAAGTTTCCCCAATGTCCATCCGCTTCATCCCTCTGTTTATCCCCTCCTTTCTTTCTGCCTGCTCCATCTCTGATGTTTTTTACTCTACCTTTCCAGCTGAGTGAGGTGGAGTTGAACGGGCAGATCGAGCAGGTGTGTGAGCAGGTCTACAGTGCATTGCAGGCCCAGGCCATGGAGGCTGCCATGGACAGCATGGAGACCATGGACACCCTGCCTATGCCGGGGTGCTTCCGGATGCGGAGCCACAGTTATGTACGAGCGATTGATCAGGGCTGTTCAGGGGAGGAGGAAGGAGAAGGAGGGAGACCGCTTCTCATCCTGCCTTCCTCCCCACCGCGTACATCTGCCACCACTGTCAGGACCATCCAGAGCAGCACAGGTAGGGCCCCAGAAGGCAAGGATGGATGTTCAGTCTGAATGTGTTCGTATGTGTCTTTTTCCGTTCAAAGGCAGGGTTGGTAACTATATCGGGATCCGCAATTAATTAGAATTTTATGCAAAATATGTGTCAAACCATTCTGAATATAGTTTTGTGGTGCTGCTTATTTTGGTACAACACAAATGCAAAAATAACACTATAGTCTTTAATATTTTTTTAATGAAAATGAAAATAATGATACAAAAATTAACATTTCCTCCAATATCGCAATCGCAATATCAGTCAGAAAAATCACAATTAGATATTTGCCTCATATCGTGAAGCCCAATTACTATTTTCAATAACAGCTTTTTAATATACAGTTGTGCTCATAACTTTACATACCCATGCTAAAGTGGACTAAAAAGAGGAATAAAAAAATTATCATTTGGAAATTAATTTTAATGCCTTAATTAAAATAATTAGGAAAAATTCAACCTTTAAGGACACAAATTTTCTTTGTGAATGAATAATGTATCGTAAATAAATAAAATACAGGGGGCATGAGTATAGACACCCCTATGTTCAATTCCCATAGATGCAGGCAGATGTTTATTATTCAAGGCCAATTATTTCATGGATCCAGGATATTATGCATCCTGATAAAGTTCCCTTGGCTTTTGGAATTAAAATAGCTCCATATCATCACATACCCTTCACCATACCTAGAGCTATGCATGGTTTTATTTCAGTTAGCCTAATAGCTGGTTTGATTTGCATTGAGAGATGATTTTATGTAAAGTACCCCATGCATGTCCTTAAAGGTTGGATTTTTCCAATTCTTTTCAATTAAGGCATTATAAGCAAATTTCAAAATATGTTTTCTTTTATTCCTGTTTTTAGCATGGGTATGTACATTTATGAGCACAACTGTATTGTTTGAAACGGTCTTTACACGCCCGACGGCAATAAATTAATTATGGGATCTGAAAAAGGAGCAAAAAACGATCATGCACGTATAGGGTTAGCACGTATGGGACGGAGCCCCGAGGAGATGCTACTTTCAAATGATGCTGGCTTTTCAACATAATCAGCCATGCCTTTAATGCAAGGTTGTCTAAACCTTTCATAACAGGGTCCACATGGAGAAAAAAGCACAGTCCTGGGCCATGAGCCTTTTTATTTAAAGGTTCTAGTACAGTGCTTGTGCAAAATCTGTTTGTGTGTGTGTTTTTTGTAATTGTTGGTTTGGTGTGTTTGAGTGCTCATTGTTAGAATAACACAGCAAAAGTTTGGTGACATTTTTATTTGTGCATGGTAAAAATCAGATACTGATACTAACATAACAACATACAATAAATATAGAAAATGGACTTACATGGTTGCATAACAATTTATCACGGTGATATTAGGTTAGATTAGATTTACATTAGTTTAGTTTTTTACATTTGTTGTCATTGTTCAGAGTACAATTATAGAGACAAGGAAAGGCAGTTAGCGTCTAACCAGAAGTGCAAAAATGCAGAAAAGTGCAATGTGAACAGTGCAGTGTAAAGTGCAGTATAAACAGTATATGACATATAGACAGTAGGCAGGGCAACTATTTACATAATAGATTATTAGCCTATTAATTAACTTCATGATAATAAAGTCAAACCCTTTTGTGGAATGAGGCAACACCATGTGATATTTGCAACGATGTTACTACGAAGGTAAATCGTTTAGTTTATGCTGCATTTGGCTAAACTTTCAATTCCCTTTGAATGCTGAAGCACTAAGAGCTCTCTCGCCCTTAAAACAGCCTAATTAAGAAGTTATAGTTAAACTCATACATACGATATGGTATCTCCTACGTAGGAGATACTATTCATGGCCAAAACCTTTGTTTAAAGTTTAGATATGTACGACTTAAACTTTTTTTTTGGCATCCAAGCTTCTTTTTTTACCTTGGCTTTCAGGGCTTAAAGTACCGAAAGATAAAGTACTTATCTACTCCCTAGAAATTTTTATATTATGTTACTGAATTATATATTGTATGTTGTATTCATGTCTTAATCACTTTAATGTTATAGCTGGTGAAGCTAATTTAAAGCCTTTTATATACTGCTGGGTAGTTTAATCTATAATAATAATACATTAGCCAATCATTTATTAGTTGATTTATATTTTGTTTGAACAGGCACGCTGTG
Source organism: Percina caprodes (assembly GCA_013375575.1). Taxonomy (NCBI): domain Eukaryota; kingdom Metazoa; phylum Chordata; class Actinopteri; order Perciformes; family Percidae; genus Percina; species Percina caprodes. The sequence goes on from JABXJD010000071.1 coordinate 2,034,856, forward strand.
AACGGGCACTGCAGTATGATAATTGCTGGGATGTTACATCATTGGCTAATCATTATGAGTAACAAGCACACTGCTGCTTTAGTCTGGGAATAGTATTCACATCTGTAATAATATGATGAGCCAAATGAATCAGCTCCCCAGTTCTCTCAAGAGAGCTGACAATTATCTGGCCGTCCTTTTTCAAGTGACTTTTTTTGCCCTGTGGAGTCTAATGGTGATAGGACTGTTTGACACATGTTGTACCTATGTCATTCCAAACATAGTAGTTCTAATGTTCATATATATAATATAAATACTACAAACTTGTCAAACTCTTGGAAGCATTTCAGAAGCTGAAAAAATACTTTACAAAGTCCTGTTTGTCTTCAGATATGAATAGATAGATTGCTTTTATTGTTAGACTCAAGGTCCATTTAAAAACATACAACACAATTAAAAGGAGAGACACAAAAGAACAGACACACATTGAAGAATACGGTTGTCGTGGCCGGGTTAGCTTAGTTGGTAGAGGTTTACTCCTCATTAAAGGCCTAAAATGCTTAAAAAAATAATGAAGAAGAGCAGTGACTGATATCACACAGCTCTGCTCCTAGGGGCAGACAGTTGTAAAGTGAAGCATTCAGGCGACCGATACATTTACACATTAGATTCCTCAGTAAAGCTGAGAATGTATTGACTCCAGCTTGACCAAACAATGCACTTGGATTGTTTGTACAATAAAAAAAATTAATGATATTGACAGCTTTCAAAATCTGACGCTGAAGTCAGTGGTGAAGAACTGTAAAATAAAACGAAGAAAAAGAAGAGTTGAAAAAGACAAATTCCTCTTGGAACAATGTAGGCCACTGGTTTAACCGGGATCAGTTCAAACCTCATTTTGTTATTGTCTTCCTTTTAATCTGCACTGCAGTTTTGTAGATTACATGAACATAACTCTTCTTACTGCAGAGATCTGTTTCGGATGGGGGGGGATGGGGGTCTATCTAGTGTCTACACTGTATCAGCGACAGTTCTGCTTGTGTGCTCAGAGGCACGTTGACAGAACTCACAGTCCAATACAACATCATGCAGTTACACACATAGAACGAATTATAAAAATGCTTCGGGTTGCGGTTACGTGCATAACTGCACTCTGCTGTGAACTGTAACAATGAAGCAGAAATCTCACAGAGATAATCTTGTAAAAGCCGCAAAAAAAAAGGCTGTCTTCATGCATGGTATTCAGATGAGAACATGCCAGAGTGGATGCCACAGGGGACTTGGTGTTGTTGCTGTTTGGTATTAGAGTTGTCTTTATTTTCAAAGTGCTCAACTGGAGATGACCTACATTTGCTGCTCCTCTGGTAATTCTTATAGAGTTAACCAAGAGGATAAATGGACATACACACACACGCAGATAAGAACAATTGTGTGTATATATATATATATATATATATATATATATATATATATATATATATATATATATATATATATATGTGTGTGTGTGTGTATATGTATTATTCAGTCATGCACACACTCACACATTGGTCTGCAGTCACACAGTAGATAGTTAACTCCACTTCCACATGACTGGATATTGTGCGGATGAATGTTAGTCCAATGTCCACTAAAATGAGTTTTTCCACTCATGCCTATTGTGCAACTGAATTGCTATTACCAAAGCCTTGAGAATTTGTTGACCCAACTACAGTGTGGTGTATTTGATCCAACATGAGTTTTCACCCACAAGGCAGAAAAACACAAGAGAAAACATGCGGTCTCGCTGACCTAACCCTTCAGATGACAATATATTCAGTGAGGAATCTGTTGTTTTATTTCTCTCTTGCTACCAAGAGAAAATGTCATTGACCAAGCAGTAATTAGCTTGTCGCAAAATCATATACTGTGTATCAACATCATCAAAATACTCCTGTTGACTGTTGTTCAGTAACTCGTGCAGTTAGTCAGAAAAGTTTGATTAGAGCCGCCAGGCTAGTGTTGTTCACAGAGCTGTTCCCTTTCTGATATGCTGACAGTTTTGGAATCCTAAAGAGACTTTTCTTCAGAGGAAAGTTTTAGTAATTCACATTTGTTGTGGATCTGGGTAGTGGATGGGTCAAACAACACAGGACTTTCACCCAGACTTTCACCGTTCTCCCTCCCGCGTGTCACTGAAACGTACATTTTGTAACCCCACCCACTGTCTTTTCCTAAACCTAACTGTCCCGTTCTCATGCTGCATGTTAGTTAAACGTATGTTTAAAAAAGTGATGCCAAGAGTCCAGACCAAGCGCGTCAAAATAAGACGCTAAAGGAGACTTTTTTACATCAGTAACGAACGCCAAAGACACCTGACCAATGGGAGTGACAATGTGTTGAAGAAACATGTTTTGATATACTCGGATCCAGATATTAATTGACGGCACACTGATTTGGGTTTAACAACAGGATAGACTGATGTATAAGAGTTCTTAGGCCTGTTGTATCTAAACAACGGGAGTTTAAATCACCTAGAAGAAGAAGGCAAAAGTTGGAGTCAGAGGTTTCAATAGTAAAATGAAACTTAAATGAGGTCAGTGTGTGTTAAGCAGCGGAGCAGACTGATGAGCTGTGTAAGCCCAGTTAATCACCTCCTCTCTTTGTGCTTCCTCACAGATCCAACTTTCCCACCAGCCCTGTCTGTGTTCTCCATTCAGCCGCTGAGGGCACACTTGACTTGAGATAACGTTCTCCATATTTCTTTAGAGAAAAAACTCTGAGACTATTTTCCCATGCAAACATCATTGAAATTGGCCCAGTATTGAGCAAAACGCTGTAACTGGCAGATGCAAATTGGGTTGCAATGTAATCTCAATTTCTGTCCACTAAAAGTGCTGTTCTTGCCACTGACAGGCTCAGATTGCCTGACAACATTATCCCTACAGAGGTTGACCTTTTTGTTAAAGAGTAAGGTCCTTTTTGTTTAAATAGAAACAGCCCCAAAATTGCCATCACCAAACTCACCAGACTCCATGTGAATAGAAGCTCAGCTATTATTTTTTTGTGGAACTTTTCAGTGACATTACAACTTTATCAAATACATGTTTTTCAATGTCAATATTTCCTTTTTCAGTTCATTTGCAATGCCAAAGTCCCTGTCCTGGCTCCAGAGGTAGAGAGCCCCAAAACCCTTGCGGCATTACTACACGAACTACACAAACTACACACATCTGCATTCATTTCAAATGGAACTGTTTATAGTGTGCATTACATTTTACTGCTTGCTAATGATGGTTATTTAGCCACAGCTGGAGGTGGCAGAACAGCTGACATTGACCTGACATTGATACTGCTGGTCATGCAGGCCAGTTGAGCAGATGGCTCTTGGCCAAGTTGGAAATAAATGTATCTGAGCCGTGGAGGGGCCAGGAAGTGTGGCTGTTACAGATGTCCAAGATACAAGGTCGGGCCCCATACAGGGAGACTCATGCAAGTCAGAAAAAAATGTAATGTAAATATTAATAGAAGTGGTTTCACATAAAGATTATGCTTGTCATACATGTGAAGTCCATCAGGTTCACTCCCCCTTTTGTGGGATACAGGCAAACATTTTCACAGACTGCTGAAGGCTAAAGAGAAGCAGAGCAATGTGAAGAGATGTTATTTTTGTTTTGTACTGCACATTTCTGCAGATCCTTTTTCCACCCTGTGTGTCTGGGTTTCTGTTTTAGCTACAGAGTGAGACATCTCACTTGTCTTTTCCCACTACAGATTTCCCACCATGGTCAAAAAGCACAGGGGAGACACTTTGTTTCTCTCACTATGACTCTAGAGTTTCTACTTCCTGTGAAACTAATCACTGTAACTCTCTCACTCACTCTTACACACACACACACACACACACACACACACACACACACACACACACACACACACACACACACACACACACACACACACCAGTGCTGGCCCTGCTATTATCTTAAAGAGATCAATGCACACACCAATGCAGAAATATAAACTTCAGGCCACTTACGTAGTCTACGGAGAAAGCTTGGCTGGAACCTCTGCAGGACCCTGCATCCCAATTTACAGACAGGGTGAGAAGGTTTGACATCCAAAAGGAGCTGGTAGTAGGGCTGCTGATTGAAACCAGTTATGGTGGTTTGCATTAATATGCACCCTGGATGCCTTGCTGGAGAGGTATTCCAGGCACATCTAACATCTAGGACAGACCAAGAACACACTCAGGGGAATACACATCCCTGTTGGCCTGGTAGAGAAGGCATTTCTTTATTTGTATGTATGGGGATGAGGAAAGATAGAGTGACCAAAGATTCTCTCAATGCATATGTATGTAATGTCATTAAAGTCCGTTAAAGAGAGACGAGAAGTCACTCAAGCAGCCAACACATTATATGTCGGTCAAAGGAGCTGACTTCCAAGAGCAAGATGCTATAGATCCCTCTTTCAAACATAGCCCCAGTAAACCTTTAGAATTCTGCTGATGCATCAAAAGCCAAGTGATGAGCTGCCCTGACCCTGTCCAAAAGCAACCTGAATATTCTGCTGAAACACTTGAATTACAAGAAGCCAGCTCTGTCTGGAGACGGGCAGAGGGAGAGGAGTGGTTTGCCACTGTGGATGACTGATTTAACAGAGGAGGCTTTTCTCCATGTAAATTTAAATTTACAGGGTAAAAACCTCCCTCTATGAGGATTATCCTCATATTCCATGTTTAGCCCTTAGGCACCCTTACAGCCAACACTCAAAGTTTGCATCTAATTCTAAGTATTACAGAGAGATAGATGGAGGAGGCTGAAGACAGATGTGGGCAATGACAACTTTGATTTTTCTGTAACAACCAAGACTTCCCGGTAATTAAAGTACGCCAACCCTGTCTTCTAGAAATAACATTCATACGTACAACATACGTGCAACAGCAAATACCTTTTGAAGGAAACATAACACTATTTAACACTGATTTCATATTAACATAATGAGGAGAAATGTTGTCATTTCATCTGGCAAGTAACAAAGAACAAAATGATGATTTTCTTTTTGGTTATGTTTAAAAACTGGCAGCTTTAGAGTTAGTGGAAGATCATAGTCTTTTTTATATGGGAAAGGTCTGCAGTGACTCTAATAACGTGCAGACAACACAACGTGATTTTTTTTTACATTTAACCTAAACCACGATCTTTTTCTGACAAGAACCAAATTGCCTAAACCTGACACAGCATCCTGGATGTTAACCCCGAACACAGTCCTGCCCGTTGTGCATCCACCTCTCATTGAATGGTACATCAATGTAGCGAGCCTGGCACAAAGGTGACTATAAGACAAGACAGCCTTATTTGTAAAGCACATTTCAGCAACAGGGCAATCCAAAGTGCTTTACATTAAGAACAATGATGTAAAGAAAGGCAGTATCATAAATAAAAGTCTCCAGCTTTGATTTAAAAGAACTGAGAGTTGCTGTAGACCTGCCGTTTTCTGGGAGTTTGTTCCAGATGTGTGAAGTATAAAAACTGAACGCTGCTTCCCCCTGTTTAGTTCTGACTCTGGGGACAGAAAGCAGACCTGACTCAGATGACCTGAGAGGACTGGGTTATAAAAGTTATAAGTGAGTTCATCACATGTTGTTTTGTTATCGACAATTTTTCCAGACCTCTTACCTTTTATAAAAATCAGATTTGGACCTTAGAGTGATACATTTGATGACCCCTGCTTTACTGACTGAATTATCCAGGCTTTGTGAATAAATATAAAAAATAAATTGTCTTAATTCCAAATGTGGGATTGAGCCGGTGAAAACCATAGACTTTTTGTCTATTACTTCCTCTGAAGGGGCCGTGGCCTGCCCAAATGCACAATCATCTAAAAGCCACATGAAGGTAGATTATTATGAGAACTACCTGACCCACCTGAACAGGGACTTAAACCCTGGACCATCAGATTAAAAGTCTGATGCTCTACCAACTGAGCTATCTAGGCTTCGTGTAAACACCCCTCTGGAGGGAAATCATCTTCAGTCTTTAGTCTCTTACCGGGTCAGACCCTGATTAGCACGTTGCCTTGGAAATCAAAATGGATTGCAATTGGGTATGTGATCTGCCCAACAGAGACACATGTGGCTAAATGTAAATAAAAGTGTCCTAATAGGTGGGGCCTTAAAGTCTGTAGTCAAAGCCAAACTCTTCACAGTTTCCTCTAGTCAACAATAGTGGCAACTATAGACATATTACACAAACTTGTCCCCTGAACATTAACTTGAACCCTTGACTCTTAGATTAAAAGCCTGACACAATACCAACTGAACCATCCTGGACTCAAATAGATAATTCACGGGAAAGGATCATCCAAAATTCAAATGCGGATTGAGCCAGTGAAAACCATACAAATAACCTTTTGTCTGTTAACACCTCCTTCTGGGCAACATTCTATCCAGTTGGATGAATGTCACATTTCTTTAGGCACCTAATTAAAATAAGTCAAGCATGATTTTCAATCTGCAGAACACAGCAGCCTTCATTTGCAGTATATTTGTGCATTTTGTAAATAATCACACATTTAGCATTTGGTTGTAAGTGAGTAAGTTGTATGTGAATATGGAATGTTGTAAACATGTATTCATGTATTTAATGTTGTGTATCTCAGGCTCAGCCTGTGCTGATCTGATCAGATTCCAAAGCATCACATGAGCAGAGTCACACCATCGAACTAAAACCTTGTTAACCCTCGTTTAGTTCAGTGTTCATGAGCTCAAACTAGGAATTGAAGATCACACTGTGGCTGGAGTCGGATCCAATTCCCCTGTACACAATCTTCCAACTAACTGAATATGAGTAGTTAGCGCTGTGTCTGCAACTTATACAGTTTAGAATGTTAACATATATTATCCCCCATCCTGTCTTTCTCATTCTTTGCAGTTTCATCTTGCATCACCACCTATAAGAAAACCCCTCCACCAGTGCCTCCCCGAACTTCAACCTGCTCCACAGCCTCTAAGCCCTACATCTCCATCACAGCCCAGAGCAGCACCGAGTCTGCACAGGTACTGCACAAGGCTATTACGTTAACCTACCCCTACAGAACATCAGCACTTCTATCTTTGTAATAATGTACATAATGGATAAGGGTTAAACTACCCTAAGGGTTTATTCCCATAATGCACACATAGAAGCGCACACTAAAATATGTGGTATGTGTATGTTTCTCTGTAGTTCAGGTTGTTTAGACAGGAAAGAAGAACACCTCTTCAACTCTGAAGGTACAAAAACTTGCAACACATGCTTGAAAATACTAGTCCTTTTTCCAAGAAAACCATCGTGAGGAAACTGAACACACACGCTGAAAACATGTTCTAAATTTTTGATTGGGTGGGCTAGACACGTTTGCGTGGGCTGAGCCCACCCCCGCCCCTAGCTTCTGCCTGCCTTGCTTCTCAATGTGTTTTGTACCCCAACTGTGATGCGGCTCAACCCAACAACATCACAGTATTAGCTCATTACATTACACTTATTTAGCTCATTCCTTTAACCAAAGCAGCTCAGAATAAGTGCATTCAACCAATGTGGGTACAACCTAAAAATGGCAAGAATCACGCAACATACATAGACTCAAATATATATATATATATATATATATATATATATAGAAACAATAGGAGATAGAGAAAAAGTTTTATTTTTTATTTTTGGGACTTAGTAGAGCGGTAGCCCGGCCCCCTTCATGGTGAAGGAGTATGAAGCCGATTGGCAGGAGCAGAGCGTAGTAGATGGTCTTGTAGGATGGGCCTGATCCATTCACAGTCCGAGTGACATGTACCAGTGACTTGAATAAGATTCAAGCAGCCCCTAAAGGCCAGTGCAGGAGGCAGGGAGCGGGGTAGAGTTTCTCCCCCACTTGCCCAGATCCTGAACATTAACACTAAAAGCAATGCTCCATGTGTTCTAAAACCAACCAGGATGCATACATGGAAGAGGAGGGACCCAGAGGTGACATGACCATCCAATCAGGGCTCAGTAACTCAACAGAAAGCATTGACAGCATGAAGGCCCTGACAGCTGCAATAGAAGCCGCAAATGCGCAGGTTAGTGCTTTGGAATGTCAATGTACAAATACCCCCTGTGTGTTTCCCAATTTTGGGAAGCAACTATTTGTATAAACATATTTACATTGCTTTTGTGAATATTGTATTTACACATTTACAGTACATTACATGTACTTAATGTCTGTTGTCATTATTTCCATGTAGGTTCATGGACCAGCCAGTCAGCATGTCAGTAACAGCACCATGACAGTAAGCACCCCCACCCCCACAATCCTGAGCAGGGGGCCAGTTGTTGAAAACCACCGGGATGTATACAGGAAAGAAGCACTCAGGAAGGGCAAATGTCTTTCCATAGGCATCCAGGTATGTATGAGACAGCAGTGGCGGCGGAGAGACATGGAGGTGGAAGCCAGAGGACATAATGGGCTTCATTTACATAAACATTATATAGAGCCTCTATATCTGTGCTTCTGCTAACACATACTGTATCTTCTCACAACTCACTATTACCGCCCCAAAGTATTTGTCAAAGCACCAAATTTCACATACAGTAAGACCCTGCGTTGACATGAATTAAGCAAAAATGTCCTTCTTATGATGTTATCGATGTGATTATTTAGTTTTTGAAGGTGATTATTAGGAATTACATGGCACTGTTGAATACTTGATTCAGATTGGTCAATCACGGCATTCTACGGTCTGTTATTTCTGTACAACAGACTGTTGCTAAGTAAAACAGACCATTACTAAGTATAACAGACCGAAGCCATGGACGGAGACTCTGGTTGACCATTTTTACATCAATTCAATCCTTTCTTAAGCTATAATAGTACTTATACTGAGCTCATGCCACTGAGCAGTGGATCACAAAGGGAGAGAGAGGGAGGAGGAAACAGGGATTGCTAACAGCGCTAATGGAAACAGTGCAAATACAGAGCATTAGTTGGCTCCATGTTTGGCTCATTCACCACAGCAACCTGGTTTCTGCTGGAATTAGCGGTAAAGCTAACAGGCACAACTGGGACGCAGGCATCATCAGTGGGTAACCTCTGTATGAATAGCCTTATTAAGAGCTGTGTTATAAGCCTTGTAATAAGCAGGGTAATGAGAGGAAGCCGCTCGTTATTGCAAATTAGAACCCCTTCTGGCTGATTCAAAACCTTCATCGCTCTACATTCAGTTTTCCCAACTCTTCACCAATGAAAGTAGCTATCACTAGCTCCAAAAGTCTCCACAGGTTCCTAGATGTTGCCATACACTTGTTTGCATGTTGATGGAGTTATCTTGTATACTTTGCATACAGCTCAGTGGCTGTCAGCTGAATGCCTGCTACACGGCACAATAGGAATGGGAGAGAGAGAGAGACCCCGTGCTGTTGGCCGAACAGGGTTTCTGCGGGGTCTTAAAAAGTCGAAAAAAGTCGAAAATTTAAAAATCTAAATTTTAGGCCTTAAAAAGTCTGGATTTGCAAAAGTATTGGGTTGTAGTTCTTAAGTACATTTTGCTTTGTCCATGTAATGTTACCACTAATGCACATTGACATTTTTCTTTTTATTCCGTGGTATTGTATTTCTTTCTTTCACTAGTCCAAATATAATTTGCTGTATATATTCAGATCATTATTACTCTGTGTTGCTTTTATTCTATTTTAATAATTTGATTTACTTTGCAAGTACTTTTGTGACTCTGAATTTCATTGTACTTTTATGACGTGATATACGTCTTCAATTTCATTTATAAAGGTCTTAAAAAGTCTTAAATTTGACTTGTTGAAACCTGTAGAAGTCCTGCAGAAGAGCCCCTGACTATGATTACTTTGGGCCACATGCATGGAAATCAATTACAGTATAATATATCTAGCTTTTACCTTGATGGTCTGAAGTCACTTAATTTGTTGTTAGTCGCTTTTTTGAAATAAAGTCGCTAAGAGGGTCTGAAAAGTCGTTAAATCTAGCAAGAAAGTTGCCAAGTTGGCAACACAGACTACATTATCCCTAACTTATCCCGCCTGTCTCCTGTAGGTGGATGGACCAGAAGAGGTTCCAGATCCAGAGGACCCATCCAAGTTCACCTCAGTAGGGGTGCAAGTAGAGGATGACCGAGGGTGAGGCACACATTTTTCTTTATTTCTCTTTAGTGGCTTTTTACTCAGTATAGACTTGACCATTTAACATCCACAGCACATATGAGCAATTTTGGTTTCAGAGCAAGCAAGGACAAGTTATTCATGAATATAGTCTTCAAAGCAATAGTTAAGTGCATATATACAATCTGAAATCAGTTTTGTAAAATCTAAGAATAATGTCTCCCTGTTAATACTGGCCATTGATGGGTCCTTCTCTAATGTGCTTCCGATGTAAGTGATGGGGGACAAAATCCACAGGAGGTACTAAGCTTTCAAATTATTTAAATCACTATCAGGTGTCCAGTATCAAGTATCGAGTATGACATTAGCCAAGATGCACTTCTTCACACTTCTTACCGACATATTTTGAAGAGTGAATGTTGGCCCTCATGTTTTCCTTGTGTTTGTGTGCTTTTCCATCAACACAAATCCTCTGAATTGCTTGTAAATGTGGTGAATGATTAATATGTAAGCGCTACACTGGCAACCTGTTCAAGGTGTTTTACCTGACCAATCCATGCCATGCATATAGGATGGATGCATAAATTAACTTAAGAACAGGGTAGAAAATGGAAGACCTCGGGCCCCCATGTAGCTAAGTTGCTAGAGCGGGCGCCCATATATAGAGGTTTAGAGCCAGAGCTTGTTTTGCAGCTCAAGTCGGCCGAGGTGTGTACGTACAATTAAGCTGGAGTTTTCCTTCAAAACTGTGTTAAGGGAATATGTCGTACCGACAGATTTATAACCAAATGTTTACCCATCTAGAGTGCTGAGGTGATATCAACAAGCACTTAACAATTTATATATCTAAACCATCAGGAACTACAGTGGGACTCCTGTTAACCCCTTGCTTTGACTATAAAGTCCAGCTTTACCATAACATAAATCCTAAAAAATTAGCATTGTTACTTTTGGCAATAACAAAAGCTTATTCTGAGCCTGGAGACAAAGTAAAACTATGTACAGAAATTTTGATTGCCACGGTACAAGCATATGGTCTTACATACTAAATAAGAAAGTAAAGTTTTATTTTTTTATAGCACCTTTCAAAATCTAGGTTAAAAAGTGCTTTATAAAAGCTAAAAATGCATAACTACTCAAAATAGTGCATATGGCTCAAGCACAAAAACATTTAGTAAAGAGATAGGTCTTCAGCTGAGACCTAAAACACCCAAGAGAGTTTGCTGACCGGAGTCCCAGGGGGAGACTGTTCCACAGCCTGGGACCCAGGCAGTACATTTACTGCTATATTTTGCACTAGGGAACACACTGTAAAACCAGATCACTGAGTAAAATATCAAAATCTCTGGCCTTAATTTGATTCTTTTAGTTAGTCACAATTCTTTTGCACGTGTTTTTTTAGATGCTGTCTTCACTCATTGAAGTCATGCTACATGAGGCATATTTCCTTCAGACTAGAAGGGTAAATTTAGACAGCTAGCTAGACTATCTTACCAATCTGACTTTTCTCTCGTACTATTTTCAGCGTATCTGTGCAGGAGCTTAGCACTGCCCATGACGATTGTGACTGGTTTAGAAGAATGCCAATAAAGCAGAGCACATTTTTCTCCCATCCTAAAACGCTGTGTGGACTAGCCAGACCCTCCTCCGCTTCTTTTCATGTCATGTACACATGACATTAAACAATCTTGGTGCTTAGTATTTTCTGTATGTCTACCTCTTGTTGTCAGGTATCGTCGGTTCCAGCGCTCAAACAGTGTAACAGCAGCTGTACAGGTAAGCTTCCACTACTGCTCTTTTGTTGTCGAGATACTCAGCTCATATCATTACCCGCTCCAAGGTACTTTGGAAATCCACAGCCAGTAGCCAGTTACACATTTCATAACGTTCTCTATTGATACATTACCGTTTAGAGGATTGTACAGCCTTGGCAGAGGTGAATATTGTCCCAGTAGAATACTGTACGTGTGGAATGCTTCACTTTTTGTGTCTTCTTATTTTTGAGAGTTATGGGTCCTTTCATATCATTTAGTGTTTGAAGGATGAGGATTTCATTCAAGTCCCTGATAGTGGATGAATACTCAAAGATGACATTTTCTTTCTAGAGAGACATTGCATATTTCCCTCATGTGAAATCACTTGAAACAGCATTCAACTATCTACTGAACCCAGAAATTAGCACATTTCCTTGTAAAGCTTTCAGACTGTGTTTATGAAGCTGTGGTGTGTAGGGGGTCAAAATTTGGGTTTGACCTAAAATGAATCAATACCTGAACATGATGCACAAAAATACATTTTCAAACAAAATGGACCCGGATATATTAGACCCTATTCAAAATGATGTAGACTCAAACAGACCCAAGTAGAGGAACACAATAATCTAGTATGGATAAAAAAATAATGGCTCAGCGTCTTTAAATTAGACATGGACAGAAAAAAAGGTCCTTTAACAATGTTCAGTTTTTGGAAAAAGACATCCTTGGTGATTCTCTGTGCGGATCAAAGGAGATCGCAGGATAAACAATATGCAGAGGCACATACAGAGGAGTATCATCAGTATAAAAGTGAAGATTAGTTCCTTGAACTGAGCCCTGAGTTACATCAAGTTGTGATAATACCTCTCCTTTGATGAATATGATGCATCACCTTGTTCAGGTGGCTGACACAGTCACAGACACAGGATTATAATTTCTTAACTGAATATTGTTTGCAAGCGAGTGGACCTCAAGTGGTCAGACAAAGACTTAACAGACCTGCACCAACCACTCCAACAATAATCTGTCAATTTAGAAAGTTATGTGAGGGATAATGCTCGACAATGTGTCCATTATCAGGGGTTAATGGACAACGGACGGTTCTGGCCCTCTGCCTGGGGCCATGAACTGGACACCTTGAAGGTCATTAACCCTCATTAACATTTTGTAAGACCATTCATTTATATTTTCATGCTTTTTCAATTAAAGTCTAAAGTTTTTTTCAAACAATAAATCTGTTTCCTTGGTAACACCTGACTTGTACCTTGAACAATAATTCCCACCCCATAAGGTTCTCTGTGAAATGGAAACGTTCAATTCTCCAGTAAATAGGATGAAACTTAGATAACTTCCTGGCAACCAGAGCTGTTACTAGTCTGCTCAGCTTGTATAAATAGCTCTTTGGCTCAGACAGCTACAAGCCAGACGTTAGCCAGCTAACGTTATAATTTGACAGTATGTTTAACAACAAGACAAGCTAGTTATCCATCTGTGCCATTTTCCTAAAATTAAAGTCGGACTCAGCCTTAAGTAGTGAACGGAATGTGAGATTAGATTCTGTTACGTTTTATTTGACACAGACATAACAGTAGATGATTTAGATGCATTGCTTAAGTGTTTTAGCTCACTTGCTAATTTTCAACACCTGTCCACAGGACAAAACCAAAACAGAAAATAACGGTAGTAATACCAATGTGTAATCAAAGTGATAAAGATAAAAGATGATCTCTAAATGTGGGGCAGGGTAGTTTACTGTTGAAGCTTTTGTATTAGTGTCATCCTGTGCCTTGTGAGGACGAGGCACTGGAGGACTACACTCTGTGTTTTTTTTCACCGGAATTCCTTGGTAGTTGTACTAAATAATTTTTAAATCATACAAAAGACAACCTGCAGCCAGCCTGCAGCCAATCACAATTAAGTATTTGCCCAAACCATGGTATAATTTAATGTATTCATTATTCCATCCAGGCAGATTTGGACATGCCAGACCTGCTGGATACCCCTTTAGACTCCCCGGACACTGACATGGAAGTCCTGTCATCTGGTGCCATCTCTCGACAATACTCCCGCGATGCTGCCACCTCTACGGTCAGCATCCAAGGCTCAGGGAACCACTACCACGCCTGTGCCTCCGATGACTTTGACGATGTGGGCTTTGACCCGTCCATCCTCCCCCCTCCAGACCCCTGGATAGACAGTGTAACAGATGACTCACTTGATGTCAACTTCAACAGCTCTGCTATTCTGGAGGTTTGTGGGAGCGTATTCAGTGATATTTCTAAGAACAGGTCCAGGGACGTTCAAGATATGAACACATAATCAACAACATTTATTTCTCACAAATGCCAGAAATACTGTTATCACTCACTAATTAACTCCAGTCATTTGCTACTTTATCATGTTTTCATAATGTTACGCTACAGTTATAGCAGCACTAATGAATGTTTTTATATTAATACTGTGGGAAAAAATCCCTAGAAGTGACAGGTTCATAAAACTGTTTGCCAAGTACTGTTGTTGTCATTTGCTCATAGTAGGCAATAGTTAGTGGAAGATAGTAACTGCAGTCACCATGACTGATGTGGATTACCTTTTACAGCACACATTTGAAAGTCTGCCTTTTGACAAAAAAAATTTAGATTAAACAATTATTTGAATCTACAAAAGAGGGCCCTGCAGAAAAACTTAAACTGTATTACAATGCAACAGTAATAGAAAATCGACAAAAATGAATGCTTGATGTGGTCTGTGATGGATAATACAACTCAAACGAGTTTCGTGAGTCTACTAATTAACTTTCATACCTTTACAGAAATTAATGGAGGCCTGGAACAGTAGAAAAAACATATCCAAATATGTAAGATTGTATTTAATGCATTTGGAAATGGTCAACATTATAGGTCATAACCATGATCCTTTAAATCAGAGATCTTCAACAAGGGGCCCGGGACCCATAGGGGGGTCCACAGAGTTGCAACACAACACTAATCATAGTACATTACTGTACTGTGCCACATTTTAACATAAAAACATGATGTATAAATATATGAATATGCCAACAGTTTCTATTTTAAAAACTTAGTATGTATGCACCATAAAAAGGTATGTGTAAAGGCTTTAGGCCACCCTAAACGTTATTGTGTTGTAGGCCTGTAATGTAGTGTGACTACATTTTGTGCAATATATGCAGTAGGGGGTCCCTGCTCCGTCTCTCTTTCAGCTAAGGGGTCCTTGGCCTAAAAAACGTTGAAGACCCCTGCTTTAAATAGTTAAATGATGTATTATTAATGTGTTTAAAGTAAAGTAAATATTGCAATAAAAAACAGGACTCTTAGAAGATTACAAAGGTGCAATCTTTTTTTCTTGAAATTATATTTTATGTTAAGTCATAAGTAAGTTAGTTATCAGCCATTCCAGGATTTTTGATCTTGCAATATTAATTGATAACAGGCAACAAAATATTTACTCTCGACATGTATGAGCTTCATGATTTTTTCACATTACGTGGTTTGTTACATGATAGTGAGTATACAAATTGTCTATGCAGCTGTGTCTCTACTTGTGGTGAACGTCTGAATGTTTGAATGGCAGGCGGTGCAGCGGTCGGTGTGTCACAGAGATGGACGCTGGTTTCTGAAGCTGCTGCAGGCCGAGACTGACCGCATGGAGGGCTGGTGTCAACAGATGGAGCTGGACCAACGGGACAATGACCTGCCTGAAGATAGTAAGTCTTTGTGTGGTTGTTGTCCGTCATGCTTAGGTTCCAAATGTGTATGTTACAACATAGGAAAGGCCTTATTTTATTAAGAGAGATGTTTCTACTTGTATGTTTCTACAATAGCCCAGAACAAACAAACCAAACACTTGTTCTAAAGAGGGTCTTTTACATTTGTTATGTTACCTGAAGGACACCGCGCTGGGGGTAAGGGAAGAGGTATCAGTTGGTTGCAAACTGCAACCTTGCCACTAGATGCCACTATCTCCTATACTCTGGTCTTTTAAAATTAGTTTTAAAGTGCTCATATTATGCTTTTTGGCTTTTTCCCTTTCCTTTGTTGTATATCTTTTTGTGCATGTTATAGGTTTACAAAGGGAAAAAACCCAAAGTTCCCCCCAAAGGGACTTACCATCTCTAACAGAAAACACTGTTCACCAACTGCTCCAAACAGCTCTGTTGTAATCCAGCCTTTACTTCTGTGACGAAAGCTCGTCACTTTGTAACACACGTTATAATGCTCACCTAGCTGCTAGCGTGGCACGCCCTCATACTCTGCTTCTGACTGGCTAGTAGTGCTGACCGACAAAGCTCCCAACAAAGATGGAACATACTCTGTAGCTCTGTAGCTAAAACAGAGTGAGACATGTGTTCAAAACACATTATAGCTCTTTCATGTGCCGATGTAAAGTACGTGAACTAAGAATGCCCTTGGTGCAATTATTAGTTTTTGGACTAGTTTTGAAAAAAATACCTTAAAATAGATAAGTGTTTGTCTGTTAGCAGGAAATCTCTAAATTGTAAACATACTTTCATTAACTCTGGTGCAATGGGCCAAGGATACAAGTGATTAGTTTTAGGGCATTTCTTTAGTAACCCGACGCTCCGGATGGTTTGTTACACAGAACCTTCTGAGTCGTTGGAAACTTTACAAAAAAAAGTCTGTAGCTAAAACAGAGTGAGACATGTGTTCAAAACACATTATAGCTCTTCCATGTGCCGATGTAAAGTACATGAACTAAGAATGCCTTTGGTGCAATTAGTAGTTTTTGGACTTATGACAACCCCATTGCTAGGCAAGTAACAAAAACTGATGTCACATTTAGAAATGTTTAACCTCAGGAGCTTTTCTAGGAGCATATACACCTTTGGAAGTACTCAGGTACTTTAAATAAATGTGGATATACAGTCGGCTTTAATTCCTGCCCCAAAAAACACCCCTCTTCCTGAATTAGAATTTTCTGATGGTTGGGACTGTGCCACTGTTTTGTGACTGTTTATACACAGTCCTTAAGACTGCACTGTTTCATTTTAAAGTGCTCATATTATGCTCATTTTCTGGTTCATAATTGTATTTAAAGGTTATATCAGAATAGGTTTACATGGTTTAATTTACAAAAAAACACCATATTGTTGTTGTACTGCACTTTGCTGCAGCTTCTTTTTTCACCCTGTGTGTTGCACTAGCATTTATAGAAAGTAGCCTACCTGGGTACTTCCAAAGGTGCATGGGCTCCTAGAAAAGCTCCTGAGGTTAAACATTTCTCAGTGTGACATCATTTTTTTTCACTTGCCTAGCAATGGGGTTGTCATGAGTCCAAAAACTACTAATTGCACCAAGGGCACTCTTAATTCATGTACTTACATCGGCACATGGAAGAGCTATAATGTGTTTTGAACTGTTTGTTGTACATTTTGTCAAGAACAGATGGATATTCTGTAGTTTAGTCTCTTTCTAAAACTCTGTCTGTCCTCGCAGTCCTTGGCAAGATAAGGAGTGCTATAGGAAGCGCTCAGCTTCTGATGTCCCAGAAGTTTCAACAGTTCAGGGAGCTGTGTGAGGAGAATCTGGTGAGTGTGACAATAGCATGCAGTCAATAATTTACACCTTTCACTTTTTGTCTAATAGACTTTTGAACAAACTAAGATTTGATTTACTAACAAATTAATTACTTTTGATGTCCTTCATCCAGTCGTTTCTTTCCTGCTTTCTCCTCTCAGTTCCATTACAACATGTTAAATGCTTTAATGGTTAAATCACACTATTTTTCTCATACTGTCTGTCTGAATATACCTGTATTCACTCTCTGTCTGAAATACTCAGTTTTAGCACTTGTCTCTTTAAGCCCCCCTTTAAGCCCAGTCTGCTCTGATTGGTCAGTGTTTCCAGGTCTTTCACATCTGCGATCTCTGTGAGTCTCTGCATCATCATTGCAGCCGGGAAATGACTGTAACGACACTGTAGCAGCCATTTATATATATTTATTTGATATATTATATATATAGTTGTCACGTTTCCTAAACCCAACTGTCACTTTCTTGTCCCGGGTGTCACAGAAACATACCTTTTATAAGCCCACCTACAGTCTTTTCCTTAACTTAACTGTGTCAAAAGTGACACCAATAGTCCCGACCCAACACGTTTAGATATGACGCTAAAGGAGACTCTTAGCATCAATAACAACGCCAAAGGCCCCTGACCAAAAGTCTGATTTTATGTGATGGGAGTGAGAATGTGTTGAAAATGTATATTTTCATTCATTTCCTCTTCCCCGGCTTTCAACTTTGACCCTATTTCTTCTCCACCTTCTCCTCCTTTTCTCCTGTCGTAGAACCCCAACGCCCACCCTCGTCCTGTGGCCTCAGACCTGGCAGGTTTTTGGGATATGCTTCAGCTGTCCATTGAGAACATAAGCCTCAAGTTTGATGAGCTTCACCAGCTCAGAGCCAACAACTGGAGACCCTTGGATCCCCCTGAGAGAAAGGTACACACACACACACACAGCTGCCAGTATACTGACTGGTTGACCTTAATCTGAATAGAGGGCTTAATGTTCTTTCCCTTTCATGGCTATTATGAATGTGAGTAATTATATAAATGTCTCATTTGGCAACAAATTACTTTTGTTTATGGTACCCAAAGGGATATTTTACTGCTCCGCTGTTCCGCCGTTAAATCACAGCTTTTT
The DNA here is from genome assembly GCA_013375575.1 of Percina caprodes. NCBI lineage: Eukaryota > Metazoa > Chordata > Actinopteri > Perciformes > Percidae > Percina > Percina caprodes. The sequence continues at coordinate 2,053,397 of JABXJD010000071.1, forward strand.
TTCCAAATCTAATTTACATTACAGCTAAACAGTCTTGTTTTTCTAACTGTCTGTCAGTCTAACTTCTGTACTTAAAACGCTTTGGAGTCAATTTAGATGGAAACACAAATTGTGTTATCTAGATAATTATTCATCAGGCTCTACAGAAATCAACTGTTTCTGATCAGACTTTTATCTGAAATGAAAGAAAAAAGATTTTGATATATGATAATCAGAATGTGGTTTTAATATGTTGTGCAATCGGTTTCATATTCACAAAGAACTACCCAGTGAAGGCAGTTTGCCTGTTTATCATTATTTTCTAGAGCTACAATAACAGCATGCAAAGTTCCTTTTAAAACCCCTAAACACTTTGAGATTTTGGAGTGTTTAAACCTCTTTCAGACATGCATTTCTGATTATCTAATTTATTGTCATATGGTATGTCTGAACAAGCACACAGGTCACTTTCACACAATCGCTTTACATACAGCATGTGAGCTAACATCCTGTCATTCAAGGCTTGTACTGTACGATATTATAAAGCAAGCATCAGAGTTTGCTCTCTATGGATGTTCAAAAACATTTCAATGAAGGGGAAATGTATCACTGGGTTCACTATGAGTAGAGTGCTCACCATTGTCGTTAACAAAAGCTTCAACAGCAAAATCAATTTTAAAACTGATTGCACTATATGTACATTTGAGCAAGTAGGAATGAAACAAGACTCCCAACTCACCGTTCGGTCATTCAGTGCTTTTCCTGTTGCTTAAATGTAAAGTAAGCAACTATCCTCACTCTCTATTCATGTTAAATAATGAAAATAATGGGGAAATCTATCAGTGGGTTTACTATGAGAAGAGAGCTCACATGGTCATTAACTAAACGTTTTAACAGCAAAATCAATATTAAAGTGCATCAGTGGTGCAGCCTGCAAGAGAACAGAAAACACTCTTGGTTCAGAACATTTTTGAATTACCTCTCTCTCTCTCTCTCTCTCTCTCTCTCTCTCTCTCTCTCTCTCTCTCTCTCTCTCTCTCTCTCTCTCTCTCTCTCTCTCTCTCTCTCTCACACACACACTAGGCACCAAATATGGCACAAGCATTGTGGCTCTTTCAGTAAATGTTCTCTCATGTCTGAGTGAAGCTGTAAGGAACATTATATGTAAAAAAAAATAAAAATAAAAACACCTCTGTCTGAATGTCAAAAAGCTACCACTTTGACAGATAGATGAATCTAATAATGTTACATACAGTATTACATGTCTGAAAGGGGCTTTAGGTTAAGGTTAGCAACCATGAGGCAACCAAAGTTTTGTCATTCACCTACTTCTGATTAAGAGCTTTCAAGACCAAAAACAACCTGCATCACAAGTGTCACAAATTTCGAACTAAGTTCTCACAGTTTGACGTGGCTGCTGCTACAACCCATGTCTATAAGCCACCCAATCAGAGTACAGCTTGAAATGACAGAGTACACTAACTGATCACCCATTGACATGTACTGTGCAGTTCATGTAGATACCACACTGGTATGAAAAGCATTGGCACCCATACTGTAGCTTGCTTTTTGTTTTATTTTGCAAAGCTTGTGATGATGCAAGTTGATGTCTCTGCTTTCCTCCATTTTTATTTTATTTCATTTACATTGTGGATGATTGATGACCAGACATTTGTTACACAATCTGACATGCACAGAGTTTATAGTGTGATGCTTAGTTTGAGACTAAGATTTTATTACACCATCTCACACATTGTATCATGACTTGAACCTGTAGGACTGTTGTTATAAGGTGCCAGAGAGTGTAGGAGCTTTTACATCAGTATTAAAATATGTCATGTCAAGAAGCACCTTCCAAGCTCCAATTATTTAATCTACAAGACTCATCCTTTTCACAGTAACACTCTTTATTAGCTCATAATCCGAGTGTAAAGCACACCTGAGGTTCCTGGATGGAAGCCTTCTACCTTTAACCCTGGTAATGTGTTAGAAAGCTGTACACATCTTTTATGTTAGTGGGTCATAATTGACCCGTGATTTAACTCAGCCCAAAATACTCATGAAACAATTATATTAAATTATTGTTTTTCACGTCATAACTAACTTATTATGGGTGTGTGGTGTGGTGGGGTTAAATTTGATCCATAAAGCAACACACAATTTATGCAACAGACAATATTCTCTGCCAGGTCACACTTTTTTATTAGAAACATTTAAAATGTACTAAAATTGTGACAGCATCTTTTGTTAAGATAGAATACCTGTTTCTGAGGATATCGTGAAGCCTTGTTCCAATAAAAGAAAGTCAATTGAACTTACATATCTGAACTGAAGTAAAAACGGGTCAGATTTGACCCTAACACAATATAAGGGTTAAATGGGGATTTTGTGGTGAATTTATGTTGCAAAAGAACAAGCAATCAGTAGGGAGCTTAAGTTTAGCGTCACTTCAAAATAGCTTTTATCTTGGAGAATCAACAATCTATACATACACGCACATGAAAATCACAGAAGCAAAGAAAGCCTTTTTTTAATCGGGCAGTATCACTCAGCTTTTCTCTCATGGTGCAGAGTGCATGGTTGTCTGACTTGGTCTCTGTGGTGATACAGATACTCTTCTTTCTGCATATTGTATCTTTAGGTGTATCTGTAAATCTCTTTCAGATGTCTACTGCCTGGCCTGTTTTCTCTCTTTCAGCAGTGTATGTTGTGGTTTTGCATCATTGTGAATACTGACTCTGCTGGCTTCCTCATTTGCTCTCATTATTGTCTTTTCCTTTCTTGTGCTTTTTTGTGTTGACAGTGAAGGCGCTTGCAAACAGCCACGCATCAATCAGCATAACTGCAATGCCAACAACACCACAGGGCCTTGACACCTCTGGGCCTCCGTAGGTCCATCATATCTGTCTTTCCATCCATCTATCCATGCTTCCTTCTGCCCGTCCTTCCTTCCCTCTGCCGCCTGCAACCGTCTGCGTGGCTTTTTGTTGTTTGTGTTGTAGCTGCCAGTGTGAAGATAGATGGAGCGCGGCGAGTGTGGCTAATATTTCTTCTCCACAAATACACCTTACAGCACACTGTTATATACAATTCGAAAGACATGCATAAACTCCAGCCCTAAAACACCAAAAACAAAAAAGGGAATTAGGAGGCAAATAAAAACAAATAAAACACCAGTAAAAAGAGAATTATGCTAACAAGAAACAAATGCAACATTAAAATATGACAAGCGATTTCAACCAAGATTGATTGCAACTATATAGGAAAAAGTCTAACTTATTAACCCAATTCAGCATATTTATATGTTTGGGAAGCCTTTGTCTTTCCTTATTGGAAGATGACAATGGCTACTGCCTTTTCTTAGGATGCAGTCCAGCCCAGTACTGCTAATGTGTGCAGTACTGGATTATGAAAATTCAGCATTAGTCTTCAGTCCATTTCAAAGTGAGCTCAGACCCATGTGGACAAAAGCTCAGCTCAGTGCAGAATAGGATTTTGAAACCAGAAATTAATAAGGCAATACAATAAATACAGAATTTTACAGGGTGCAAAGGTAGGGAAGCTAAATCAGAGCAGGTACTATAATCCAGTCTTTTGTCTCTCAAGAGGAACTTGACTTAGTACAATGTAGAAATGATGGACAAAACTATAAAAAAATATAATAATCTTTATTTGTCGAGTTCTTTTCAAAAACCACATTACAAAGTGCTTCACAAAACAGCAACTATAAAACATAATGTACCTGAATTGTCTTTAAGGGCATTTGTGATGTCTGTAGAAAGAGAGGGCATTATGTCGTCTCCATAGTAGTGAAACTAGTACCATGTTTTATGATAAAAAAAAATAAAATAAGTGCAGGAACAGACCTTGCCAGAGGATACTCTTGCAAGCACTTATTTATATAATTATATATTATAATGTTATAATATTGTACTCCCTAGCTTGCATGCGTATGAAAGAAATGGAAGAAATGTTTGAATCAACACATGTAGGGAATACATATAGAGCTGCAGTATTACAGAAATGGTGTGGAATACACTATGTAAAAAATGTGAAGGATGATGAAAAAAGAATTATACAAAATGTCTTTCTTTTCTGACCTCTTATTTACTTAGACTTTTACACATAGTAAAAGTGCAAAGACATAGGTACATTAAACCAAAATCCACTAAACAAGCATTACAGATTACAACGGGCATAAAAGGCACATTCACACACAAATACATGTGTGTTTATCCTGAAATGTTCTCCCCTCTTCCCTTACCGTCCTCTCCCATCAGGAGAGGCGGCTCCCACCTCCAGTGCCAAAAAAGCCTCCCAAGGGCCCCCACCACCACCCCCCTCTTGCCAGAGACCGCTCCCTGGAGAGCTCAGAGAAACAGCGGCAGGAGGCCAGGAAGCGCCTGTTGGCCGCCAAGAGAGCTGCATCCGTACGTCAAAACTCAGCTACGGAGAGCGCTGACAGCATCGAGATTTACATCCCCGAGGCTCAGACAAGGCTATGAAGACACTACCAGGGACACACACACAGGGTTGACATGCAGCACACACATACCACACACAACACAAACACAAAAATGAATGGTTGTCCACACCAAGGTACGGGGGGTGTAACCAAATATGAATACTTTATTTAGATATCCCCAGATCATGCGCTGTGAACAGATAGGGAAAACAAATTCCTACATCATACACAACTTGCTACAGTTAGCACAATTCAATCTTTACAGTGGTGTTTGTATTTCTGATATTAAAAAAGGCGCTCCTCATATTTTAATCTGGTCCTCATTGCATCAAAAGAAAATGCAACAGAACTATTTCTGTTTCTTTGTCAATATTTTGTCATTTTTCATCATAGACACATTTTAAACCAACTTTCAAATTCATCTGAGCCTAACTCCCATTTTAAAAACACCGTCCATTTATTTAAAAAATCTGGCAAAATGGCCTAATGCAATTCTGACTTGTTTTTTTACCACTAAACTCAACATCAACCCTTTCCAAGATACAGACATTGGCTTTGCGTTACACCCCTACCAACCTATGTGCATTTGACTTTCAGGACCCTAGATACTGTACCCTTCAGTAGGGAGCATCAGTTGGCCATGGCCCGAGAGCTGTCCAAGAGCTGTCCAAACCTCTAACACACCAAGACTTTTACAGTGTAGACCCATTATTTAGACACATGCAGATATTCAAATACATGTTTCTAACTTCTAATATTGAGGCCAACTGTCACTCTTTATAAAGCTGCAACTGCAGCTACGTATGTTACAGTGGTTCTCCATGGTATGTGTAATCTACCCTAAATTGAGCTAAGTTGAAATACAAATTATTTATAAATGTCTAATAACTGGGAGGACTCATTGTCCAAGATCGTAAAATGATGTCATCACAGTGTCAAGTGCAAAGGCTCCGCAAATTATCAATCATTGTATCAAACCCGTTTTTTTTCCATTAGTTCAATTCATTGTTTGAACTACAAAGACACACAAAACATAGTGTTGTTTTAAAGATGACTGGGAGGCAGTGGTGTGCAGCCAGGAGGGGGCTATGAAGTCAGGCTTTCAACACGCACACATACCTAAACAACGTTGATGCCAATGACTCATAAAACAACATATATGACCGTTTTATTTAATGCTGTGAAACGGCTGCATGGTGGCCATTTTGAATATGTGACCAAAGCACGTGACCGCGGTGGCATTTTTAATAGAGTGACCGTTCTATATAATGTAACGATTGCAGTTTTATACTTAAGGTTAGTGAAAGATCAGGGATTGGCCTAAAAAGAGTCATGTAAAATGAGAACGTAGCTACATTACGGTCTTAGGTCCATAAAAGTCAGTTTATTTAAAACCGTTAACATCTGACTATTGGTTTCACATGAGACACAAACCCCGGTCTACTGAATGAACGACCTTTCTTTGTTTGACCTATCAACTACCCCAACCTGTCTCCTAAAACGGAGGTTGTCCCTCTTCTACCTCACTACTGTTACTAGAGGTCACTGCGAAACAATAAATGTCAATACAGGTTGCTGTAAGCAGCTTGCACAGTCAACCTATATGGTCGTTTTCTGGGTTAGGACGGTCTGCAGGCATTTCACCTCGCCTTCCAGTGTGGAGGTTTTAGACAGGACAGAATGACATGTCTTACAATGTCTTACAAGTCGTTTTGATTTGGGTCACATGCTTATTTCACAGATAAGAAGATAAGAGGAACATTTTATTTTTAATCATTGGTGTTTTACAGGCTTTTTCAATATAAAATAAAGCCACACTTTAGAGTGCCTCTTACTATGCTCCTAGCTGCAACACAACAAGAGCTTGGAAGTACGATGGCCACTATGGAAACCAAAACTTTGTTAGTTTCTTGTGTTGTGGTGGGAACTGGCTCTCAATGCCCAATCCTACTTACAAGCTAGTTCATTTGAAGCATAGTAATCTCTTTGAGACAGAAATCAAGTTTACTAACTAACTAACTTACTTACTGACTAATAGAAGAAAAGAGTCAGATAATTAGTACAACCAGAGTGGTGGCAGAGTGATTTCAGTCTTACAGGTTTGGTCAGATCATCCAGGACGTAGTTTGACTTTTGGTAGATGTTGAAGGTTTTGTCTCTGGGTCTTGCAATATTACACATGACATTAATATGTACAGAGGTGGTGGACAATGTTACACACGCACATAGTAAACACACAATCATTGACTGTCATGTGGACTCCACACTCACATACTGAACACATCAGCACTCACAGGTAATACTTTCAGGTCTTGTGGCTGTATGGACACTGAAGGCTGTTGTAATATAGAAACAGTGTCTCTCTCTCTCTCTTCCCTCTGGAGAAGAGCCCGCCATGATCACTGTTGATCTTTCATCTGCCTCTCCGTCTCCACACTACATCAGTTCTGTATTCAAGATAGGAACTTCATGTAATGATCATCTGGTATTTCCTTTCTCCACGGTGAACTCCGTTAGAAATGGGGACACTATTAAAAAAGAAAATTCAGCTTTTTTACAAACTTAGATCTATTGTCATTGTTTTTGACATACATTCTTTTCGGTGGTGATTATTTTGTACTTGCCAGTTGGGTCACATGAATTACACAGGGCACTGCAAATGAGGCAGGTTTTAATCAACTTTTCTAAAACTCTTAATTTAAGATATTTTTCAAAACTGTCCGATGGCTGGTGTGGCTGCGCCCTCTGTATTTTACCAATTCAGCTTTTGATGTCCAAAACTACAAAATCTAAGTTGTAAACAAACACAATTTTCTTTTAACATAGAAAGCCATCACGTGGATTGTGAAGTGCTAATACTGTGAAAGATACTATGTTACAGAGGAAAAAAATGCCTAATAATGAAATTTATTGTTAATTAATTTTAACATGTTTTCCCCCTCCTTGGTTTAATCCTCTTGTCCATTCTCCTTCTTGGATTTCAAGGTGATTTGTATTTTACAGGGTACATTTACACTTAAGCAATATTTAGTGGAGATAGTGAGCTTTATGGAAGTGTTCAAAGATTTACTATGTATCACAAGACCCTATAATTAATAAGACGGAATGAGACTGAATCTAATGTGCAGCATAGTAATAATCTCATGGCGTCTCATACTCTAGTTGTGCAATTAAAACGCTGAATTCATCTTTCTAATTTTAAGATATTTAAATGAATTGTTTTTCTTCATTAGATAAATAGATGTATAGACAAGCCATGTCAAGATTCAGTTGGTTTAATTGGAAAAATCTAATTGGTATTAACACAGATATCGTCTTCTTTCAGCTGTGTAGAAATTCAGACAGATTTAGACACAAAGGGCTATGAATCTAGCCATTAGTAGTAATCTGAGTAATCTGCTGCTTCGATTTTGACCACCCTAGATTAATCTGACTCCTGCGAGTCCCCCCCAAATTTTATGAAAGTGCAATACTAAATTGCTTGAGTACACCCTCAATGCAAAAAAATCCCAACAACACCAAAACAAGAAGCTTTTAAAAAGCACACCAAACTTACTATAAAGTTTGGACTCCACACGTTTTTTGTGCAAAGACATCTCCTAGTGAACACACCTGTTCCAGCAGCTCATTGAATTTGGTTGCAGATGTTATGAATCAAGGAATCAGCGCATGAAAATGAGAAGCTGCTGTCTGTTACTGCTGCACTTTAATTGACCAGAACTCTAAAGTGCTATAAGGAGACTTTCCAAATCCATATTTCATATTCAACAGCTGACCCACACCTGGTTTCAACAGTGACAAAGGAAACATCTTTGGGGCCAAGATTATTTTTCTTAGAAGCACTTCATGTTGTCATAATGCCATTTATACTGCTATTACTACTAATGCCAACATGTATTGTGACAACGTCTTATACAACTGCCATTTATTTCTCCAGAGCAACACTGGAAATCAAAAGTACGGTTCACAGACTATTCTATTATGATGATGATGATGATGATGATGTGTTTTTGATGAAAGTATTAAGTATTTATTTTCTTCTTTTGTAAAGATTTGTTGTGTATGTGTGTGTATGGGGAGGGGATGTAATTTTGTACAGGATCTAATTACCTCTGTGTTTAAATGATGATGACAGTGAGCCATAATTAATGTGAAATACCCTTCTTATCAAGAGGAAAGGGCCATACAGATGCTGAAAGAGTTTTTTTTGTTTTTCTTTCACCGTTTACTGAATCATTTCTTTAGTAGCAAGCTTACTGTCTGCGTGTTTGGGAGGAACAGTAGACCAGTAACAACATGACACAAATGGGAACCGGGGAAAACAGGAAGATATGCACATTGGGAATGGACTTGGGATGACTCACATTAGAATAGAGTTAGTTGGAGAATGTCCACACTTTGAAGCTGTGGTGTCAAAAATTACAAAAAAAAACAAAAAGGTAGGAATCTGTGGAAGATCAGGGATGCCAATATTGAAACTAAAACTTTATCAAGTTAAATTATGAATTTTTTGCATGTTATATGTGACTAAATTAAAATTGCAATTAAAGAACAAAAAATTCACCTTTGGAAATAAAAAAAATAATTATCATTGTATTCCAAAGGTAACACATTTTATGAAAATGAAATAAAATGTAAAATTAACTTTACATTTTAAATTGGCAAAAAAAATAACTTTGCCACTAAAATCTGAAAATGAAATTGGAAACTAATTTGCTTCAGGGTGCTTTTGCACCTAAACTTTGGTGCGATTCTGAGTATGTTTACATGCAAACCAATATTCTGTATTTTTCAGAATATGACAATAATTAATAATAAAATATTCTATATTTTCAGTCATGAAAACAGCATATTCCGCTTGGATATTGCAAACAAGGCCTTTTCCCGAATATAGCATTTTCCAATTAAGACGTGGGATATTCTGGGATTATTGGCCAAATAAAGCTTCATGAACCATTTTCCATTTTTTCTGAGCCCACTAGATGGGGCTCTCTCTTCAACAAAGGGTTGAAACCACTGAATTGCCATTCTTTTAACCTTTTACTTTGAACAGAGAGCGCCATCTAGTGGGCTCAGAAAAAAGAGAATATGGTTCACAAAGCTTTGTTTGGCCATTATGATTATTCGGGTTTAGAGGCATTGTTTGGACATGTATACAGCTTATGAATATGCTTCTCAATCTGGGATTTACCACCGTTTACACCTAGTTTACTTGCTTGTTTAGAGTTTATGTAAGGGTTTTGGATGTGTGCAAACATTACTAAGTCAACCTCTTCAAGAAACTGGTTGAAGAAATAAAAGAGGGACGCTGTGTTCGCAACAAGTAAACAGGAATATTAGTGGAATATTCACTTTTATTAGCCATGTGAACAGCTTAATTTGAAAATCGCCGTCTTCGGAATAAGGGCTAAAACTGGTATATTATGTGCAATTGTCATCTGGCTCGGTTTGCGTTCACACTGCAGTTTGTTAAGAGCTCAAAAACAATGTAAACAAAAATCATACAGTATGAGTTAAAAATTCAAATTGGCACTCTCTGACTTTCATGGAAACCAACCTTGGATCTAATGCTGCTAAAAACCCAAGTAACTCCAACCAATGGTGTGCTTGAGCTGGCTCCTCAGGAAAAGATGAGAAATGTAGTCTTTAAAATCAGGGTCTCCCAGACATGGTGGTCTGTTACTCAAACTGTGTGTGTGTGTGTGTGTGTGTGTGTGTGTGTGTGTGTGTGTGTGTGTGTGTGTGTGTGTGTGTGTGAGTTTATGTGTTATAAAGTTTGTGTGTGTGTGTGTGTGTGTGTGTGTGTGTGTGTGTGCGAGAGTTTATGTGTTATGAAGTTTGTATGCATTTCATATGTAGATATTACCATTATGGAAGATGCACTTTGTGTGTGTGTGTGTGTGTGTGTGTGTGTGTGTGTGTGTGTGAGGTCTCTATAAAGTGCTTCCTGAGTCTCCTGTTTTCTATGTCGGGCCTTTCCTCAGTACGGTCTAGTAGCCTCATAGACTCATTCTGTACATTAACTCTCCACTCGTACCTGCGACAGATCTCTTGTGTTTGTACAGAAAATGGTCGAGGGTGTTTCATGATGCATGCAGACACAATATTAGTACATATGAATCTAGCTATCTAAGTTGAAAACATGTATTTGGTTTATTTATGCTCTTATTTATTGATTTTTTTTAAAAACTCAGATTCTGTTGAAGTGGTCTGTCAAACTCTTCTGATCTTTTGTTGTATTGTAAAGAGATGATTATATGTCCATAAATACTGATGAACCCATAATAAAAATTAACTATCAACTCTTCCTCCATGACTGAGCTCTAAAGCTATTTGCAACATAAAACACATTAATTGAATTGTATGGTTTGCATGGACTAGTTTTGTTTCAGTGGTGGAGTAAATATTTACTGTAGCCATCAAGTGAATTAAAACCATCAAGGCAATGCAGTTTTATTCACTACGTTTCAAATACTGAGGCAATTCAGCCGGTTTTACATAAGGCAAAGAAATGCATTAGACAAAAATGGTTGGATACACAGTAATTGATATAAAGTAGAATTAAACATAAAATGATTGACATAAGGTGGTGTATTGATATGCAATAAAACATGAAATAAAAGGGCAGAAAACTATGGAACACCTGATGGATTACACATTATAAATAGTTGAGAAACGAGATGCAGACGTTGTAACATGCACCCTGAGTGTGTTTTCCCCTGTGAACACATGATGGCAGTAGTGCACTGAGGATTGAATAACATCTGCTGCAGGATTGTACTGATTTTCCTCTAGAGGGATCCGTGCGCTACTGTGTTTTTGTTCATGACTTGCAATAACAATTAGTTTTATTACAGAGACATTTAATCCTCTAAAGAATGAAAGACACACCAGCGAGTCCAAGCAGTGCTTGACAACACTCAACTACTCAAAAAGCAATATTACAAAATTCAATTTTAGACATGTATTAACTATTGTATTAAACCTCTGAGGTCTAAGAGCAATTTACTTTTGAAATTCAACAAACTCATCTTTATATAAAGTGAGGCCCAAATTTGTTCCAGAGCAATGTAGAAAGAGACAATTTGGACCTAAAGCTGAAAAGTGAATTTTCTCAAATATCTTGTGAAAACATACATTCAATTGTTTTGGTGCTTGAAATGAGTGTACACAAGTCTTGGGTTCACAAAAGTAGCTGAATATATTAATAAAATAGTAAATAAATGTCGAAAAGGAAATTTTTTGGCTAGGAGTTTTGTTAAACATCACTTGGACTCGTTGGTGCATCTTTTGTTCTTTAGAGGGTTAGGAGAGAATTAAGATAAATCTCACCTTTTAGCCACTCTTTCACATAATCCATCAGGTTGCCAACTAAACAGCAGAATCTGGTGAGTACACTGTCCTACAGAGTTAAAAATACATAACTGGTTCATTTTAGTTAAAACCAGAAACAGTCACAGCTAGTCTCAATTTAAGTTAATTCACTGTTCTTTTTCTAACCTGTTTCCTGTAAATAAAAAAAAATGATTTTGCGTTGTTAAATCAATGCCCTCTTTGTTTTGCTTTGTTTTCATGTCTGTTGTGTTAAAAGTTGACTATCCTGTTGAGAGTAAAGCTCCAATGTCACATCCTCAGTATCAGAGACAGCAGTGCTGCTGTCGAGACAAGTCCTCGTGTTTCTCTCTGAGGAAGAAAAAAATGAACAGAATTCATCAGGTTTTTGTCAACAAAACAGCAGAATCTCTGCCAACAGCTGGTAAGTACACTATACAAAGCTAAAAACTAAATATCTGGTGAAAGTTAGTTAAAACCAGAATCTTACTTTTATACATGTCAAAATACCACGGCATAGAAATGTGTAATTTCTGATCAAAGAGCTAAACACGTAACCACGGTGACGGAAGTCCCAGTTTAAGTCAATTCACTGACTTTTTCCAACCTGTTTCCTTGAATTGAAGAATTGATTTTGATTTAGTAAATAAGTTTGTTATACAATACATTTGAATGCTCTTTCTTCAGGAGTTAAAGGTAATTGTTAAGATACCATAAGATTTAAAATATTCATTGATAAACTGAAATCAAACAAAAAAGTCATACATTCAAGATTTGAAAATGACAGCAGCATACCAAACAGCTTTGTCACTGTTTTTTTTTTTTAAGTCTTTAAAATGATCAAAGATTTGCAAAATGCCACTCCCTCCATCTTTCTGTTTAATTTCTAAAGCTCAGCCTCACATTGTTAGAAATGACTCACTGGGAGGAAACGCCCTCTGAGAGGGAGCAGGTGTTCTCAGGTGTGTTGTGTTGAATGTTGTCTGTCCTGTGTGTCCTGTTCAGTTCACCAAAGTGAGGTCCTAACACCGTTTGCTGTGATGGCAAAAAACTCAACTCCACGGAAAGGAGAGGATTTCTTATTTAACTGTCTCTTCTGAGGTGAGTTTAATTTGTATTTAAATATGTAAAGGATAGAGTCACATTAGTGCCCTAAAACAATAAGCATATGTTCATTTGCATACTGTCCTCATTCAGAAAACATACTACACTATGGCTTTTTTTTCACTTCTTTCAACATACTGTACTATGGCTTTTTTCAATATTTTTTTGACTTACTATACCATGACTTTTTTTAATCACATTTTTCAACATATTATGCTATGACTTTTTTCTACATGAGTTATTTGGTGGGGTGGTGTCTAGCACCAGAAAGTAGGCACTGCAGACTCTCACCAGGTTCCATCCCCAGTCTGGGTTTGGCTTTTATTTTGTGGAGTAAGCATGTTCTTCCAGACTTTCTCAAGCATGCTATACTTTGAGTTTCTTATGACTTTTTTCAATATACTGTACAATTATTTTTTTATTACTTTATTCGCACATACTTTACATTACATTCTGATCACTTTTTTGATATACTATACTTTGACTTTTTTATGATGTTTTGCAACATAATATGACTTTTTTATGACTTTTTGTGACATACTATACTAGGACCAGAGACTGGCACAAACATTTGGAGGGTCTATTGCTCTTATCTGAAAAAAAGGCAACCCTTTGTACAGCTCAAAGCATCAGAGCAGAAGCCTCCTGTTGGGGACCATATCAAAATGATATGGTATCTTTCTCCTCATTTACTCTCTCTTTGTCCTCAATTCCTGATTATGTCTGTGTCCTTTCTACATACTCAGAATCTCCAATTAAGAAAATGCCTTAGAGCTCTTATAAGGCATGGTCAAAGTGGTCAAAATAATGAAAGCATTGTTATTGTTCGATCGAAGCACGATCTAGCTTTCTCTTATCACACTATAAAGGTTTATACATTCTCAGCAGAGACTTTGGAAGATGGAGCTGTCTCCAAAAGAAACGTTATAATATAACTCTGAATAAGTTCTATAACCTTCAAGTTAAGAATACTAGTGTCCACAGCATCTGTCTCTCTCCTTATCACACATGGACCTTTTATAGTAACTCTATAACACTCACCACCCTCATTATGTACCTGTCTGATATGTCGTGTGACGCTCCACATGCTGTCCCTCTCTCTCTGGTCTAAATCATTGTTGTAGGGCCTCACCTTAATAGAATTGTTGGAGTCAGAACTAAGTGAATTATACAGTAAACTGTATTTTTTCCTGCTAAAAAACACACTAACACAAGTGAACACGCCAGTGCAGCCAGTTAGTCACCTTACTACCTGCTTGATCCCGTTATAACTTCTCAACCACTAGAGGGCGCTACCACTATAAACGTTGATATAAGTTGTAAGAAGAACTGTCTCTTAAATATTAATCATATCTCTTTCTGTGATGTTCTTTTGTATGTGTTAAGGGGTATTACATTACAAATTTGTATTTTCGCAAGGTGAAATTGTTGCTAGAAATTCATATATTCGCAAGTTGAAATTGTTGCTGGAAATTCATATATTCGCAAGTTGAAATTGTTGCTGGAAATTAGTATATTCGCAATGCTCTTTTGAAATTTTCAAGTTGAAGTCGTTATTGGATATACGTAAGTGAAGTACACAACTTAAACCACTTTAATTTTTCACAAACACTCCTGTGTGGCATACCTCAGGCGGGGTTTGAACCCGCGTCTTCTGATTGTCGGTCGGTGTACTTCCCCACTGGACCATCTCCTAGGCTAATTAACAGATATAAAGTCAAAGAAGAAACTTCACCTTCATCAACCTTGTCTTTTCTTTTTGTTGCCCCTTAAAATCTTATACATGCAGATAATCCATTTAAACATCTGAAACCTTAACACTTTCACGACATAATCACGGCGATAATCAATCGAACCCTTTTAATATGGTGGAATGCATTTATCTAGCCATGAAATAATCTAAAACCTGCTTCACACAAGTGAAGCGACTTTGTGAAGTTGAAACTTATTTGAAATATTGAGATGACTTTTCTGAGTCCTGAGAGCTGAACTGGTAAAGAAACTGCTCCACAGTCTGAAGGTGGTGAGTTCAAATGCCAACTTTGCCATCTGTGTTTTTCTGTTTCATTAAGGTTTCTCTTATGCATAAAAAACCTGCTCCTGAACTCACTGAAACGCGTTAGAGGAAGAAGGCCCAACATGTTTCTGTCTTCTTTTAGGACAAAGAGTAAAAACATCTCTCCAACCAATGACTCATAACTCAGCTGAGACGTCTCAAAGGAGTTTGAGCCCGCTGACGGAGGCCACGCTGATGTTTTTAATCTGGTTTTAAGAGCTATAACCACCTCTGGCTACTTTTTTGCAGCCTGAAATACTTTTTCATCACATTTCATTTTCATCTCCTTTGCAACCTCCAAGCTGTTGCTGCTGACTATGACCCATGTTAGAGTCCCAGTCCTGCATGACTGGTTTCACAATTTATTTATTTTTTTTGACATACAATACTGTTACTTTTTCGACATACCATACTACAACTTTTGAATGGCTTTTTTCAACATAAGAATGCTATAACTGATTTCCTCATGCTTCAGTGTCACAGTGGCTCAGGGGTTAACTCTGTGTCAAAAGCCAATCACCAAGTAGTCATTGCAGATTCTAAGCCAAGTTCAATTCCCAGTCCTGGCATTTCCTTTTGATGAAGATTTTTTTTTTTTTGGACATACCATACCATAACTTGCTTTTTTCAACATACCGTACTATGACTTTTTTCGACATACAGTACATACTATGTTTTTTTTGTCACTTTTTTGACAAACTATACTAAGAGTTTTACTTCAGTGTTTTTGACATGTAATGCTTTGATCAATATACCATACTATGACTTTCTAATAGCTTTCTTGACATACGATGCTATAACTGTATTATATTTTATGTGGAGGCAGTGTCTCAGTAAGCACAGCTCCCACTAGCAAGTAGATACTGCAGACTCTGACCCAGGCTCGAGTCCTAGTCCAAGCTTTTGGAGTTTGTATGTTCTTCCAGACTTTCTTTGACATACTATACTATCACTTTTTCCAACATACTATGGTTATTTTTGACATACTATACTCTGACTCCCTATGGATCAATTAAATTTATGCTAATTAAAACCATTCCCACTTTTCCAACTATTCTCACAACTTCACCTTCTTCTTACGCAATTTAGCTTTTTGGCATTCACGAGCATTTTTTGCAGGAAATGCATTTTATAGAAAGTGGTTTTTCCATACTCAATGGTTTTGGCGTGTTTTTATTGAACTCTTGTTCTGTATTGTGAACCTATTATTATTACTATTATATTGTTTGTGATGTTAAGCCTGTTAGAATTGCTGTGTAGTGGTTGCATATTTACAGCAGGCGACTTGAGGCAGAGGTACGGTACAGCCCAAACAAGTGTTTATTTCACCAACAATTATTTAACACAAAATGGAAGCCATGATCTCAACATTAAAAAAAACTGAGGACAACAGGCAGCATGTGGTCCTGACAGCAGTAGTGCTAAATGGAAACTGGCAGCCTTCTATAGCGTGCCACTGACAAACAATTATACAAACTACTTCCCTACTCTCAATTTACTTTGCATTATGTTACCTACTACAATCACACATCGTTAGCCTGATCAACTAATCACAGTACTCAAACACCCCTTCACTAATTGAGACATGGTATCTCCCAGAACCTTTAAAAGGGGGCTTGCTAACCTGGGGACTCTTTTAGACCAGACACAACACAGGTGAGTGACTTGAAGACAAATGTTTTACTATTGCACAGTCAGCAACAGTTAACCTGCATTCAACTAATCAGGCGAAGATTATACCATATTGCACGTATTTATGTATTCAAGCCAGTAAACTGAGTGCTGTGTGTGTTTCTCTTGACAGGGCTGGCCTCCAATAGAAACCAACTGCAACATCCACGAGGCACATTGTTAATATATTTCAATAAACATTCAAAATTTTCAAAAGTTTGTTCCTTATTTCATTTACCAGTCACATAATTTGAGCTATTGGATTCTTATGCTGAAAAATATTAGTACTGAAAAGGACCTTCATTAAAAAGCTGTACAGATAGAGTTGGTAGGACTTGACCAGTAGTAGCAGAAACAGCAAAAGTTGAAGTAGAAGGAAGAAGGGCTTGAAGCAGTGTTGTATCACCACCAGAGGGAAGCATTGTACAGGTTTTAATCGTGACAGCAGCAGCAGCACTGCAGCTGTCAAAATACTATATAAAACATAAAAAGAAGCAGAACAACATACAGCTATTTTGTGAAGATTTATGACTAGATAAATAGATATATGTATAAATAAACAACTAAATAACGATTAACAGGTGGTCTTGTTGATCAAAATATAGGCAGAAGTTGTAATCTAGTAAAGCTTTGTAAAGTGGAGCTGCAGATTCAGCTTATACGCTACCAGAGACACAAAAACATGTAATTTAATACAATATTGTTTACATTTTCATTACAGCAGATTTAATGCAAAGTCAAATTGTGTTGCTCAGTTTATGACATTTTGTACATAAATATAAACCCAAATGAGGTCAAATTAAAGTGAAGATGCGGTTGAACAGGCAGAACTGAACTAACAAGCTGTTGTCCCTTTTGTCCAGTTCAGACTGAGTGATGGACTCTGAAGCCAGTGGGACGATGGAGGTGGCGGCACTCGGCCGGCCTTTCGGCCTCGGCATGTTGTACGACTGCCGCAAAGACTCACTCGTCCCTGGTAAGGATTCAGATGTAAATATACTTAATTAATGCATTCCAACCTGAACACCTTCTCTTGTCTGACTGGTTGTGGAAGCCAAACTTGATTTGTTTGTTCTTCTTTTGCAGGAATGACGCTGTGGGACCATGATGACCTGAAAAGTAATATTGGAGAAAGACCGCAGAACTATAATGATTTTGAGATAGTTGCATCTGAATCAATTGAGGACAAATCGTCAGCACTTAATGTTGAAGCATCGTTGAAGGCAAGTTTTTTAGGTGGACTGGTAGAGGTTGGAGGATCGGCCAAATACTTGAATGACAGTAAGACTTCCAAAAATCAGGCCAGAGTAACACTGAAGTACAAAGCTACCACAAAGGTCAAGGAACTGTCGATGGATCATCTTGGAAGAGGCAATGTGAAGCATCCGTATGTCTTTGATCAAGGATTAGCAACACATGTAGTCACAGCTATTCTTTATGGGGCACAAGCCTTCTTTGTATTTGACCGTGAGGTATCTGAAAAGGAAAGTCATCAAGAGATCCAGGGCAAGTTAAAGTTGATGATCAAAAAGATTCCCAGTGTTGACATAGGAGGGAAAGGTTCACTGAAAATGGAAGACAAGGAAAAAGAAAATGCTGAGAAATTCTCCTGCAGATTCTTTGGAGACTTTTCTCTTGAAAAGAATCCTGTGTCCTTTCAGGATGCAGTAGAAGTCTACCAAAGCCTGCCAAAATTGTTGGGAACCAAAGGGGAAAACGCGGTACCAATGAAAGTCTGGCTGTTGCCACTGACAAGTTTAGATGCTTCTGCTGCTAAACTTGTCCGTCAGATAAGTACAAGATTAGTTCAAGAATTACAGAGTGTCCTGGAAGATCTCACTGAGCTGGAAATGAAGTACAATGATGCATTGAGAACCACCGCTGCACAGCAGTTCCCACAAATTGGCAAAAAGCTTAAAACATTCAAAGGAATGTGCTCCGAGTTCAAGCTGGAGTTCCAACGAACCTTGGCGAAGAAACTTCCGTCAATCCGAGGCGGAGGAGAAATGGAAGCTGTGCTTGCAGAGATACTGAAGAAGAGACATTCTTCTCCTTTCAACAGCCAAAACCTGAACGAGTGGATGGACTGTAAAGAAAGAGAAGTTGACACATTGATGTCTTTCACCAAAATGATGACAAACGCCAAGATCATCCCAACTCAAAATCATCTGTTCAAAGAAGTTCTCAGTGCAGAGCATGCTGTGTGTTTTGTCTTCACCTCATTAGGAAGTGCTGAACCGTACCTCTCCGCTTTATCAAACCACTTAAAACAAATATCAGAAGACCCTCAAGATGCACATACTCAATATGTAGAGAAGGAACAATGGTACGCCTCAAAAGAAGTAGCAGACAAAATGAGGCAAGAGGCAAAGCTCTTCAGTGACTTTGCAGAGGCCAACAAGGAGAACAGGAACATTAAGTTCCTGGCAGTGGGTTCAACAAATGAGACACAGAAAGGTTCAAGCATTTTGCTTTATAAAGATGGCTTTTCTGTTAATGAGAACTTTGAGCCTCCTTCAAAGCCTGAAACAGTGACAGTAAGTGATATAAGCCACAACAGTGTGACACTGAAAATTTCTCCACCCAGATTTGGAGCACAGAACATCACGTCCTACTCTGTTGAGTACTGTGCCAGTGGAGAGGTGGAATGGAAACAGAAGACAGCATCAAAAGCCCAAAAAGAAGTCACAGTGAGTGATCTTAGTCCTAACACAGAGTATATGTACAGATGCAGAGCAGTGACCTCAGCAGGTGTTGGGCCAGCCAATGAAGTCAGTGTTCCCATTAAAACCTTACCTTGCTACCCTCCTGGAAAACCTCAAGTTGAACCAAACTCAAGAGAGATATCAGTTAGTTGGGAGAAACCTGCCGAGCTTGGAGAAGATGTCCAAATTTTGAGGTACATTGTGGAGTACGCCAAAACAAACAGCGGGGTGAAAGAGGAAGATCTCCAATGGAAGCAAACAATGGCAGCAGCTGATAAGGCGATCATTTCAGAGCTTGAGTCAGAGACAGAATATGTTGTCAGGGTCAGATGTGATTGTGGTGAGGCTGGCAGAAGCAAAGAAAGCATCGCTGTTAACGTCTGCACAACAATTTTTACACTAGCTGAATTCCTCAAAAGTTCAAGCAAAAGGATAAATTCTGAATCACCCTCAGTTTATAAACTGACTCTGACAAAAGAAGAAGATATGGACATCGAGGGATGCCGGAGATTCAGTTTTGGCAAAGAGAGCATGAGGCAAAATTGCACTATAATGTTGTTTGGCATGACCGGCTCAGGACTATCCACTCTGATCAATGCAATGATCAACTACATCGTTGGCGTAGAGTGGATGGACAATTTTAGATTCAAATTAATTGATGATGATCAGCCGAGATCACATGCTGAAATTCAGACCTCTAAAGTCACTGTGTACAAAATCAACCACCAGGAGGGTTTTAAAATCAACTACTCGCTGACCATTGTTGACACTCCAGGTTTTGAAGACACAGGAGGCGTAGAAAGAAACGAGGAGATCATTGAACATCTGTGTAATGTCTTCTCTGCTGAGTGTGGGCTGAGTGAAATTGACGCTGTGTGTTTTGTAACTCAGGCTGCTATAGCACGACTCACCCCATCACAGAAGTCTGTGTTTGAGTCCGTGCTCTCAGTCTTTGGCAAAGATGTGGCAGAAAACGTCCAGGTGCTTGTGACATTCGCAGATAGACAGCAACCACCAGTTCTAGAGGCAATCAATGCTTCAGGTATCCAATGTCCTAAAACAAAAGACGGCCTGCCAGTTCACCTCAGATTCAACAATTCAGTGTTGTTTAGAGACAACAGATCATCTACAGCATGTAGCATGAGTGGAGAAGATGAAGATGAAGATAGAGGCTTTGATCAGATGTTTTGGAACATGTGGACAAAAAGCATGAAGAGGTTATTTGTTGGTTTGGATGCCATAGACACCAAAAGCTTGACAATGACCAAAGAGGTCCTCAGAGAAAGAAAGCAGCTCGAGAGTTCGTATGAAAATTTGCAGAAGCAGGTTAAAGTTGGGTTAGCCAAGCTCGTGGAGTTGAAAGAGACGTATGAAACCCTTGAAAAACACGAGGCAGAGATCAACAGAAAGGAGAACTTTGAGTTTGAAGTCACTGTCATGAAGCCTTTTAAAGTAGATATTTCTAGTACTGGATCTCACAAGTACAGGTGGGAGTATGAGGAGGTTAAAGAAAAGAAAACAGTGACGGAGCTGAAAAAGAAGTACCTAGAATCCACAGAGGCTAACACACCTGTTCAGGAATTGATTGATAAACTGAAGGCTGAATGTAATCGGGTGGAGGCGGAGGTGGTGAAACTGATAGAGAGCTCTGCCGAGTGTTTAAACAGACTTAAAGAAAAAACGCTGAAGCCAGATCCCCTCTCCACTTCAGAGTACATTGACATGCTTATTGACGCAGAGACATCTGAGGCCAAGCCAGGCTGGAAGAGTTAAATCCCTGAAAGCTAAACAAAAAAAGAAGAAACACAAAGAAAGAAAATACGCAGTTTTTGGGTTTTAAAATCCAGAGCATACACGGCCTAAACAGATGGAACCAAGACAAACAGGAGAGCCATTCAGACACAGATAATAAACAACGAACAAAATGAGGAGAGAGAGTCTCAATATGGCGATAAAGATAAAGACTGAAGTTTTCTATTGTACAAACATATTCCTGCAGGAGGCATTTGCATGTGAGAAGGAAAACCTAGATTAACTGTTGACTGTTGACCTAATCATGTGCTGGAATTACATTGTCTGTAAGATAAATAAATAATTATGAATCCATAAATCAAGTTACATATGCTCAATATTTTCACATTGATTTAAGCTGGCGTAGTTCTGATTGTTTAGCATGATAGCTAAAATCTGGGCCTTTCCAAACAGGTCTTCTGTGTGATCTTGAGGCCTTCAATAGGTATAGTCATCCAATTTTTTTTTTTAAGATTATTTTTAATTTATAATTGTGACAGTGGATACACATGAAAAGGGGAGAGAGATGGGGGGGTATGACTCAGCAAAGGGCCGCAGGTTAGATCCGAACTGTGGCCACTGCAGGACTCAGCTAACATGGGAGGAACGCTCTTACCGGGTGAGCTAGAGGCCACCCCCGACTCCCAGAATGTTGTCAGGTGTTTGTCTCTTCCTGACTATCTTTCTCTTCTTTAGTGTTTTTCATACACAGTTTTGGAGATGCTGCCACTTTCCTGACTGTGTTACTTCTATCTATCAATGATGCATAGAATCTCGGAGCCGAGCTGTAGGTCATTCAGGCCCTGGGTGTGTAACCGAGTGGGATTTGGCCACCTGATGTCTCATAGAAGACAGGAAATCCATGGCACAGCTAACTTTTTGGATAAAAATGTCTGCACTTTTCTGGAAGGGGACTAACTGGGCGAACAAGTCTTGTTCATTATTGTTTTATGTGTGATTTCAATACATTTCTGTGAGATTCAAATTAGTTTTTTCTTTTGTATGTATAGTTATGTAACAATTTTTACATTCATGCGACATCACTACAGCACACATATCCTGATAGCCCAGGATGTCTATAATTTGATTGTGCATTACAAGGTGACACACCTCAACTAAAACTAGAAAACTCACTCTGTATAATAATAAAATAAATAAAAAAAATATATACTATAATTACTTTTGACTGCAGGTATTTCTTTCAGGCTGCATACAGCTTTACAGCAACCTTCATGGAGCCTTTTATATAATCTGAGATAAACCCCAGGGCAGGACTTTCAGATCCCCTTTGCACCCAGTCCAAGATCTATAGTACCCACGATGGCAAAGAGACCTCAATAAAGGGCCCTGTGGAACACACAAAGGACCTGCAGATCCTCCTCACTACATGGGAGCCTTCAAGGCCCCCCAGATGCTCCTCTGGAAGACTACAGTTAACATTGGACTCGAGTCTGGGCTCAAGACATTTTCTATTGTCTCTGTTGTCTTGGACTCGTTGGTATTAGGACTCAGACTTGTCTCGGACTCAGTCGTTGGACTTGTCAAATATTCTAGTTTATCTCGACCGAGTCAAATACTATTTGGGTTTTTTTCAGTTCAAGAATGTAAGCATGTTTTTTTTTTTAAGTGACTCCTATGTTGCTTGTTATTTTTTACATTTTTAATTTGCAGTCCAGAATGTTCTTCTTACACAAGAATAAAAAAAGACCTCATCAACATCTAATATGGAAACTTGCACTTCACCTTTATGTGACCTTCATGAAATTGTTATACCTTAAGTCAATAATGTGGCCTAATTTGATCCTTCCTTTCTCCGTCTTGACTGTGTATCATTTGGACTCGATCTTGACTTAAACTTCACGTTTTTTTAACTCTTTCTTGGCTCGGTCTCTCGACTAGTCCTGGTCTTGGACTTGACAAAGGTGGACTTGACTACAGCCCCGGTTAACACTGTCAACAACTCTCTTTAATGTAATTGCATCCACATTTGCATGCAGGACTTTCCCCAGACCCTGACCCTGTCTTGTTGCTTTGAGAGACAAACGGATCAACAGTTCAGCCGAGTAGTTCGTGCAGGACGCTCAGAAATCTCTCTTAATCTGCTCCAATCCTCCCTGCAGCCGTCAACAGCCCCGGGCAGAGCTGGACTCTCTCCAGTCTCCTCACATATTAGCCCAGCTCTTAGTCTGGAGACACCAGATTAACGCTCAAATCAATTAGACCCAGCAGCAGATGAGTCAATTACCCCCTACCCCCCACCCCTTTACACTTCAGTGGTGTTTATGCTTGACATCTTGTAGGGAAAGGATATGGGAGGGGAGTTTTGCTCTCTTCATTATGGTGGTGTTTGTTTAGAGGTTAAAAGAGGCAGAATAGGAAGTCTGAATCACAAGGCTGCCTGGGGCTGTCCGGGTGGGGAGGCCAGAAAAGCGGTTCAGTGTTTAGAAGCATGAAGTAAGCACGTTAGCAGAGCATTTCAAAGTTTAAGGGTAGTTTTGTGCAGTTTAGGTTAATTATTTTTAATTAAATTGAGATTACATTATGAATTTATTACTGTTAAAGGTCTCCTATTGACAAACATTGAATGATTAGAGCAGACTTGGCTTTTTCGGTTGGGGGAGGGGCTTAAAGAGACAGGTGCTAAAATGGAGCATGGGGGGGATACAGGTACATTCAGACAGTATGATAAAGATTTCTTTAGGTCAAAGAATTTAAATATGTTCTAGTAGAAACCCAAAATACAAGTATGAACCTTAAAATGAGCATGTTATGAGACTTATATATATATATATATATATATATATATATATATATATATATATATATATATATATATATATACTGTATACATACAGATGTATTTTTATACAGTAAGAAATAATTTAGCAAAAATGAATACAAAGTGTCTGTGAGATGTGTGAAGCCATTGAGCCACAGATCTGCAAATGAGTCGGTACAATTTAATCAAAGGTGTACGACAAACACAATTATAATAAGACCAAAGACATTCACCTACAGTTTTAGGTCTTTCTCTCAGTTTGAGACGAGAGATAAAACCCTAAGGTGTCCGTTGTAGCCCCTTCATCTGTAATCATTTAATCCAGAAAGTTAAGCACGTTTGCACATGCTCGTTCTGCTCCAGCTAAATAAGACAAATGCTCTTTTATTTATAATTATATACTTAAGCTTTTCTTATTTATGTTTTAGCAGTTTTGCCTAAAACATAATTAGCCAAAACTGCTAAAATTCACCCGTTACTTGTATTGTTAGTTATACAGTATTTTATATCTACATTAATTTGGTTTCAAGTGAGCATAAAGTTGATTTACTGCAGAACTTTCTCTCTAAAAACATCAGAACATTCATGGAGGGAGGATTTATTAGGTTTTAGATTTAGCTAGATGGACCCGATGAAGTGGACACTTTGTATGTGTGTGAAAGTTCTGTTGAATCTGCTACTTTGATCTACATTACATGTCTTTCTATCCCAGAAGAAGGATCACTCCTTGGTTGCTCTTCATGCGTCTTTTTATCCCTCCATACAGACTTTTTTTGTGTATTTCTTCTGTAACTCAGGGTCTAGGTGTGGTGTGCTCAACAGATGTTATCAGTTATTATGTTATGAGGCTATGCCTCACTTGACTATTTATAGTATAGTATAGTATATAGTATAGTATATAGTAAGTGCATTCACCTAATGTGTGTTATAGTGGTCCACCTGAACTTGAACTGGAACTCTGATGCCGTGCTTGACTTAGGCTTCTCTTTATTAATCCTTTTGGAATGACTCCCGCAAGGAAATTGAAATTCCCAACATCATTTTAGAAAGAAGAATACAGTATAGAGAAAAAAAGAGGAAGACAGTATTAATATAACAGTAATAATAATAACAATTAAAAAAAAAACCTTTGATGTGAACTAGCAGTGCACACTCATTATCCTCCACGGAGAGCCTTTTATTTGTCTGTCAGTCTGCAGAGCGAGCGCCCTCCTGACGTCTGTCCGTGCACTGTCCGCGTCCCGCCTGCATGTGGCGGGATTCCCAGGCCTCCCCGGTGCTTAGGCAGCAGCTCGTTCGCTGACCCTCTGTGACCTGCTTTCATCACTGTTTGGATGTATGTGTGTCTGTTTGAGTGTGTGGGGGAGAGAGAGAGAGAGAGAGAGAGAGGAGCCTCATGAGAGCGCATGTTCTGCTAACAGGTGTGTAAATGTGATGCTGGTGGTTGCCTCAGTGCAGAGTGCTGTCCAGTCAAAGTCCAGCAGTTATCAGTCCAGGAGTGATTATCTCTATCATTAGGCTGCAGAGGACACAGCAGCCCGCAGGAGAATGTCCGCTCTATAACAAAGATAGTCATTTGGTCAAACAGCTTGAAAGCCCATGTGTTTAGGTTGAGTTTTAAAGCAGGAAGTAGTCTGACAAACGTTATCATAGAGCAGAGAAAAGTAAAGAAGTGGCTCAAACCTTAAAAAAAAAAACTATCACTAAAGAAGACTGTTGATACAGGATGCAAAAACCCGGATTATGTTTCATGATTCTTTCTTTTAAAAAAATGCTCCCTTCTATAATAATCTGCTTATAACAGTCTCAGGAAGGAACTTGTTTTGGACCCTGATAAATCCCTAACCCCGAACCCTAACCCACATGCAATATTAAATGAACTGTTAACACAATACAGTGATGTTAAATTAGCAGGATTCATGGCTAATTTGCTCTTACCAGTGTATCACCATATGTATTTTGTCCATAGCAAATCCCCGCCAATGGGTTCCAAAATATCCCAGTTAGGTATTTAATGCAGTAAACATATTCCTTCTTAACCGTCATTCCCCAAAAGAACCACACAGACCTGCTTTGTAGCACGACCCAAATTGTCTTCAAAACTTGCCATTTGTAGCCTGTAGCTCGAAGTTTGTTGTTTCCCAAAGCCAAGGGATTTTCAGAAAGGCAAACACAGAGGGCGGAAGGTGAGGGACATCCGGAGCGTGAGCCAGACTGGGAAGTACATTTCCAGGATATCAAGACTACCTTAACTTCCTGCTTTGCTGCTCCCATTATAATTACAGGAGGCCACTAAAGGGCGCCTCCACTTTAAATATTAACATGAGACGTAATTGCTGCTTGGACATATTACCTATGGGAGCGTTTTTTCAGGGGAGGACTGTGTCGGTATGGTAAAGGTTAGGGAAGAATTGTGGTTATAGAACATACTCACTGGGATAAGATTATGGTTAGGGTTTTTTTTTTTTTATAATTAGACCCCAAACTCCTGGAGGCACACAAAATCTTAAACATGGGGGCAACAGAGAACATGCTTAATGGGTTGTTTTGGAAGGTATACTGACAGATGACTTGTCCTGTCTTTGAGGTATGAGGACTTCCTTTATGTTGATTGATTTAGTCTGTATTGTCTGATCCAGATCCTTGCTGATTCTAATTGTATAAGGAGGCCCATTCAAAGACGGATGACTGCAGTCAACAAACTTTGAAAGCAAAGATTCTT
>JABXJD010000071.1:2085000-2217500 GCA_013375575.1 Percina caprodes
TCCACTTTGGGGAAGAAATTCATTTAAGCCTGTCAGAGAAAACATTCAAGGCTATGTTAAAAATAATAATAATAATAATAATAATAATAATAGCCTAATAAAATAAAAGAGAATCTAAATTGAGTGATTTGTAAACGGAGTCTGGCAGAGGAGAACAGCCGGTGTGAGTTGAGATGTTATCTCAGAGCCGGACAGTGGAGGACAGACAGGAGGCGTGGCTTTCTGGGGGATTATCTCGAGGTGCGCCTCGCGGACAGAGCTGTGATTGGTTGGCACTCCTGGCAAGCGGCACGCGACTATGGATGTCGCTATAAAGAATCCTCGCGTGCCGGTTCTTCAACTAAACACTGAGTGTTGACCGCGAGCAGCGAGCGCAGCGCAACGCGTTGATACAGAAGAAAGAAGCAGTGCGTCACATTGTTAGCGCGACAACGGGACAGAGAAGCAGCAGCGGGCAAACATGGACAGTGTGCTGGACCCTTTCTCTGGACTCGACTCTTTCTCCTCCCCTCCTTATTTCGACGATGACGAGTTTTTCACCGACCAGTCCTCGAGAGACGGACACTTGGACACTGATGACTTTTTGGATGACGACGTCGACTTCCTGGCCAGTCATTTCCAAGACTACTACAGCAAAGACGGAGGCGACAGAGCAGCGCCCCGCGATGGAGACTACGACACCGGCAACATGTCCTTCTCCTCATCGTCCTCCACTTTTTCCTACGGCACCCCGGACCTGTCCCCCCGTCACGGCGGGCCGTTGCTGAAGCGGAGGCGGCGGATGCGGTCCGACATGGAGATGCAGCACCTGAGACAGGCGGCCAACGTCCGGGAGCGGCGGAGGATGCAGTCCATCAATGACGCGTTCGAGGGTCTCCGCTCGCACATCCCGACCCTGCCCTACGAGAAGAGACTGTCCAAAGTGGACACGCTGCGGCTCGCCATCGGCTACATCAACTTCCTCGCCGAGCTCGTGCAGTCCGATCTACCCATCCGAAACTCCAGCAGCGAGACGCACGCGCAACCCAAGAAGGTCATCATCTGTCACAGAGGAACAAGTAGGTCCAATTTAAGACCATATATACGTCTAAATTCAGATTTTTGATAGTAAAAGATCAACAACTGTCATGTATTAGTTTGGATTTATGCAGCATGCATCATATGTTGATCAACATAATGAAGCAATTTTAACGCGCTTCTTCCTTTTTCTCTTCCCAGGGTCTCCCTCCCCCAGCGACCCGGACTACGGCCTGCCTCCCTGGCCGGACACTCTCTGTCCTGGTCGGATGAAAAGCAACTCCGGGAGCAGAACATCATCCGCACCGCCAAGGTGTGGACACCGGAAGACCCCCGAAAACTGCACAGCAAATCGGGCCTCACAGACATTGAAAACGAGCCTCCCTTCGGCCTGGTGGCCTGAACAAAAACACCCGAGTCCTTGCGACTTGTCCTGTAAAACGCACATGAATACACGTTTACGTACATTTACGCACGTAAATGTGAAGACTATAACGTTGATTATGTTAATGTTAACGTGCGCTCTAAAGGCGCATTGCAAAAGAAAAATGTGAACACCATGTGAGCTTACTGTACGCCTTCCCCCCCCCCGATATTGTATTCAATGTTGTAAATAGTTTTATCATGTTGATAATTTTATTTTTGTAATTCAGGCAACTGGCAATCATGTATTTATTTTTCTCCCACAAGTGATAATATATGTTTTAATTTAAACCAATGAATAAGAGGACATATTTTTATATTGTTGTACAATGATTTATATTTATGTTCAATCTGCAAAATAAAAGCACTTACTAATGAGAAAAAAAAACGTTCTTTCTGTTTTTTTCTCATGCTATATCTTATTATTTTTTTAATCTGGTCAAATGTGAAATAAGATGTAAAGCATCAGCATGTTAGTAGAGCAAGCCTAGCAGCGAATGGTTTTAATGGAGACACACGTGAAGACAAAGTTTTCCCTTCAGAAACGCAACAGAAAAGAAAACAGAAAAAGGTACAATCAAACATATTGGATATTAATAGGAAATAAACAATAAATACAGAAACAAATATAGCTTATTCAAAATAGATGTTTAACATAAGGAAAATTAGGCTAAATGGGTTGAGTGCATTCTCTCAATCCATACTAACACAAACAGAAATGGCATTTATATTTCGTGTTTGTGACAAACTATATGCTTATCATATTGAATCATAAGCCTATGTTGTCACCAGCTCTTCAGTATTATGACTATAGGAGACCTGAACACCTGAAAAATAAAGATGTAGATTTCAATTTTGGAGATTTTCTAATAGATTTGTTTGATGTACCTTCAAACTATCCCGAAAAAGTGGGATGTTTTGAATATGGAGAAAGTTTTGAACAATACAGGAGAATTATGCTTTCCTTTTACATGAATATTGACATTTGCAACATAATGAGATCCAGAAAAGGTACAAGTTGTTGCATAAAAATTCACCAGAATGCTGGAAATTAAGTGTTTGACGCTCAACATGTTAAAAGGGATGACCCCAGAGGCCCCCTTCTAATGTGTTCCCCCATGTCCATAAAATACACATATGATAGCTTTTTTTATTCATAAATGATAAACAAACAATTCACTGAAACATTACAACGAGTCCCAAAGCCAAAAAACACAGAGAGGAAAGCTGGGAGGGAGGGAGACCAAACAACAAAGAAACAGACACACACAAACACATACACATACACAAACAGACACACACACACACAGAGACAGACACAAGACAAGGGACCAAACACCTGAGCAGGTTGAGGTCCGGCCTGTAGCCTGGTGCATAGAGTCAGCTATGCTGCACCAAGTGTCCAGGGTCTTTCCTGGCTTTCATGTACATTACATCCAAAAAGGAAAGGGTTCATGTACGGACAGACAAGTCATGAGGGGGTTTCCAACGGGTTGCAATCTTTTTCTTCGCAGCTGTAAATCCAGCAAATAGTCTAGAGCACGTTTTTGAGTTCTAGGGAACTGAAAGGCTCAAAACATTGACAGTAACAGGCACAGTAACATTAATCAAGGCGGACATTTTGGATGCGATATTGTTCCAGAAGTGACCAACAGGAGAGCACTCCCAGAACATATGAAGATAGGTGCCTTGTGCTTTTATTGGGCAGAAAGTGCATAAAGGACTGTTAATTATTTTCATGTGGTGCATTTTCACGGGGGTGAGATATATCCTACGGATGAAATTGTAGTGAATCTGCTGGAATGTTAGACCAACGTGTCCAGAGCCTCTCAATGGGAAGGGCTGAGAGGCCAGATATCACCAAGAACTGATACAACCTCGATACCATCCCACAGTCTGCACAGTAAATAAGGATGGATGGGCAAAGGGCTTTTCCAGGGAACACCATACGTCTTGAGAGCTGATCTTAATTGAAGGTAAAAGAAAAAAGAGGAACATGGTAGATTGAATGCGTTCTGCAAGCCACCCTCGCTAAAAAAGACACCGAAGCCCCCTCCCACCAATCAGGAGTATGACAGCTAGTTCATCAGTGGCATCTTGAAACTTTATCTATTATGCCTCATTAACAAGGGGGGGGGGGTTAGGGTAAGAGGGTTAGGGTTAGGGTTAGTTAAAACATCTATAAAAATGTTTTGAAGAAAAGTGGTAAAAATTGGAAAAAGCGGCAAAGCTTCGGAAAGACAACTCAAAAAAGGCGACAAAAAATGTAAAAAAATTTTCAATTGCACAACTGTGTGCAATTGTCTGCAAAACATTGAAAATGCGACAAAAAACCTAAAAAGGAATTATAACTTCGAAAAAAGACCAGTTTTGATAATGGGGGTAATCACACCTATGGGTGAGTGCATACCTACTGTGCAAGGTGAAACCTTTCAGCATGTATAGCTACTTTTCACTGTACCAGTCTAAAGGAGTGCCAATTAGAAAGGGAAGCCCACAGTTAACCCAAACTAATACAGCCCCGATATTGTGTGACATAAATATGCAAATGAGATGCTAATGAGGAGACAGCGTACACTCACAACAGCTGAAGGTGTTTAAAGCGCACGCTGGCGTGCAGCAGTATGGTGGCAAGCTGTTGAATGCTCCTCTGTGCTGCCAGGTGCTGCCGGGACAGATTTTCCCGTGGTACAGCGGCATCCCTCCAACATGTGTCCCCACGCCCCGCACCGCCAACACACTGCCGCATGCATATATGAACCATGAGGCCCCCCAAAGAAGCTGCAAACCAGGCTGAGGCGACATGCATAGCACTGCTGCAAGTATCTTATACGCTGTTAGGATTGGGAAAGTTTGGATTTTTAAAAACCTTCAGCACAACAGGTGGGCTAGCTCATATTTCTTTATTATAACTATTAGCATTTCAGAGGATTTTGTATGCCTGTGTGTTTTACAGCCAACATTCGGGCATATATCTATGTTTGTATGTATTTATTTATTTTGTTAGATTTTTATCTTTAAGGTTCCAAGAGTTCCTCTCTCTCTCTCTCTCTCTCTCTCTCTCTCTCACTCTCTCTCTCTCTCTCTCTCTCTCTCTCTCTCTCTCTCTCTCTCTCTCTCTCTCTCTCTCTCTCTGTAGCGCGACAGGAGCATGTAATCCTATTACAGCCATTGGAAAGTCAAATGTTAGGGAGTCAATGCTGGGCAACTTCATCTCTTTGGCAGGAGGGCCGGTTCCACTTTGATTGTGCGGCGGCAGAGCCGGGGGGTTAAAACAGTGGTAGCATTGTAGTTTCCTCGCACCTTAACGCTTTTGTGCCGTTGATGGTTTTTTAGTGCGCGGAGCGCCCCTCAACATCCTTTGGTGCGCTCGCAGCCAAGCGGAAGGGACAGGCTGAAATACTCCCGGCTATCTTGTCACTCCGGCTATGGGCTTTTGGCAAGGCTTTAAAGGACACGACCATTTTGCTGTCTGACAGGTTTTATTTTCCTTTAGTTCTCTGCAGGCCTGGACATTAGAGGGCCACGCCAAGAGCCGTAATTTGGTTGAGAAAGGGCTCGGCGCTGAGCTAAAAAGGCCGCTGATTCACCATATAGACAGGCAGCGCGCTTTCATACCTACAGTAAGCTCTCCAGGGCGGACAGCGACACAGAGCAGTAACCACGCTGCTGTGACAGGGCCGCGGAGTGATGGGAAATGTTGTATAATATTTGGCTCTCTTCTCTTCTCTTCTCTTCTCTTCTCTTCTCTTCTCTTCTCTTCTCTTCTCTTCTCTTCTCTTCTCTTCTCTTCTCTTCTCTTCTCTTCTCTTCTCTTCTCTTCTCTTCTCTTCTCTTCTACCAGCCTATTATTTTTGTAACTAATCTAATTCTGAGTTCTGAAAGTGACAATACCGAGAGAGAAAGAAAATCATATTAGTCTGATTTTAAAATGAAAATATGAAATCAGGTCCAGACAGAAAAAAAATCAGAGTAGGCCTACGTTTAAAATTCTGACATTCAAAGTCAATTATGAAGAAAAAAACAACAACATAACAATAATAACATATTCCACAGTGGTTGGATTTACGTTCAATAAAAGCAATGTAACTTTTTGTTTTCATCGTGAAGAAGACATCAACAGAAAGCAGTTTACAGAAGATGTGAGTGACTCAGGCTCTTTACTTACTGTAAGAACTCCAGTATGTTCATTCTATATCACCTTATACTTGTGCTTTATTATATATTTCAGATCCTTTATGCATCTGATGATGGCTGTAATTACGATCACGATGCATTCCTATACATTGAAGACCCACATTGGATACAAAAACAAAACAAGGAACAGTGTTATAATTTTTTTTTTAAGTCTTCTTTATTTTTTAATAACTGAGTAGCCTACATGTTGTAGTATTTCCATGTAAACATATAAATAATGTGACAGTAAATACATTGCATTCTATTGAAACGTACGTTAACCTAGTGTTAATGCTCACTACTCAAAGAGCTCAAAGGCTACTTAAATACCTAATAATACATGTTGTTTTCTTTGATCTGACTCGGTTGCTTTAACCCTTAAAATAAATGTCAGCTGAACTGTAATATGCACGTTTAAAAAAAAAAAATAGGTACATAGTTCCCCTGGATTTTCTACAATAAATTACATAAATGATCAAGGGGACACTTTTAAATGAGCCAAGTCCCATATTTTCCTCCCATCTTACAATTGGGGAAATTTGTGGCTGTTAACAAGTCATTTTCCTTCTCTCATGCAGAGACATTTCTTGCTTTTTTGGATCTCCATTGCATAGCTTTAGAGACGTTTCAGTCATACTGTTGAAAGTCATGCGATGTCAGGTACTACATGCAGAAAATGGCACTTTTACGCATCAATGGCTTTGAATTTGTGTATTGCACCCAAGGCTGAAAACTGAATTAACAGGTAACAAATAAAAAACAGACCATCGGGTCTAAAACCTCTGCGATCAAATAAAAAAAAGCACCAGAGAAGGTGTGAAGCTTTACTTAAACGGCTTTGACTCATAATGAGAAGAAAGTATCGCCTCTAATGCTGTCAAATCCGATTTAAGGCCGTATGTTAGTGCACTGGGAGAGACGCCTAACAACAGCCTTAAATCGGCTTGATTTTCAGATTATCTCTCTTCGGAAATACAGCCCGTGGAGTCATCATTAATACCTCTGACTCTCTGGTTTCTCCTGCCCAACATGGCATCAGTGTGCCAGCTGTGAGGCTGCCCTGCCCTGACTCTAAGACCCATGCCATGCGGGCGCTCGGACGCTCATATTAACTTAGCAGAGAGTCTGATCTGTGGTGACCAACATGTGTCTGCTGTAGTCGCATTGACAGAGCACGAAGCATAAGGAGATGTGTGGAAGGGATTGAAGGTGGCTGGGATCATTCTTCCTTCCCGTGCGCCTTTTTCTTTCAGACGTGACCTTCCAATCTAAATTACATCTTTATGGGCGCTTCCTTGTCCCGCTGCAACATATCGGTCTCCTTCGTGTTCCCCGATGATGCACCTGGTAGTTCAAACTTGGTCTCTTTTCATGCCCCGACGCCTGAGTCCCCTGCCCAACA
Source organism: Percina caprodes (assembly GCA_013375575.1). Classification (NCBI taxonomy): domain Eukaryota; kingdom Metazoa; phylum Chordata; class Actinopteri; order Perciformes; family Percidae; genus Percina; species Percina caprodes. The sequence continues at coordinate 2,092,019 of JABXJD010000071.1, forward strand.
GCTGCCTAAAAGCAAGCAAAGAGAGAGGCCCTTGCAGTGTCTTCGAGACGGGTTGGCACTGTTTCCACGTATTTAATGTTCTATCAGCTTTTGTCCAGGACACAATATGGCAACTGTAAAGCATGTGACGTTTTTGCAATAATAAAACACATTTTCAATGACGTGACACTAGGCTGAAAGCGCATGGTGGGCCAGCCAGGCTAAACATGTCCCTGCGTTTGTTTTGTGCGCCCCGAGCCAATTAACAGCCACTTCTTTTCGCCGCGCCTTGATAAGGCAATTAAATTTATGTCTTCTATTTTTTTTTCAAGGAGAGAAAGGAGGTGGATTTGGTGTGTTCTCATCCTCGGAAGGCGATTTTCTTGCCATCACCTGGCGCTTTTCTCCACAAGAGAGGAAACTGTGCCGGGTGCCCTTGGAACCATACGGCCCTCACCATCCTCCCCCATTGTTTCCCACGTTGATCACTCATTACCGGGATTTAACACATCCTTTATTAGCAATGTTTTGTGTCATATTTTTATCCGCAAGATTAAGCAGATGCTGCGATTGTAAAATCCAAACTGTAGGGCTACTTAAGGCTGAAAGAGAGACAGGCACTCGGTTGCAAACGAGGGAAAGAAAAAAAAAAAAAGCTATGGGCACATCTTCAGAGGAATAAAACATTTAGGAGCCATAAACAGACTTCAACCTGCTCTATTTCAGCCTTTGTGTTGTTTGTGAATAATTAATGTTAATAGGGGCAGGTTTGTATACTTTGAATGCGGGACCACAGGTGCGGAGTGACAGGATGAATAACCGGCCCTGATTTTTGCCAAAGCTCGAGGGCTCTTGTCCAGGGTCTCCAAGCTGATGGAAAATATTGTCATGTCTTTGATTCGCAGCATTACTTTCAACGAGAACAAAGCCGGGTGATGAAAAGCTTATGTTGGAGTGAAACGGGCGATGACGGTGGCCGCTTCAGACTCCTGAAAGACAGAGAAAGGGGGCGAGTCAATGGCAATGCGCGCTTCTGGTTTTGTGCGCAAGTGCTCCATCTAACTCAAATAAAGGAGCCTTTCCAACTTTTAAAGGACGTCGTTTTTGCCTTTAATAAAGGATGGAGGGCTGTAGCCATTAAGCATATGGTAAGGCGCTGGTCCTTTGTCCCCATAAAGCCCTTGACATACTAAGTTGTGTTCTTTCCGGGATATTTAACTTGCACCAACTTATGCGCCGGCAACAAGTGGCTCTGGGGGCGCACGAGCAGCTTTCCCCATTGACAAAACCAGCGTGGCTAAGAAAGAAGATTTAGTGGGTAACTCATCACATGAGCAGCTTATTTCTAAATGACACGCACTGTCGTACATTTTAGGGAAATTAGGCTACTTTATTTTTTTGTACTTGGAGCGAGATGCGTTACTTTGGCTATGATCCAAAGACTACTCTTTTGGCGCATGGATATCCATGGCAACGCATGGACAGACCCAGGACTGAAGTGAGTGCGCATGAAGTACATTTTTAACTCTAGGAAAAAATAAGATAAATTAGTCAGAAATGTCCCTTTTGAATCTCGCTCATGATAAATAGTGTTTTGTCTACATACGGTGCCAATTGGGACTGCAGTCTACAAAACAAATGCCTAAAAATATGTCTAAGATTTGACCAATTTGACCAAAGAATTCCCAAAATATATTACATTATCCTTATTAACTCTGATGTCGACTGCAGTGCATTCATGCGTAAAAGCTGGTGGCGTGTTTCCAGTTTCGCCTTATTGCGTAATGGTGCCTCTGCTGCGCGCTGGATCTACACTTGGCTGCATGTCGCTCCTCCAATGAGAACACCAGAGACATGTGATTTGCCGTATCAACAAATAGGACCAGTTTATTTGAGGAGGCCTCCAATATGAAGCGACGGTGGAAACGGTCGGAGACTAAATGTGGGTTGTGACGAGAAAACTCCTTTCGATGAAAGCTGTAAATGCATCATGTTCAGCACGCTCGCATGTCTAATCTGGGACATCATCAGATTAACGAAAATATTCAACACAACATATTGAAATAACAAAATAACAGGCTGTTATTACAGTGTGTGGGAGTAAAACCTATATATATATATATATATATATATATATATATGTGTGTGTGTGTGTGTGCGTGCGTGTGTGTGTGTGTGTGTGTGTGTGTGTGTGTGCGTGCGTGTCAATCTGGTACATCGATGCGCTGAAAATGAGGTGTTACAGACAGATAATCTAATAAGTAGTTCCTAGACGTAGCCTATTCTTGACTTTGTATTTGGTCTGATTAGAGAAAAGTTTTGAACGCGCGCGCGCGTGTGTGTGTGTGTGTGTGTGTGTGTGTGGCGTCGTGTGACGGGGCCAGCTGGCCGCCTCTGGCCTTTGAAAACCCCCCTGGTGGACGGAACACGGCGGGCTGACCTCCGCGCCGGAGGACGGGAGATGCGCCTTTGAATGAATTAGCCATAAAGACGTCTTGCTATGATCATTGTTGCGGCTGAAAGCCGAGTGGATATGAGAGGCATTGTGCACAGCTTTTGCGTGCCCCATCATGAAATATTACAGTCTATTCACGAGGCAGCACCATTGAAAAGATATGGAAATGAAGCAGACTGTGCTGATTTCAAGACAGGAGACAAAAAGCAATACATAGCCTTCATAAATAGGCTATAATAAATAAGTAGCCTATGCAAGCACTTGTTGCATTTTTTCAGGGAAACAGAAAAGTGATCTCAGGCTTTTAGCAGTGATTCATTTGTTCTGTAGAAAAGGTCTACCAGCTCGCAACCCGCACGCGTTGACAAATGATCCATTTTCTTTTTTTAACTTTGCAAAAAAAAAAAAAAATCCTTGAATAACTCAACAAAAAAGTGATAAATTACAAATATGCTAATTTCAGTCACGGCCGTTTGTACGTGTGCGTCTCCATCCATCTCCTACATTCTGAGCTGCTGATCCCCGTCGTGCGCTAGAAGACACTCAACCCGTTTAGACTGGGGCTCTTTTGTTCGACTTCAGCCTCCAGGGAAGTTTAGTTTTAGTTTTTAATACCCCCACACACACACACACACACACACACAAATGCCCATCCCTTGCTCTGTCAGTTGCCAGGATTCAGATGTGTAAAAGCATGCATCATTTTTCACCAGCTCTCCGTTTTGATATCGACAAAGCGGCTGCTATGGAACAGCCTCTCCGCTTGTTCGCTGGCTTGAACTTCACTGACGTCCGACTGCTCTCTTTTCCTCGTCTGAACGCGGCGCAGCGGGGATGGATTTGCAAGACAAATGCAGCTGTGTGTGTGTGAGGGAGTCAAGTGGCACAAAAAGGCCGTTTAAGTCAGCCGATGGGTTGGAGAAAGTCAGCATTATGCGGATGTCAAATCAATCAAAAACAAAAGACTGCATGCAGAAAATACTGCGTTTGTGGTGTTGAAACTGCAACTGCAAAGTTTGTCAAATCGGGAAGACTGCAAAGCAAATCTTACTGTTGGTATGTAATCGACACATTTGGAAATGGTCAAATATTTGAAGGACCTTTTTTGGCACTTTGTGGGTGTTTTCCATTCAGAATAAACCCAGATTACACATCATCCTCTTGAAAAAAAAAAGCAACACAGAACATTTCTTAGCGTTAACAAGTGGCAATGCTTCACAGAGACACGTGTCCACTTGGAATAGAGGACAAAATGTATTTTAATACTCATGATTAAGTTAGTAGACTGGTAGAACAGGACGCAACCCTCAGGATAAGAGACAACCGTAATAAACCCATACTACACCAAGTGCAACTTGCACAAACATAGGTTTTAATTTCATCTTTATAAATACTATTTAACTAGTTGTACATTTTTATTTCCAACTTGTGTATATACTGTACATTTAAAATTTAAACCTTTGTATTTCTCATATTTATTGTTTATGTATTTGTTCTTGTATTCCTTCCTATTAATTATACAAGTAGATCCGATCAGACAATCTGATTGGTCAATAGACGTTTCGAACGTGCTCAAATCAGCATGACAGCTCACCCAGAGCACACCTGGCTCTTTACTTAAAATATCACTCCGCCATTTCCACAGTGGAACACACAAAAGCTCTCCAACTAACGTTATAGTTAGGGACAGTTAGGCATTTTGTTCTGCCAATCTGCTAAAAAAAATTCTTACCAATAGCGTTTTTTACAGCGTGTTCCCACAGGTTTCTAGTACATCCCAATTTATCCAAACGCCAATTTATGAGACCAATGGCTTGAATGGATTCGGCACCCCTAACAACCCCTAGTTAGACATCTCAAAAGCTAAAAAATATATATATTTTCACTATTTTTACCCAGGCCCGTGGATAAATTGGCAGGTGTTATTAGACACCTATAGCAACACATGGTAAAAAAAAAAGCTATTGATAAGAATTTTTTTGGCAGATTGGCAAAAAAAAAACTTAATTTCCCTAACTATTAGTATATCAAGTGATTTATTGGATTAAACCACTTATTTGTTACAAAGCTCTGACGTTAACTTTCACTGGAAATGTTAGGGTTCAATCAAGGGTTTGATTTAATGTCAAATTATTGGCATGTCAGTGATGCGACTAGCATGACAATCAAACCCTCTTGTGTAAAATTGCTTTAGTATTTCTTGTATATTATTCTGTGATACAATATTGGTTCATACAAACTAGGTTTGATTAAGAGTTACATTTTTGTATTATTTTAGTCAAAGCATTCTCTCTTTCTCTCTCTCTCTCTCTCTCTCTCTCTCTCTCTCTCTCGCTCTCTCTCTGTTTGTTAAAATGATTTCTTTCCACTGTTCCTGTCACACCAAATCCTTGCTCTTGGAGAAATTGTTGGATTTCTGTAAAATATAGAGCGTGGTCTAGACCTACTCTATTTCTAAAGAGTCCTGAGAGAACTTCTGTTGTGATTTGACACTATAAATACATTTCAATTGAATTCCAATAAGATTTTGTAATAGTTCTGTCCACTGCTAACTAAATTAAATCCCAGTGAGTGTTAGCACTTTGGTCAGACTACAAGAATAGATACATCATTATAGACTGACTGCAATTGCAAAATGTACTCTGGATGAACAGAGCTGTTGTACTTTTGTCAGTGGACACGGGAAAAGTGCATTTCCTTCTGAGTGCATGATGCCCTGAAGATAAGAAAGTCTCACAAAATGGAAAGAGACAATTGACAATATACCTGTGACCTACTTCCCACATCTATATGTGTGTGTCTATGTGTAAAAGTGATGGCATTGCTGTAGGCGTAATAGGAGGAATAACAAATGTTGTTATTGTCTTTAGGTTAAGAAACACCCATTTCCTTCCTCTCTCCCTGCAGCTGATCCCCAGCCGGCTGTGCTGTAAGCCAGAGCTCCCAGTGGCTGGTGGCCAGTGCTGACTGGGAACGCTTCCAGCCTCAGAGGGACTGTGATTAACCCAGGAGCGGTCAAACTCGGCAGGAAGCCCTCCACAACCAGCCACCGCTTTTTATCCACTTTCCAATGAAACCAATTACTTTTACAGCGAGCCTCGGTGCCGACACTATATGTGTTGTTCTTGCAGACCAATAGAGTATGGCTGTGAAAGGAGAGGCAGACGTGAAGTAGGAAACCCTCCTGAGCCGCTTCAACAGGCTGTAAAATATACCTAAAGTCAGTTTCCATGGAGACTCACTGATGTAGGAGAGCAGCCAAAAGGACACACAAAGCCTTTAATAGAAAACTCAAGTATATTTTTTTATTATATCACCATTTTTTATTACTCATCTTCTGATATAAATGCAGTTTTGGAGTTGTAAATGTTGCCTGGTTGTAGCCAAGGATGAATAAACATGCATTTAATTTACACCATTTTCAATTGTTACAATGCGCTTTGTGTTTTAAAGACCGTAGAGCATTGCAGTGGGCTGGGTTTTTTCCTTCGTTACAGCATCTTATCCCTGGTAATTCATCTTTATTCAATTTGGAAAAGAAATTCCTTATAACTAAAGAGTTTCTAAAACATGTTGTAATTCACACCAATGTGTGTCCGAACCTTCCCAGCCTGCATTGGTTTCCATCCATCCCATTTCCTGTTCATTTCAGTAGAGTATGAAAATGACCATGCAGAAACCTTAAATGTTTTGGAGGAAAGGTAAACCCTGTGTTTGCATTAATCAGAGGTGCTTATGCAGCTAAAAATGCAGAATTATTTGGAGAGCACGTATATTTGAAATATGCCATGTCCATACCCCTTTATTTCTGCCTTGACACACTCCCTACCAACCCGTTCATGAGAATGTGGTGACCCGAGCAAGTTTCCCCCACATCTTTAAAACTCTACACTTCCAGTTTGCAACTAAGGCCTCCTGTTTAAATGTGTTGTCTCTGGGGTGCCTGGTTAGCTCAACTGGTAGAACAGACTCCCATGTATAGAGGTTAACTCTTTGACGCAGCGACCGAGTGTTTGACTCCGACCTGCGGCCCTTTGCTGTATGTCATTCTCTCCACTCTTTCCCTTTTTAAGTCTAAGCTGTTTTACACAAATAAAGGCCTAAGATGCCAAAAAAAGAATCTTAAAGCACCCATATTATGCTCATTTTCAGGTTCATAATTGTATTTAGAGGTTGTAGCAGAATAGGTTTAAATGGTTTAATTTTCAAAAACACCATATTATTATTGTACTGCACATTGCTGCAGCTCCTCTTTTCACCCTATGTGTTGAGCTCTCTGTTTTAACCACAGAGTGAGACATCTCACTTCTGTACTATCTTTGTTGGGAGTCGCACATGCGCAGCAGCTAGGTAAGATCACATCAGCTAGCTACTGCTCTCCAGCTTCGGTCAGTACAAGGCAGGATTAACTGGGAGACTTCTTCTAAACGAGGGGCACTTCCAACTTTGCGTGGAATACCTGCAGAACAGGGACATGTAAGTAGTTATTTGTAGATTATGATGAACTTGTGTGTGTTGGAGCAGTGTGGAGCCGTCGTTTTGGCCGATGACGTAGACAGCCCTGCAGATTTTGAACAGCTCACCTGGAGACTGAAGGCAGGATACATTCAGAAACCTGTTTCTTACTCAAAACAGCATGGATGTTGGAAGTTTGTATGTGTGTAAAAACACCAGAGACACAAGATAACACCCCAATTGCCAGAAAAAGTGATTTGTTTTCATATTATGGGCACTTTAAAAAAAAAAAAGTGTTGTCTCCAAGCCCAGGCTGAGATAATCCTGATGAGGTCACAGTGATACAGTAAGTATCTTCTCAGACATCAACTGAACTCACCCGTGTGTAAAAAAGGCAGTATGCTTTATTTAAATCCAGCACAAATGCCTTATCAATGTTTCTCTTTATTAGTCTCATCATAAAAAATAAAAAAAATCAAATTCTACAGAGATATCAAGGTATTCATTACAATTAAATATTCTATCACTGTAACCAAATATATATGAGATGGCATTATTAGAATAAAGAAACTCACAAAAATCTGCTTGACACACAGCAGCATTTTTCCTTTGCTGCCAGGGGAAGCTCCATACTGAAGGAGATCTAGGTTGATATTACCACCCTGAATAAGCTGAGAGAACATGTAATGAAGCCATTGGTAATGCAGATTTGAGTGCTGCCAAAACACCAAGAAAAGGGCCTTCTCTACACAGTCCACAAGTCAAAAGGGTGCTGGTGTGTTGAGGTGCTGTCGTGTTGTGCTGAGAGTTGGACCAGGATGCCTCTGTCTAATAAATGTCAAGTAAAGTGTTGTTATTAGGTTACTGGTTGTAAGTAATGTAGTAAGCGGAGGAGGAGGGCAGTTGGATCAGCTAATAAAGCAGTCATATCCCCAATCACTGGCCGGCCTAATTGACAGCCACATGAAGAGAGAACAGCTAATTGATTATAGGCTTGTCGTATTTCAACGCACTGGGGGACTGAGGGGAATTTCTTTGTGACTGACTCGGTGTGTGTACTGTGAGTGAGTGTACACTTGAATTTCTGTTATTAGGGAAACACATTTGGTTATTGTTTTTAGAAGTGAGATCTTCTTTGCTAGTCCTTAGTTCTTTGAGGAGCCATAAATAAACCAAATTGTTGTGCCTATTTGTGTTTTTTGACTATTTGTGTTGGGAAAGTCCTACAACTGGGCAAAGGGCTCTTTGACGTCCAAATACAATTCCACAGAGATTATATCCAAAGCCTTTGTCTTTTCTAAGCAGGGCTAAATGCCCTTCATTGTGTGTCTGTGAGCTGTTACTGACAAAAAAAAATCCTTTTTAACAGCCCGGTTGGCATTCCTCTGTGTTTTGTGTAGCACAGTCATCTCACAGTCACAGTCTTCAAGTCGTTGAAGTTACAGGTTACTCCACTCTTCAGTCTACCAGTCAAACACTGGTAGCAGTAGCACAGAAAGACAGTGGAGTGGAGTATAGTAATGGTCTGTTACAGATTTTGGGTAATGCTCATTATAAATTTACTGTGCTTGGCATAACTGCCAATTGTGTGTCCACAATAAATGTGTAAGCATTGTCACAATCCAGACCTATGATATAGTAAATAAAACTGTCTAAAACAACAGTAAATATGTAAGTACGTAAGTAAGTGAACTTTATTTATAAAGAGTCTTTGAAAACCAGTGTTGCAAGGTGACAGTACAATAAAAAAAGAAAGACTAAAAACAGAAAATAACAACATGATAATAATACAAAATACAAAATGAAATAATGTTGAAATAAGAGAAGCCGAGAGAGCTATCTATTCCCTCAGCATGTTTTAGTTCTCAGCGCAGAGCGATGGCGTTGGTAATGTTACCATACTTACAGGATTTCTGGATAAAAAAGGTGTTTCAAATTTAAAAATATTTCCTTTTGCTATTGTCATTTTAAATTCGATAAGAATAAATGTACAAAATGAAAGTGACTGACCGGTTGTAAATTATAAACCTGTCTAATAAGAACATAACTCCTAGAGATACTTGGCTCTATGTGCACGTTGGTGAATCTGATGGGATTTTCAAAGTGGACTTAATTCTCTAGGGAGCATGAATGAACTCAATACAATTTATGCCTAACTGGTCATTACATTTGGAAGATTTGTGGATTATCTAATGCAAACCAGTAAACAATGACCTGATGGTCGCAGGCTGCAGTAGACACAAGTTCAGAGGTTACTGAAACATCAGGGCTTATCCTCTGGATACTACACTCCTACAGCCAGTCGACAGGCAGAACCATTCTTATCCTCTACATTCTCATGATAAATAGATGAAACACCTCCAAAGAGCTTGACATCTGAGACTATAGAGTAAAGCAAAATGAATTCACCATCCCAAGTGTTTTTGATGCCCTGTGATATCTATGAATACCCAACTTCCCCTCTGTGGCCCCAAACTTACTTTTCCCTGAATCTTCATTGACTTTACTTGACTTCCTGGTTAATTAACATTGTTTTTCCACTTCAATTGAGCCGAAAAGATCTAATGCAATTAATGTGTGAAACAGCATTCTCTTATACTCCTGGCCAAAAAAAAAACAACTTGTTTGTGAATACGTTGATATCTCAACCCCAAAACAAATTTGCTGAACTCTCTAACTTCTGTAATTTGTCGTCATTGTTCTAAGCTATTTTAGTGTAGTCTGTGACCAGTTGTATACGTGTATAAGAAAAAGACTCTAACTTCAGCTTTATGGCTAACAAAGAACACCTTTTTGAAAAGTCCTTTCCTACCATTGTTTTTAAAAACCTATTTTTATGTGTGTATTTTAAAAATACACATCATTGTGTGTCATATTCAGTATTTTCAGATCAATGCAGTGTAGAGACTTACTTTTGTTGTGTATAAGCTGAGAAATGTGCCATTTCAACAAGGTCTTCTGTGCAATTGTATTCCTTTTTGAAGCTTTTTTAATTCAGCCTGGAACTACAGTGTCTTTGTAAAATAAATCCATAATCATAAATCCTTAAATCAAGTTACACAATATCTCTCCATCACTTCTGATTGTATAGTATGAAAGCTAACAACTGGGCCTTTGCAAAGAGGGCATTTATGAATTCCTGTGACATCCCTGCTGCATATGTATCCTGATAGCCCAGCTTGTTCTGAAAAACATTAGGTCTATAACTTAATTGTGCATCACAGGTTGAATTTCATAATTCATGTATTTCTCCTTTCCTTATTATTATTATCATATGTCGTCCATTAGGCCTTATATAGATTGAGTTTGGCAACATCTAATATTTTTCACTTGTTTTGAGAAAATAAGGTTAATGAAATTCATGAATCACTTTTCTTTGAAAGCTTGTGCCACTAGTTTAGTTTATTAGTTTATAATGTCGTGGACAATCCCTCTTAATTCCCTGCACAGTAAAAAGAGCAGCTTTAGCCTCTACAGCTGATTCCAGCTGTGGTTATCTGCCAGCTGACAACAGGCATCCTTAAATACAATGTAAAATGTCTAAAGAATGGTGTGCTAGGGTTACTATTGAGATCTTTATATTCTTAATAAAAGTTTCCAAAACTTCCCATCTGTGCTATAAAACTTTCATTTTTCAAAAGCTGTTTCTGTTTTATGGGGATATTTAACTTTCCACCAATGCCCTATCAAAGCTCATCCCATATACGGCAAAGAAGTGAATCACCGCATCCTCCACTTCAAAGTCCTCCATCACTGTTGTGTTCCACCATATCATGGCAATTCATTGTGGTTAAAAAGAGCCATTGGTTTTAATCCCATCCCAAGTCATTTTTTTGTTACCTATCAAAGTGAATGTTGGGTCCGGCCCATGGGAGGGCCGACATGACATTTCCACGGCAGCTTCTAAACAGGTCAGTCAAGGGAACCATGGAGTCCAAAGCGGTGGGAGGGGGACACTTTCAACCAAAACCGTGTAACTGAATCTAAACCAGTGGTTAAACCCATTCAGCAGTGCAGGAATGGGGAGAGCCCTAACAATACAATACCATTCATAGGCTAACACAGCCCCAGCGGAATGACCAGGGAGGGGTTTTAATCAGGCAGAAAGGCTCTCAGCCAGCCAGTCATCCAGCCAGTCAGTCAATCAGACTGCAGAGGCCCTTGCTTCACATAAAGCCCCACATCTTCACACTTACATTTATCTCCATGTGTTTGTTTTGGGGTGTGTGATGCTTGACTTTCTCATTCTTACAGAGAGCTTGAGGAATAAGAAAAATGTAAAGGCGCTTCAGTTGGCCACGGCTGAGAGATGTGATAAAGTGAAATGGGAGTGAGTGGATGGAGAATGGGGAACTGAGAGTCAGTCTGCCCTCACCCTGACCTGCAGCTTTCAGGGGGCTTGAACACATCAGAAATCCCATTGTGAGAGGTGATTAATTGAGAGTGATAACTTACCATGAACAGAGATTGTTATAGGCTTTAATGTGGTAGGCCTGGCTTTTTAAACGCTGCTTTCACATAGCTTTGTAGTCCAGCATATGGGCCCAGACGTATTCACTGACAAAAGACGAACGGAAATTTATCACGCTTGTATGTCCTGCTAACAACGTGTTCTCTCTCTCTTTTTATTTAACACCCCCCCCCCTCATCCCTGATTCTTTTTTTGCCTTACTGGCTTTTCAACCTTAAACACTAATGGGAAAACATACCATGTTTTGGTTAAAAATATAGCTGCAACTAATGATTATTTTGTGTAATTGATTCAATGTCAAATATAATGACTAACACAATTTCCAATTACAAGAGCCTTCAAACAGACCAACAATATAAAAATGCAAACATATTCAATTTAAAATGATGTGAAACACAACAAAAAGAAAATATTTACATTGGAGAAGCAGTAAATAGCTGACATTTTACCTCATTAATGACTTGAATAATGGTTACATTATCAAAATGAAATAGTTTTCTGACAACCTTACCCCGAACCAAAAAAAACAGAAGGCAAGCACTCCGACTTTTATAAAAAAGTTGACCTAACCTTAACCCAACATTGTCAAGTTTACAATATCATTACTTAGTTAGTTTCAGTTGGCTGACATTTGTGTTTATGGAGCGTCAGAAGGAATGAATCCAGCTACTGCAGTAACTCACCTCTTTGTAAATGACAGCCTGTTAGCCTGTCCATTTTCATGTTCTCTGCAGTTTTTGTCCATTTTACAGCATTTACATTACTACATGTTGGTTTAAAAACCAATATCTTTCGCTACGTTTACACCTCGCATTCACATTGCTCTGGCATTTCAGAGCCCCTAACCCAAAGAACTTTAAAAACACTTCTGACCCTGTTTTGGTTTGGAATCTTCCGAGTTGGGTTGCAGTTTCAACGGCCGCAAACGGAGCGAGAGAATAACTGGGAAATGCAGAGTGTGTGGTGACACACACAGTGTTTGTTCTTGGCTTTTCAGTGGTGTCAGGACCCTGGGGTCTTGTCCACTGGCCCTTATCTATCCCAGCTCAATTACTGATGTGTCAGCAGTGATCTATGAGCTGAGAAGAACTAGGGGGGGAGGTTGGGACCTGGCCGGAGGTGGCCTGGGACCACATGGCCGAGTCATGGTGGGTGAGTGTGTGATTGTGTGTGTGCATGGACTTGGGTAATATGAAGCACCCCAGAACTGCTGGTGGTGGTGGTGGTGTATAGGATGGAGAGCGAGGGTCAAGTTTTGGGTGTCTGTCCCATTGGGTCACATTGTATCTTTCAGGGTGTAAGCGGCTGAAGGACGGTTGACACAGAGCAGTGTTCACAAGCAGGACAGACGCGGTGATAGATGGTTGGACATATGCTGAGCTATTGACACTTCTTTCAGTGTCTGTGGATTCTGAGGGAGGTGCGCTTTCATTGGACAATAGAGCACCCAAGGATTACTGCCACGTCAATGTAAAGAGAGCTAGGAAGTGTCATGGTCCAAGAAAAAAAGACGTCTCAAGGCCGCAACTAATTAATTGATAAATATATGTATACACTGTATATACATGCACTACAGACGTGCTCAAATTTGTTGGTACCCCTCCACAAAAAACGAAGAATGCACAATTTTCTCTGAAATAACTTGAAACGGACAAAAGTAATTGGCATCCACCATTATTTATTCCATATTTAATAGAAATCAGACTTTGCTTTTGATTTCTTATTCAACATAATATTGTAAATAAGAAAACAAATGAAAATGGCATGGACAAAAATGATGGGACCGCTAACCTAATATTTTGTTGCACAACCTTTAGAGGCAATCACTGCAATCAAACGTTTTCTGTAGCTCTCAATGAGACTTCTGCACCTGTTAACAGGTAGTTTGGCCCACTCTTCCTGAGCAAACTGCTCCAGCTGTCTCAGGTTTGATGGGTGCCTTCTCCAGACTGCAAGTTTCAGGTCTTTCCATAGATGTTCGATAGGATTCAAATCAGGACTCATAGAAGGCCACTTCAGAATAGTCCAATGTTTTGTTCCTATCCATTCTTGGGTGCTTTTAGCTGTGTGTTTTGGGTCATTATCCTGTTGGAGGACCCATGACCTGCGACTGAGACAGAGCTTTCTGACACTGGGCAGTACGTTTCGCTCCAGAATGCCTTGATAGTCTTGAGATTTCATTGTGCCCTGCACAGATTCAAGGCACCCTGTGCCAGGTGCAGCAAAGCAGCCCCAAAACATAACCGAGCCTCCTCCATGTTTCACTGTAGGTATGGTGTTCTTTTCTTTGAAAGCTTCATTTTTCGTCTGTGAACATAGAGCTGATGTGACTTGCCAAAAGCTCCAGTTTTGACTCATCTGTCCAAAGGACATTCTCCCAGAAGGATTGTGGCTTGTCAATATGCATTTTAGCAAATTCCAGTCTGGCTTTTTATGTTTTTCTTTCAAAAGTGGAGTCCTCCTGGGTCTTCTTCCATGGAGCCCACTTTCGCTCAAAAAGCGACGGATGGTGCGATCAGAAACTGACGTACCTTCACCTTGGAGTTCAGCTTGTATCTCTTTGGCAGTTATCCTTGGTTCTTTTTCTACCATTCGCACTATCCTTCTGTTCAATCTGGGGTCGATTTTCCTCTTGCGGCCACGCCCAGGGTGGTTGGCTACAGTTCCATGGACCTTAAACTTCATAATATTATTTGCAACTGTTGTCACAGGAACATCAAGCTGCTTGGAGATGATCTTGTAGCCTTTACCTTTACCATGCTTGTCTATTATTTTCTTTCTGATCTCCTCAGACAACTCTCTCCTTTGCTTTCTCTGGTCCATGTTCAGTGTGGTGCACACAATGATACCAAACAGCACAGTGACTACTTTTCTCCATTTAAATAGGCTGAATGACTGATTACAAGATTGGAGACATGTGTGATACTAATTAAAGAAACTAATTAGTTTGAAATATCACTATAATCCAATTATTTATTATCTTTTCCAAGGGGTACCAACAAATGTGTCCAGGCCATTTTAGAATATCTTTGTAGAATAAGCAATAATTCATCTCTTTTCACAGCTTCTTTACTTTATTCTATGACATACCAAAGGCATGCAAGTATACATGATAAAATAGCTTTTAATTTCATCACTTTTCAGGAGGAATGAAGCATTATTTCAATGAGCTGTAAGGGTACCAACAAATTTGAGCACATCTGTATATATATGCAAATTAACCACGATACAACTAAGGTATTCAGAAGAGCATCTCCCAATGCACAACACGTTAAACCTTGAAGCAGAATCAGAAAGGAATTTATTCCCACAGTTGTAACCCTACATGGAATTTGCCTTGGTGATTGGTTCATACATTCACAAACAAACATATTAAACATTAGTGAGAATAAACAATAAATACAGAAACAGAAACAAATATATGCAAAATAGCTGTTTGATTAAAACAGTAGATTGTAGAAATGTTGCCTGGTCTTATGGGTCTGGATTTCTGCTGCAACATTCAGATGGTAGGGGCAGAATTTGGAGTAAACGACATAAAAAGATACAACCTGCCTTGTTACAGTAACGGTTCAGGCAGCTGGTGGCAGTGTAATGGTGTGGGGGTTATTTTCTTGGCACACTTTGGGCCCCAATTGGTACCAACTGAACATTGTTTAAATGCCAGAAGCTTTCTGAGTATTGTTGCTGACCATGTCCATCCCTTTACAACCACAGTGTACTTACCTTTTAAGGGCTACTATCAGCAGGATAACGTGCTATGTCAAGACATTCTCACTCCCAACTCGTCAATATTCTGACATTTGGCTTGGACCCCTTTGGAGTTGCTTTTTCAAGCTCTGGGTATCCCTTCGTAGGTGGGGTTAGAAGGTGTACATTTACTCTAAGTGACACACACGACAAGAAAGACACAAACTCTGGTCTTCTGGGTGAAAGTCCTGTGTTGTTTGGCCATCCACAATCCCCAACCTACCTCCTTAAAGCTCAAATCATCTCAAAGTGTTTTCTTAAACATAAGGCGCGCATGCAAGTGGCAGAGCGGTTGGCTACCAAACGGAACCTCATGGTTCGATGCTTGGCTCTGCAGTGCCATGTCCCTGGGCAAGAAATTGAACCCCAATTGCTCCCGATGCTGCACCCTCAGTGTGTTTATCGGATGATCACCTTGTATGGCAGCCTTGGCCACAATGTGTGAATGGTGATGGTTCCTGTACTATGTAAAAGTGCTTTGAGTAGTTGTCATGACTAGAAAAGTACTACATAAATACAGTCTATTTATGACAATAAGTTCACTGTCCTCAAGGTCACATCACATTCAAAATGGTGCTACATAAAAGCCTGCTGCTAACAATGTAAGGCTTTACATTGTAAAGTTATTATTATTATTATTATTATTATTGTTATTATTAGCAATTATTATTGTTGTATTAATATTATTATTTGACCATCACAGTCCACAATACAGCACCTTCTCATTGCATTATCGCCTTGTCTTTACTCTTTAGACAACTCTGATTTTATAAAAAATCTGATTTAAAATAAAGAATTATAAACTGTATATACATTAAAAGCTTGCTTATCTATATTTTATACATGAAAACTCCAACTGTGAAGAATTTACTGTACCATTGTACAGTAGTAATATCCTCATTAATATATATGTACTTTAATATTTCACAAGGTATGTACAGTAGTCATACATTATCTAAGACACATGCAATGCAACAGCTTTTTAATGAAATGTAAACACTGGTAACAAGAAGATGTTCATCTTTCAACAATATGCCCTGATTAGGAGATGCACTTCTTATAATGATATAACTGTGAGAAAAAGATGTCCGTTGTTTGCACTTCTGCACTGCCACATAAACTATACTTATGTAATAAACATGTATGTAAATAAATATGTATTAAATGGCTTTTCCTGAATTTCATCAGTTACTATAATCTCTTTATAGCTTGTCCTGTGATCCAGTGTACACAGGAGAAAAGAAACTAACAGCTTCCCCCCTAAACTTCCCCTGAGGCCAACTTATCACATAGGATGTCTTTTTAACAACAATGCTAGAATCTGGTAATAATGGTAAAATTAATAGGCTTCTGTGCATCTGATACCTCAGTCTGTGGTAAGCTTCCATATTGACAGGGGACTTAAATCCCCCCCCCCCACAGACTTAGACTTATCTATGCTAGTCGTGTAAACTAAGCTCATTAAGCCCGTAGACCAATTATCACCAGGTCAATATCAAGCCTGCAGATTACTGCAGTTAACTCAGCTGTCCAGGTCAGTGGTCTCAGCTTCCTCATCAGGAGCTTCAGGAGGAAACACAGCCGTGATCTTTGCTCCTTTCTCACTTCATCACAACCCCAAGGAAAACACTGCCAGGTGTCAATAGTGACAGGCAGTGGAGATAAATGTAACATGACGTGCATGTTACACTGAGGCTTCAACAATGGGTCTGGCTTTTTGAAAATGGATTTGCTCAAGAGGTTCAAAGGTCCATCTATGGTCATTCTAGCACACAGAGTTGCACAACAAAATGCAAGATGTAGTCCCTTTTAACAAAAAAAACAAAATCAAATAAAATTTTATCCAGTACATGTCCAGCATCTGACCAGCAATTGAAAAAAGTGGATATCTTAATTTATGTACAGTTGAATGCAATATGTAAGGTTGGTGATCAGCAATTAGTGTATTAGAAAAATTGGATAAAAAAGTTAGAACAAATGGAGAAAAGGGGAAAAGAAGAGCCATTATGTAATCATACATATAAACACAACAAATACCAACATTTATTTTTTTTGCTTTCAATGCCATATTTAAAATATCAAAAATATTGGGAGACTTATTCATGTAATTAACTGCTGGCTAGATTAATCTATAATAATACAACATTTAGTTGATTGCCTCAAAATAAGTATCTGATTCTTAAATTGAAGTACTAAAAGCTCAGAATTCCCACTTTTTTAAAAGATTTTTTGGGGGGCTTTTTGCCTTTAATTGACATGTAAGTTATAGACAGGAAAGGGGGAATAGAGAGGGGGCGACATGCAGCAAAGGGCTGCCACTTGGAATCGAACCCTGGCTGCTGCAGCAACGAGGTGAGCTACCAGGGCACCCCAATATTCTCATTTTTAAAGACAATAACATGAGAAGAGTGTAAGTGGGAGATTCACCTGGGTTTTACTCAGACTACAGACCTTTTGACTTGTCTTCGCAAGGGAAGCACAGATGTAACCTTTCCTCCTGTTCATAAAGCCATAGATAGATAGCTAGATAGACAGACAGACGGATGACCGACCGACCGACCGACCGACCGACCGACCGACCGACCGACCGACCGACCTCTTGGGGGAATTATTGGAATTGATGGGTCTTTGTAAATTATAAAATTATAGAGTGTGGTCTAGACCTACTTTATCTGTAAAGTGTCTTGATATAACTCTTGTTATGAATTGATACTATGAATAAAACTGAATTCAATTGAATTGAATTGCGACAGATAGATAGATAGATAGATAGATAGATAGATAGATAGATAGATAGATAGATAGATAGATAGATAGATAGATAGATAGATAGATAGATAGATAGATAGATAGATAGATAGAATCCTAATAAAAATACCACAGTTTCTGTCCTTTTTATTTGACTAAATCTATAATTTCCAAAAATCCTTCTAAGGGTAGAAGATGAAATCTTAGTGCACATGTATGTTTGTGTGTGTGTGTGTGTGTGTGTGTGTGTGTGTGTGCCCGTGTGTGCCTGTGTGTGTCCGTGTGTGTGTGTGTGTGCCCGTGTGTGTGTGTGTGTGTGTGTGTGTGTGTGTGTGTACAGGGGATACATTTGTTTTCCCCGTGGCCAAGAAGACAAATTGAAGTCTCAGCATTGGACCCAGCAGTATGAATATTCATTGGCTGAGTGAAAAGCTGGATGAGACGAGTAGGGCTTAGCAGGACCTGCACCTGGTGAACCTTGATCTGTTTGTATTAAAATGTCTTGAAGTGAAAAACAAGTGGAAGAAACCAATTCACACATGATATACGCGGGCGTGTGTGTATTTGCGTGTGTTTGTGCGTGCTTGCATGTGTGTGTGTGCGGGCAAGGATTGCATAAAAGAGAAGAATAGACACACAATGTTCAGTGAAGAGATCAATGAATATGTATGTTGATATTAACGTGTGTTCACATAACGTGTGCAACGTGTTTTTTTTTTTTGGTCATATTATTTAAGATGTGTATTACAAGTGTGGTACGTACATTTAAATACTCCCGCAGAAAATATCTAGGTTTTGTTTGTGTCTGTCTTTTCCTAATCTTGTTTTGCCAGACCCTCCTCCAAAGCGCGTTGTAGGAGGGTCTGGCTACTGCACATAGTATTTGGGGATGGGAGGAAAGCGTGCTCTGGTTTAGAGGCCTTTCTTTAAACCAATCAGAATCGCCATGGGCGGCGTTAAGCTCCGCACAGAGCCGCTGCAATAGTGGTCCGAGAGAATACTTGGATTGGACGTGTAGTCTAGCTAGCTGTCTTAATTTACCATGCAGAGATCCGAGGAGTATAGACCTCATAAATCCACAGAATTTAAAATTCCAACACAAAGAAAGTACAAGGAAACAGAAAAAAAACATCCATCTGACGGAATTTCCTGCAGCACCGGAGTAATTCTGGAAGTGTAACATCGAGGATATAGACTAGTCTTTTCCTAACTTCTCCTTCACGTTTTCTTGCGCTTGTCTTTGAGGTCAATACATTTGGTCTGGAAAGTATAACCAACATATTTGTCTGTGTCTGAGTTGTTGTTCCTAAAGCAATGCGTCCATGTATGTTTGCATGCTCATTGTGGGTTTATTTGCAGTTGTGCAGTGAGACAATTAGAGAATCCTCTCAGACCGAGTGACTTTTGACTAATGTACACATGACAAAAAGTATTTTTTGCAAAAAGTCAATTTATTGGGCCTCATGCAAGAACATATTCTCTTATCCTAAATCTCTGTTATGCTTTTCTGTGAGGTTCGCATTCAGCAAAAGTTCCTTAACTGGACAAACTTGTCGTAAATTGACCATTTTAACAACTTGAAATCAGGCGTGGTTTCATTCACAAAAAATCTTTGCCAAAGAGTAGAAAAAAGAATTTCACACCACAGCGCTCCTGTGGTCTGAAATCAGCAAACAAATTTAGCATTCCCATAATATAGTGGTATGGATGACCCCAAAAAATAGTACTAACAGTACTAATAGTAGTACAGCTGTCAACAATGTGTGATCAGAACACTGCATGGTAGGCACCAGGTCGGTCCAATTGAAAAAACAAGAACCACACACCCTGAAGAACTTTTCTCTACTTGCGAGCATTTACTTATTAAAGTTAGCACAATGGTTTCCATTAAATTAAGCCTTGTGACCCTGTTGTCACAGATTGCATGCGTTTCACACAAAAAGGTAAGTGGTGCCATAGACATCATGTTGTGTGATAGAAAGATGTTGTGCTGTTTGATAATTTGAGGTGTTTTAATTGGGTGTTGCGGTGTGTTTTTCATGTTTCATGGACCAGTGTAAAGTCTAACGATCTCTGCGTATTTGACTACAAATCAGTATATCACATGTGACTGAGTAAAGACGTCATTCCGCAACATGTTAAGTGCACATCCTGATTACAGAGGCGTAGCTTTGTATGTTTCTTTTAAATCCATTGTGTGTTTTTCTGACATTCTCAGGCTCCACCCAGTGAATGGCGGTATTTGTGCGTTTAGTGCTCGCTGTGCCATTAGCTCCAGTTCTTACAAAGAGCCCGGGTTGACCTGGCTAGTGCTGTCCTTTCTCATGGCCCATGGTCCTGCATTGTGAATGGGCGTGCTGGCCTTTCTTCAGGACCTTCGGCCAGTATTGTGAATAGGTTGCAGCGGCTGATTTAAAGCTTGTGGTCAGAGAGGCAGGTGAAGGTCAGGGCAACAGGGGTTAAACCCGGAACATCTGATTTACTTCAATATGCCTTGCAGTCACATAGATGAAGCTGTAATGACCATTAGGACTGAATCAGTCAGCCAGGGCAGCCAGCGCACTGTCACACAGACATGATGTAGAGCTTTCACAGGCGGCCATGCTCTTTATCAGTCATTTAAATGTTCAGTTCAGAAACAGTAAGACAAAACAGTAGACAGTGTGGTCTTTAGATCATTCAGCAACACTGAATCAAGATTAGTACTTTCATCATTATTATTTTGTTTCTTCGTCTTCTCTTTCTCTCTTTCCACTGTAATATTAACTGTTAATTGATTGTCAGTCTATCTATTTCTGTTTGTTGTCTCATTTGAAAAAGGGGCTGGTAAAATAAGATTTGTTTTGCTGCTGTCATTTTGTCATTTCAGGCAAAATCGATGCCTCCTCTTTTTCCTTCTGAACTACTTATATCTTGTATTTATTGTTGACACTGTAAAGGGATTACTTCAGTAATGTTTTTGTTGCACAGGTATTGCACATGTGTAATGACAATAAAGGCATATCTAGTCTATTCTATTCTCTTTCACCTCCATTTCTCATCATTCCCAGCGCCCAGTGTTCCTCCATCAGAAGCCCCGCTTCACATCTCATCCATCAAGATCTTTAGGCTCTTCCTTCTTTATCCCTTTATCACCACCAACAGTGTCTAGATTTCATCGGGGGTCCTGTATATCCATGGCCTCTATACCACTTACACATTTAATGCTGCAATGGATTGTTATTGTCATAGCAATCGTTAAAAAGATTTTTCTTGAAATCAACCTTTTTGATCTTATTGTAAGACTTCTGGTAGCACTAACTGCACTGGCAGACAACTTTGCTTGTTTCAAGAAAACATATAAAATGAAAATGTTTTCATATTAAAATGTTACCTTGGTGATCGGTTTATTTCATTCTTTCTATTTCATTCAGTCTTTATGGCATTGGTAACTGATGTGTGTGCCACTTACTGTAAGTGCGAGAAAGTGGTTGCAATTTGATGAAGAAACTACACTAAACAGTATATTTGCATTGTAAGGTAGCTTGTATCCAAATATCCAATCAACAATGAATAATCTGAGCATAGAAAGTGTGGGGAGGGATACCCATCACCTTCTTGTCACATTATCAACTGGAGTGAAAACGTGAGTTTAAAAGGCTTTGAGTGCCACTGGGGTGTTGACTGTGAGTGTGTGTGAGGGTGACTGTGACTCCATTTGTGTATGCTTATGTATGCATGAAAGTGTGCTTTTGTGTGTGTGTGTGTGTGTGAGAGAGAGAGAGAGAGAGAGAGTCAATGAATGAATGAATAGCAGCCTGGGCTGTCACATTAGCCATGGTCGGGAGTATTAGTGGGCGTCTTACCGCCACTGTGTGTTTTGGTCCGGCTGAGACAAGCCTGCCAGAGTGAAACCCTCAGTTCTCTTTCTCAGTCTAAGAGAACAGAAAAGAAAGAGGGGAGTCAAAATGGAGGAAGAAAGAGAGACAGACCTCCTGCTCGTCCAGTCCCTGATGTGCTTTGTCCATCGAGACAAGACAGTAAATGTGTAGGTGTTTGTCACTGACAATGGACTGCAAGCAGCATCATCTGCTTGCTTAGTTACAAACCTACAGCTGCCACACGTTCAAATCATCCGCTGATACCACTCACTGAGTCCTTCATTAACTGCCTGTCACTTAAGATTAAAAAAAAAGATAACTATGTGCTTTCACTGCCAAAGTTTAAAAGCTTTGGAAACCAGAATCAGCTTTTAATCCAGTCCTAATCTAGTCCTCAACTTTCACATCATTTCACTGGAGTTATTGTTATTATTGTTTACATCATCAATACCATATTCACTCTAAATAGATGGGAATATATCTACTGTAGGCTTACGTTGCATTTGACGCAACTCAATAGATTCAGCATTCTGCATTAATTCACAGCAAATCATTGCGGCTTGATGGCGCTAACATTAGCACATAGTACCATGGATGGTGCTAACGTTAGCACATAGTAGCATGGATGGTGCTAACGTTAGCACATAGGAGCATGGAGGGCGACATGATTGAAAAAGAAGAAAACAGAGATCCGGAAGACAAGCAGTAAGACAGTCCCATCATCCTCGACCTTATCTGAGAGAGATGTTTAAGACAATAGGCATCAAGAATGCCTCCTGGCCAATGTGCTGGGGAACTTCTTCATTAATGTCTGTTTAGTAACTTATATTTTAATCCTTATTTTCTTTCCAGAAGCCATATTTGAGCACACACACATACATGTAGATTCATTTAAATGTTAAGGGGAAGATAAAAAATAGAAACTGGATCTGTGAATTCTCACAGAATCACAACTGAAACTTGGAGTCCCAGTTTCTGTCATAATAATCATATATGTTATGTTTTAGGCCTTATGGCAGACATCCATTTAAAATGTAGCCATTGCCATATAAAGACGTGTCCTCCATGTCCACTGAAGTTCCTTAGCGTGCTCTCTAGTAACATCTGTCTGGTCCAGGGAGCTTTGCATAAAAAATGGTTACTAAGGCTACTTTTGCTTTTATACTTTAAGTAAATTTATAAGCTTGTACTTTGTTACTTTTACTTGAGTAAAGAAGTTTAATCAGTACTTCCACTTTTACCATGATGTGCTAACGTTAGCACATAGTATCATGGATTCTACTGAAGTACGGAAAGTGAGTACTTTTGCCATCTCTGACCACTTGTACATGTAACAGTATGGAGTGATATTTTTGATTAATGGCTGCCCGCCAAGAGCCAGGCTGTGTCTCAAAATGCCTACTTGCACACTTCGAACACTTAGTTTGAAGTATATACTGTAGTGTAGATAACGCAAAACATCACTGCACTGAAAGTACCCGGATGACCCTCCAAAAACAGTTAAAAGTTCAATGTGGAACAATGGACCCTGTTCACTCTAAATGGGTGCCATCTTGACTTCAAAGTGAATATGTTATGTTTTAGGCCTTATGACCGACAGCTGACTGTACAAACATATAACGACGTGTCCTCCATGTCGACTGAATTTCAAAGCGATACTCTCGGAGTAACATCTGTCTTGTATTTTATGAAAAATGGTTACTAAGGCTACGTGTTTCTGAAAACACTTTAAGCAAGAAATAGGCCATACAGTTGCTGATTCTGTCTTCATTTTAGATAGACAAAGGTCAGTTTAAAAGATATTTGTCAGATTTTGAGAGGCGGCGAGCCGAGCCGGCCGCTAATTTGCATACAGGAAAGCGGGCTGGAAAATCACGTTCACATGTGTTGCGTTCATCACGCTCGTCATTTACGGTTAGTGTTTTAACTTAAGCATTCATTTTGGGACAAGACTAACCATCAAAAGTGGGCAGTAAATCGTCAGTGTACATTAGCAGTGTACTGACGGAAGTATGTGGAATGAGACACAGCCCCAGTGTCTGTCTGAGGTTTCCGCCTGTAAAAAGGAAGTTTTTCCTCACCACTGTCGCACCAAATGCTTGCTTGTGGGAAATTGTTGGGTCTTCGTAAATTATAGTGTGGCCCAGACCTCATCTATCTGTAAAGTGTCCTGAGATAACTCCTGTTTCAATTTGACACACTTTGGATGCCAAAGACATGATTTCCACTTGGGATTGTAGAGTTTTACAGAGCATCAACACACAAACCTGGTAAATCTTAGGCAAAGCAATAAACCATCTTCCCAATAGAATGTCTGCAAGTGTGCTTTGTTATCCCAATTTGTACAATTCAGCGCATTGACAGAGTTCCTGGAGGAAGAGATGCAGCCAGGACGAGGCTATGAATGTAAATCACCCCACTGTTGTCACTCAGAACAGATGGATACAATTAGTTTTACCTCTAGATATGGTTGGATGACATGTCATATGTTTAGGAAGATACAGCCTTAACTGTTGTCAACTGATTTTTATGGAGCAAATGATGATGCATTATCAGTCATGCTGAAACAGGTTCCTAATTAGACAACAGCTTCTACTTCCTTTTCTATCAGATGTCAAAATACCGTTTCAATATAGTGACACTTGTTTGTAGAAGACTAGGGAAACTGCCCTGTGAAAAGGTGTGTCGTACAGGTGGCTTAATATGACAGTGAGTCAATTTAAGCCATGTGTTTAGCATTGCTGATGCTTTAAAGCAACACTAGAGAACTTGTAACTTAAAATCATGTTTCCCAAATCATTTCAGTGGGTCATCATCTCGTAACAGGGTGAACCGCACTATGCAAGTTTGCCAGATCGGGCAGCGGATCTGTAGTTCCAATGAGACATAATGGGACAATTCCGCTTCCAACCTGTAGGGGGACCAAAGCAGGCAAAGTTCTCTAGTGTTGCTTTAAAGCTTCATGCTGAGGCCCTAAGATCATCGAGCGTACATCCACATTCCTCATGTTGGTAATAAGTGTTGCTTCGGACACCCTGATAAATGCACTTCATTGTTGACTCCGTGCTGAACCAGCAGTTGTACATTAACTGAAAATCAATAGTGGCGGGAGCTGTATGTGTGCAGCCAGTGTCTGTTTTGTCTTTGTCTGATAGCACTAATGCTTAGATCAGAGGCTGCAAGGTGTTGTTGATTAAGCATTTAAGAGATGCACAGACTTTAACCTTCCTGTCACTGGGGCCACAGGTGACATTTTAACATTGGACTATGTCACATTTCCTGCCTCTGCATGAAGCTGCCAATGTCTGTGTACTGTCAGCTATTATCTTTCACATTTTTAGTATCTCCCCAAACAAATGCATTTATAACAAATGCATTTATACCTTAAGCTTGGCAAAATAAATGCATTGAATATATATTTATATGAATGTATTAGCTCTGGAAAGCAAGTAAACATGCAAGACCTTCTATATGAATTGAAATGTAAAATAAGTAAAATGTAAAATATAGTATATTAATTACTATGTGTACATATACTAAATTGTTCCTATCTTCATTTCTATGTGCCTGCAGTATGTTACAGTGTTTCCCTTCAATATAGTCTTTAGCCGTCCAACATGCCCCTGCTTTTGAAAACAAATGTTGACGTACAATCTTTACTTTGCAATTGCACATAATTACAGGAATGTAGTTTGTATTTTGCCATAATATGAATCTGTTTTCACAGTTGTATGTGTCCACAACGTCATGGTGTATCAATCGATCTAGGAGAGTTCTGAAGCTTAAATGTAGCTTTTTTTGAAGACACATTAGTGGGTTAGGTGCTTGCCAGACAATTTCTAAATTTGTATTCTTAATTCATTACTTCATTTATTTTTACACAGTGACGACATTACCAGCCATAAACTTCCACTATGAATAAGGGTCAGTAAACCACTTGGTGAAGGTTACTGAAAATGACATGGTAAATGACAATATCCCAGCCCTATTGTTCAGTGATTCAAATGTGATCTTGTGCTCAATCGTTGCTCAATTGGGGAGGGGGATAGATGCAGCCGTTCAGGTTACCAAATTTCAACTCTTGCTTTTATGCCGACTGAAACTTCAACTGGTTAGTAACCAATTGCTTTGCAGTGTTCATCACCAGAAGCAGCACCTAGCACCTACAAAGAAACACTAATGTACCATTACTTGCTTTTGCTCCAGCCTTTGCAATTGTGCTGTGGTAAAAAGCAGTATTCACACCCAGCCAGTTTCCTTGTGCTGAGGCCCTGCAAAGACTGACCACTTCTTTGAATATAGCACCTATTACAAAAGGCTATATTGTCCTCCAGAGGATGATTAGTGATTGCAGAGATCTTGAAGATGTGCATGTTTACTCTTAACACTTAAGAAAAAGCCACTTGAGCCAATTCAACAAGCAGATTTCTGCTTAAACTCAAGAGAAGAAAGGCAGGGCAGTGATTATCGAACAGCTCAAGTGCCATTGTAGTAAAAGTAATATAGTGGCTAGCTTGAAGATGTATATAGCTGTTTGTGCAAGGGGACTTAGAGGCCCATCTTTAAGATTAGACGGAAAAAGGACCAACACAATACTGTGTGAAAAAATAGCCTGTCCAGATGTCCAGATGAAGGTGGATGACTTTAGTTGATCCTCTGCCTTTTCATCTAGCACCAACACCATGGCCTGCTTTCTGGTGCACAAGCAACAGTTCAGGATGCAGAAGCATCACTACACGTACTGTTAGTAACATCACACTTGGCATCAGGTCACCATAGCCTATCATTAGCCTATAGCTGCCTCAAACACTAATGTTCACAAATTTTCAAAGATACACAGTCTAATGTGTGCCTGCATTTCACTTAAAAGGATTCTAACACTGGGACACGCAACAGTCTGCAGCTAAAGACACAGAGTAGACTAGCTGCACTTTTGAAGACACCATGACCACTGCCACACTCAAGGAGAAACAATACTGATGGTATGTGTCCCCTGACAAGCGTCTTTTCCACGCTTCCCATTCATCGTCTATGTAAGCAGCCGGGAAGATGCTCTAGTAGCTTTGCGGCGACTTTCAAAAAGCTGGGCGTCAAGTTGCCCTCATTTGCATAAAGTTGAGTTCTAAGCTACTTTATACAAAGCAAGGGGTGTCCTTCTCAAAAACTAACGAAAATCTTTTTATCTGACTGTTAAGCAACTGCAGCTCATTTCTTGCAAAAAAACGTTTTCAGAAACTCATTTCGTTGAACAATTTTTGTAAAATAGAAGAAAGTTTCCAAATGAACTACCGTGTTGGCCTGTCAAACGTTTGTCCAATTAGGTGCAGCCATTGGGGTTGTGACAGGGTGTAGCCTGTTTTCTTTGCTGGGACCATCTGTTTGACTTTTTTTTGGTTGAGATATATCCAAATTCATTATTTCAACTTTGGATGGATAATTAAATGTGGGACAGACATTCATTTTCCTCCAAAAATGAACTGTAATAAATTTGTTGAGCCTGTTCCCTAGTCATCTAGCGCTAGCAGGTCAAAATGTACTTTGTTTTACGACCAAATACCTGTAAACCTAATGGTCCTTAGCTGTATGCCTACTGTATTTATTGCTACTATAATGCCAGCACGCTAAACGTAGATAGTGGAACTGAGCACTGCTGTCTTTAAGCACAGTCTAAAGAAACTGCTAGCATGGCTTATAGACTCACACATTGTCTACTCAGGATGTTTTTCAGCAACATTTTTCATTGGTCTGTCTTAAACGCTTTTGATAGAACACATGAGCTTCTATCTCAACACCACAGCTGTTTATACACGCAACAGCTTGTTTTCACTTTGTGTCTTTTCTAGATTAAAGATTCAAAATCCTTTGTTACTGTGATCCTACAACAGGGAATGTAGCAGCAGAAAGGGATAGTGCAAAAAAGTACGAAAAAGACACTTAATAATAATTAATAGATATAGGTAAAGAGATTAAATAGTAAAAGTTGTATCAACATTGCACAGTCACATTATTGCACAGTTTATTTGTCCTGGTGTGTGTGTGTGTGTGTGTGTGTGTGTGTGTGTGTGTTTTTTGAATATATTTTTAAGGAAAACACACAGATGAAGGGATATTCCAGCTGTGACTTTGGCTTCACACTGGGAGGCCTCTCTCCCCTAACACTACACAAGCCCACTGTTATTTGCTTCATTGATCAAAGTCACTACAATAATGACAAAAGCTACACTTTCCAACCTGTCTTTCACACTTTAGGCCATGGCACTATGCCACAATGTGGAACTTGGACACTGAACTTTGTCTTTCCTAAACACACACGCGCACACACAACAAAGAGAAAGCATTATGATTGAAATGATGTGTGTGTTGGGGGGTTTGTGAGACAAAACATGGCATATGATTATAGTGGCCTGAAGGGGAAAGGTCTTTATTAGCAAGACGTCAACAGCAAGGGGGCCTCTATCAGCATCTGCTTCCATATTCCATATTCTATATAACATATATTCTTCATTGTTTGTCTGTCCATTCATCCCCTTTTCCACCTTTTTGTGTGCCCGTCTATGCATCCATCATTTTGCAATAAGTGAAGTGAATATACCAGTGAGAATAGCACTATTGATCTTAAATCCAATCTTTCTTTCATCACGTTCACTGCCTGCCCATTTTATTGTTCAAATTGCCTATTAGTATTGTCAGTTGCAGTTACATGCTAACTCCTGAATTCCACTTCCATCCACAAGCTCTGAGGGTAAAGTGCTTTCTTTCTTTCTTCATAATTTTCTCTTTATTCAACGGCCCAACCACCTCTCTTTATAGTATGGCTATTATTGTCCTCTAATAGACTACTCAAATGTGAGCCTGGTTTGGGTTTTCTTACAGATGCCTCTGAAGAGGTTTTCTAAAATAGCAAATGGGGTCAAAGAACACCAAAGGAAGGCCCCAGAGGTCCCCTGACATTCACTCTGGCCACCATGGTCTCTTCACATGACCTGTTTAATTTAATAATTCAATACTAATTCATGTAGGTAATTATTGGAGTGTTGAGGTATCCTTAGAGGGATTGGTTTTGGAAAATATGCTTATTTGCATTCTGGCGGAAAGTAAGATGATAAGATTAATACCAAAGTCATATCTGTCCGATAAATATGAAGTGGTTAGCTTTACTTGGCACAAAATAAAATTTGCTGTTTTGCGAGGCGTTACCTTCCCAACTATTTGTTGGCCGTGACCAGTAACTTGATGGAGGATATACTGGTTGCCTGGCAACAACTCAAAGCTAAGAAATAATACAGCACATAACCCCCCATAAATGTAAAATGTTGTTATTACCCTTTGGATTAAACAAATTGTTTAAAATGTATTAATAAATCAAGAGGTGCAGGTATTCCAATGTTGTTACCTTTACACAGGCCAAGCTAGCGGCTCCCCCCTTTTTTACAGTCTTAGTGTTTAGCCAAGAAAACCAGCTGTTGGCTGTAGCTTTATAGTCAACAGAGATAATTTTTAATAATTTACAATTTACACTGTTTATTGATCCCCAGTGGGGAAATTACAATTTACACTCTGTTTTATTAGTAATCACTACACACAGGCCTGAAATACACACACACATGCTCAGGACCTATTCATGCACAATGGAG
Organism: Percina caprodes; assembly: GCA_013375575.1. Taxonomy (NCBI): domain Eukaryota; kingdom Metazoa; phylum Chordata; class Actinopteri; order Perciformes; family Percidae; genus Percina; species Percina caprodes. The sequence goes on from JABXJD010000071.1 coordinate 2,121,371, forward strand.
AGATGTCAGAGTGAGTGGGCAACCAGCTGGACCAGTACCCTGAGCGGTTGGGGGTACGGTACGGTGCCTTGCTCAAGGGCACCTGCCAGTGCCTAGTAGGTGAAGTGGTATTTCTCCAGCTACCAATCCACACTCTGTACTTCGGTCCGTACTGGGACTTGAACCATCAACCCTCCGGTTCCCAACCCAACTCCCCTATGGACTGAGTTACTAAGAGAGATAAAACTTTTGTATCAATCTAACTCATCATCTAATTTAGAAAGAGAATAAGTGTATACCCCAAAACTTTAGCGTGGAAGATCACTGCCTACTATAATACTTGAAGTCCATACACCATGTATCTTTTGAATTTAACAATTTAAATTTGACTTTGTGGTTTTAGAAGCAGTTCCCATTGAAGCTATTTTTGACCAACAACAGTTTGGTAGAGGGGTTACCATCACAGGTTTTCCAACTGACATGATAAAGGATATATAATACAGCTTTGAATTTGTTTGAAGGTATATTGTATGACATATTTTATAACATTGACATTATGACATTTCACACTGATCTGGCAACAAAGCCTGTGTACACAGATTCAATTTCATGTTTTCATGGTGGTTGAAACGGATAATAATTTCTTAACTTAAAGTCACATTCAATGCTGAATCGTTAGTTTATTGCTGAATAAAACAAATGTGTTCTACCTTCCATATCTTTCTATTAAAAATAGTTTTATAACTTTATGATTTATTATATGTTTCTTTTTTCTAATCAATGTAATCCATGGTGCAACAAAACTTAGGTTTTACTGGCACTGGGGATGTCAACCAGCAAGAGACAGGGGTCAGGTCAGGACACTTGAGTGTGGTGAAGTGGCCTCTTTTAGTCTTTCAACAATGCCTGTGTGTTTGCAAATGGGGGATGTGAGGACAAGTGAGGACTCCACTCAAGCACTGATGTTGGAGATGTCCTAGGTATACATGTGTATAACAGATATACACACAAAAACAAATAATTTAATGATAAAATGAGCAATAAAATGAGGAATCTGAATTATACTCCATATACCAGATAGTAAATCAATGTCATAAAAGGAAAGTATACCTACATAAACACGGATGTGAAACTGATTGTAAGTCTACATGTGCTGTCCTATACAGTGGTGCTCAAAAGTTTACATACACATGCTTAAGTTGACTAAAAAGAGGAATAAAAAAATCATGTTTTGGAAATTTATTTTAATACCTAAATTAAAAAATGAGGTAAAATCCAACCTTTAAGGACACCAATTTTCTTTGTGAATGAATAACGTATTGTAAATAAATAAATGTTCTTATTTAAAATACAGGGGTCATAAGTATACATACCCCTATGTTAAATTCCCATAGAGGCAGGCAGATTTTTATTATTAAAGGCCAGTTATTTCCTGGATTCAGGATATTATGCATCCTGATAAAGTTCCCTTGGCCTTTAGAATTAAAATAGCCCCACATCATCACATACTCTTCACCATGCTTAGAGATAGGCATGGGATACTTTCTATAAAATCATCTCTCAATGCAAATCAAACCAGGTATTAGTCTAACTGAAATAAAACCATGCCTATCTCTAAGCATGGTGAAGAGTATGTGATGATGTGGGGCTATTTTAATTCTAAAGGCCAAGGGAACTTTATCAGGATGCATAATATCCTGAATCCAGGAAATAACTGGCCTTTAATAATAAAAATCTGCCTGCCTCTATGGGAATTTAACATAGGGGTATGTATACTTATGACCCCTGTATTTTAAATAAGAACATTTATTTATTTACAATACGTTATTCATTCACAAAGAAAATTGGTGTCCTTAAAGGTTGGATTTTACCTCATTTTTTAATTTAGGTATTAAAATAAATTTCCAAAACATGATTTTTTTATTCCTCTTTTTAGTCAACTTAAGCATGTGTATGTAAACTTTTGAGCACCACTGTAACTGTGGCGCTGTGGAGGAAGGTTGTGACCTTTGCTAACAGAGGAGGTGGCAGCACACTCAATCGTTAAAGTAGCTTATTTGTACCATTAAGGTCCTTTGTCTGTTGGCTTCCAGAAATTTGGGCTTTACACTTGAAAATCACTTGATTATTGTATTGTTGGTTGCCATATTACATTAACGATTGATTGATTGATTGATTGATTGATTGATTGATTGATTGATTGATTGATTGATTGATTGATTGATTGATTGATTGATTGATTGATTGAGTGATTGATTGATTGATTGAATTTTTGTATTTAAATATTAGGACTATGTTAAACCAATGTAAAGTTTTGAAGGCCAGAGCCAATATTTTCCATATTCTTCAAATTAAAGTGCTCACATAATGCATTTTGGCTTTTTCCCTTTCCTTTATTGTGTTATTTATCTTTTTTGTGCATGTAAAAGGTTTGCAAAGTGAAAAAGCCCAAAGTCCCAAAGGCACCTACCATCTTCCAGAGTAAACACTGTTCACAAACTGCTCCAAACAGCTCTGTTGTAGTCCAGCCTTTACTTCGTGACGAACCTGTCACTTTGTAACACACGTTATAATACTCGCCTAGCTGCTAGCGTAGCACGCCCTCATACTCTGTTTGACTGACTTGAAGTGCTTACCTAGACTGCACATGTGCGACTCCCAACTAGATGGAACAGAAGTGAGATTCCTAGCTAGCTAGTAACTAAAACAGAGAGCTCAACACACAGAGTGAAAAGAGGAACAGCAGCAATGTGAAGTACAACAAAAATGCTAAAAATATATGTAGAAAGACTTTAGGTCGACTTCATTTTATACAATATAGTGTATGTATTAGGGTGTCCCTGCTCCGTCTCAGCTTTAGTTAAGGGGTCCTTGACTTAAAAAACATTGTAGATCCCTGTTCTGTAGTATTGTGCACTTATACACATTTCTGCATACATGTGTATAAGTGCACCTAAACATAAGTACATACATTTATAAATGTATACATAAACAGTACATATAGACATACATAGACATCCAATGTGGTTATAATTATTATAACTCTCATGTAGTATGAAAACAATATAACTGTGGAAGGAATGTCACGTACAGTATGGAACAATAATTGTGCAGAATATATGCATTCTGACTAGATTTTTGGCTTTGTATGATCCTCAGCTGGGTCTGCTTCATTTGATTTAATTAGTTTTTTAGTAATTTATTTAGTGCTTACAATTTGTCATCATTTCTATACAATAGCCTAAGGAGTGCCAATTGGAGTACCAATCATAACCACTCTCCCATTGCTGCTGCTATAAGAACACTTCTTCTTAAAAACAGGCTCACAGAACAGAAAACGTTAAGAGACCATCACCTTTAGAGAAGCTGGTCAACTGCTCTCTTGTTCCTTTTGGCACCAGTACCAAATCAAAACCCTGTTACTTTTCAAAAGTTAAAAGACAATAAATAAAATAATATTAAAATCCTCAACAAAAGTAAAAACAGTAGAATCAGCCCATCACGCCTGTGGCAGAATGCCAGTATACTTTTAACTCCTTATCAGAATTTGCTGTTGGCTTGCTGGAAACCTACAAGACGGTATCATAAAGGGTTCAAAGCTACAACTTAACATTCACCATGTGCACATGTCAATGATTAACCAGCTCTGTGTTGCCTCAGAAAAAGCTGATAACATCCAATAAAGCCATTTAGTGTCTCTCCGTCACTCGCCTGTTGGTTTACAGTATCACACAGCCTCAACTCCATTGGCATCTATTGTATTTGATGCATGGTTGTACAAATAGAGAGTGAGACATGAGGTGGTGGTGAACTTTCACTGGTCACATATAGTATGGTAGCTGTTCTAAAATGCTGCCATTTGCTCTGGAGCTGTTTGTTTCCCATTATTAAGCAGGCAGGACACTTGAATCAACACAGTTTATACAGGCCTATCTATGACGACAGCAGCATTGTATTATATCAAGTGCATGATGCAAATTTGTGTTTGCATTTTTCACACAAACAACTCTTAAACTTCACTAGGTGTGTTTCCATTCAATTATCAAGCGAATTTTAAGCAAACTTTTAAAATGTCGTAAATAAACAAATAAACAGAAATGCAAATTTGGAACTAATTATGTGAATTCCAGCAACTGGTTTTGAGGGGAAAACTACAGCGTAGATTGGTCAAAAGTTGAAGAAGCAGAGGCTGCTATTTAAAGAAGAAGTTGGCTTGGTCAGCTACACTATCGACAAAAAATGGAGAGAGCGCTTCAGGAATTTGTTTTAACTGGGAATACGTCTGCTTAGATGTCTGAAGTGTCTAACTGGAAGCCAGCAAGTTCCTTCCCGAGGCTATTTTGAAGCGGCACTTGGGCTCTTACCGCCACCCAAGACGATTGTGATTGGTTTAAAGAAATGCCAATAAACCACATTTAAAATAAAGCGCATTTCTTTTCCATCCAGGAATGCTGACAAGCCAGACCCTCCTCCGCAGCACTGTGGAGGAGGGTCTGGCAATGCGAGACTACTCTTTAGACAGCCAAGACCGGCCAACCATTACTGAACGTTACTGGCTCACGCCCTGCCCTGATCGTGACATGGGTCGCTGGACAACATACTAAACCTCTGCACTGAAGCTTGACCCTCGTCTTGCAGTAAAAGGGGTTTGGACAGAAAAGAGGTACTTAAGAGGTGTGTGTGTGTGTGTGTGTGTGTGTGTGTGTGTGTGTGTGTGTGTGTCCAAGCCCCATTGTTCCTGGTCACTTGGTTTTTTTGATGAAGTCAGAGGGCCCCTCTTCGTCTTCTGACAGCGTCCTGACTAGGTTCTGACCTTCAAACCACTGAGTTCAAAGTTCTATAGTGTGCTTGCATCAAGTTCCTTAAGTTAGCCACACTAGAATAGGAAAAAAAAGCCTGTATAGCAGGCGGCTCTTTACTTTCTTTTTAACTCTACATGTTCTCGGGTGATCACAGAGCACATTGAGCCGGTAATGTGAAGTTAATACTCATCAGTCCCATTGAAGGCCACTGGGACAGAATGCCAGCAGAGGCAGTGATGAGGTTTGATCCAATCTAATCTGTTAATATGCTTTAAATGGAATGATGAACCATCATACTACTAGCTGTAGACTAGTTTCCACCGTACTGAATCCACCCAGTACCCAGTGACACACGGCATTATAAATCACCACTGGTATTAGTCCTTATAAAAGAACAAAAGAACCCTGTCTAGAAAGATGAATTGGTACTATAGTACCTTTGGCAAAGTCTCTATTAATTAATAAAAGAAATAACGCCAACATTTTCACCCAAGAGACTGGGGATCGTGTCCCGATTGAATATAAAGGTAAACAACCAGTTTTTTTTACTTTACAGAACAAACCAGAACTACGTCCCGTTCTGCGTGACGTGTTGAACTGGCTGTGTAAATAAATAAAAACTGTAAAACTGTGACCGTTTCACTTTTAACGTTAGCATGGTGTTTCAACTCGACGACCGATACGTTCTCTAGTTTAGATATGAGGACGGAAAACACACGGGAAACCCCTAATAAACTTCCGGCAAATTTGAGGTTTGCTCTGCAAGCCAGTCCGGCCAGAACCCATTCAAGCCCATTTCCAATTTTTCCAAATCTAGGCACCAATCACAACCATTGAGGCGGGCTTTACACGATAAAAATGGCGCAGCTAGGCAATCAGTGTTTTTACATTCAACATGACGGCTACCAAAGCACAGCAACACATTGATGCCACTGTCGCTGCTACGTCACCCGGACCATTGGTCTGATTGGTTAAAGGACTATTCAATTGCAGCAAGAAGCATTTGAGCCGCGTCCATTGAATGAAGCTTGCCCAGACGCACTCTTAGTTACAACTGAGAAGGGTCTGGTGTCAACCAGGCTAAGAAAAGTCTCTAGTCGGCCGAGAATCAATTTCAGCCCTGTCAGACTCTGACAAATCTACAAATGTACGGATGATAGATGATAGAATAAATATATTTCTAAACAGACAGTAGTAGATTCAAAAGCTTCCAGTGTGATTCTAGTCTTACTCTAACAGAGCATGAAGGTCCTTTCTGTTCTATTAAAATGAAATTTGCCTGGCTGTCCCTGGTGTGAACAAGTCATCAATCACTGACAGATATGATGTATATTAGTCTTGTTTGCATTACTGCAGAAGCCCTTAAGGTAGTCTGGCCAAGTTACATATACTGAATGGCAGCCAAACATTTGTGTTAGATAAAGAGGCCCTTGAAAGTTGTGAATCCACCTGTATGCTGTTTGTTTTCTGTCAGAGAGCTCTCACACATTGTCCGACAGTGGTCAAATATGCAAGTGTTGTCAAACACAGCAGGGTGTTTGCAATCTCCACTGAGCGTACGGCTTCTCTCTTTATGTATTTGCGCATGAATATACATTTACAGGACAAAAAGCAGGCAGCAGTTATGAGACAGGAGCATTAAGAGGACAGTATGCTTTGTTAGAATTGGATGTTGGATGGTCTGAACTAGCATAACCCGATCCTTAGATATAGAGCTTCTGAATGTCCAGGAGAGGGTTCCATTTCAAAATCCTCTCTTTCTCCTTTTCTCTCTCTCGGTCTGTCTCTCTCTCTCGCTCTCTCCTTCTCTTTGAAATGAGCACAGTACATTAGATACACAGACCATAATTCAGGGCTTCTGTTTGTTGAGGTGGAGGATGTGCCTCATACTGGTGCTGGATGTCACTCAGGTCAGTGCTTTGTAGAGGGCCAACATTGGCAGCTGGGCCTGTCCACAGCCCCGCACACACACACACACACACATACAAACACACGTGTGTGTGTGTGTGTGTGTGTGTGTGTATTCTACTGTTTGCTGAGATAGATAAGGAGAGTCCTGTAAAGTGAGGTTGCAATAGCCGAGTTTCCATTTGACTATTTATTTTATCTTAAACAGCTGAATGGGAACATGGAAAGAAACAGTTTTATAATATTGAGGAAAATAGGCTGTAATAGTAATTGATGAAACGGTAATTTCAGTGTTGTGGGCAATGAAGCGAGCACTGTTTTGACACATTCTTTGTTTCACGCAGGACCAGTTGAAAATGGAAATGAGTGTGTGTGTGTGTGTGTGTGTGTGTGTGTGTGTGTGTGTGTCACATCATCTGTCAGGAGTATAGAGCACATCAGGCCTACACAGTCACACACACACACACACACACACACACACACAAAAGCACACTTTCATGCATACATAAGCATACACAAATGGAGTCACAGTCACCCTCAGTGTGTGTGACTCTCACCTCTCATAATCTTCTGACAGTGTGACAAATGTGAAAGATGGTGTGTGTGTGTGTGTGTGTGTGTGTGTGTGTGTGTGTGTGTGTGTGTGTGTGTGTGTGTGTGTCAACCTAGTGTACTCTCTCTTCCCTCCATCCTTCCACTCTCTCACTCTGTTAGTTTGGTTTCATTCACTCTGAAAGACTTCAGTACTGTTTTGTTGAGCCGAGATCATATTTGAGTAAAGAAAATCTCCACTTTTTTTCATAAACTGAAAGGGATCTTTTCTGCCTCCACTGGAAGGAGTCCAGAACCTTTTCAATACAGAAGAGGCGACAAAGGCTTCCATAACACCCGCTTTCATTCAGGTTGGCAAAACGACACATTGGAACGCAAAGAAAAGGAAATAAAAAAGAAGGGGAGGAAAAATCAATTCAGGCAGTGTCAGAAGTCACGCTTCAGGAGGCTGAGTGTGTGAATGCTAACTGCACCCAGTCAGGGGCATGACAGAGCGTCATAAACAGCCCCAACAAAAGAAATAACACAACAATCACTCAGGGATTAGTGTTCAGCATCTGTGTGTGTGTATGTTCGGTTGTGTTGTCCAGTATACTGTGCTTGGTTGGCCAGTTGTAGTTGTTGGCCATGTGTTGGTTTCTTGCTGGCTGACTGGCCCTGGCTAATTGCTGGTCTGCATAATCTGTGTGGGCACTGAGCCATTCACCTTGGCATTAACAGATGACCACTCCTGACTGACTGGCCACAGTGTATGCCTACTGGAGGGCCACCAGAGGAGCACGAAGTGGGGGAGATAATGGCATCACTGTCTTTTAAGACAGCTGTTATAAAGTGTTCATAAGTAGTAACTTATGTAGTTACTTTACTGACACGGTCAAATCACACATTCATTTCTGAGAAAATGTAGGCATCCCATCAAGGATGCTGACTGTCTTCAGTAAAAAGAGGTTACGTAAACGTAGATCTTTATCAGATAGCCAGATATGAATTAGAAGGAGCCGTGAGAAAAGCTGAGGACAAGTATAAGGACAGTCTGCAGGACAAACTACAAGCCAAAGACATTAGGTCCGGTCTGGCAAACTTTATAGATTACAGTGTACAAGAACAACAGACAGCGTAGGATGAGGACCCCCCCACTCCCAGATAAATTGAATGAATGATATTATTTTGATTTATCCAGGAAATCCAGAGCCAAATCTGAAAGATTAAGGGTGTGGCAAACTCACTGCCACACCCTCACTGCAAGCAATTGGATAACATTACGACCAATCACAACCTTTGTTAATGACTAACATTGTGACTCTATTTTCTTACATTGATTAAAATAAACATTTAACAAATATTTTTCAACACCTGGCAAAACACAAAGTTGCTCTCATGTATGCTAACATAAATCATTGGCATGTGTCTCAACATTAATAAAGCCATAAGCTGCAACAAGTAAATAATTAATGGACTTTGTAAATGGTACCGTAATGGAAAGTGGTACCAAAAAGGGTTTTACAGTAATCTACGTGATGCCCTGTCTACTTGGCAATGATGGTCAATGTGGCGTCCAATTCACACGTTTGATTGTACCAATAAACCAATAATGGGACCAGAGCACATACCTCACCTACAGCAGGTGTGCTCTAACCTCCCTACGCCACCGTGCTCTGCAAACCAATAACATATCCTAAATGTCCAGGGGAAATCTTAGGATCTTTAATCCTGTTTATCATTCATGGCATATTCCTGTAAACTATACCTACAGTCTCAAAGGTTAAGGTAAAATAAAGATCTATTGTTAATATTTAATAACCATGACCACCAGTCCTAAATGGTATGAAATGAAATCTCTAGCTTTTTAATTGTCCCTCTGAGAGTCTTTGGCTTTGATAGATTTTCTAAATTACCGTACACTAGAAAGAGAGCTGTTGCATCCTTAGAAGACAAACCAATATGTATTGGGCCATTTTATCCATTTTAACTGAATATAAAGGCCAGAAAATTAAAGGTAATACATTCAAATAAATACTCTGTCTTGTCTCATATAGCCTGTTTGCCATATGTGAAATGCAGTCACGTGCATGTGAGTTACGGGCATTTCTTCTTCAACTATATTTTTTCTGACTTTTTGAAAAAGTACATAAAGACTTTGCAACACATGGATTGAAGCATACTAAGTAAAGCACTGTGGTTGCACTGGGCCTCTACCATTGGACACTAGAAGACAATACTAGATGTAAAGGTGTACATCAATGAGGCAGTATGAAAACAAGATGGAGCACTATAGCACCCAGTTCATTCACAGCTGAATTCCAAACATACTTTGAACCGGGAGTAAAGTTGAGCATTTGAGGCTCTGTTGTGTGTTGTAACAAAATGTGGAAGTGTATGTTTAAAGAATAAGCCAACCCTTTTTTTACGACTCCTCTTAGTCCAAGCCTTTCAGCTAGTTCACTGCAGAGCTTTCTGTGCTCTGTGTTGTGATGAATAGGGACCACAGTGTCTGGAACTGGCCACCATTAGCCTGCCAATCAATTTGTTTAACTCCCCAGGCGAGTGCAGTGATTGGTGGACCCTGCACACACACTCCCTTCCTGCCAACAAAGCAGCCCATATGCCCTCCCAGCAGGAGCCGGCCCTGATATGGGGGCCCATGCATTTAGAGACCCAGTTATAGGAATTTGGAGCTAATAGGATGAAAGGACTACCATCAGTGAATTGAAACACAGAGCAAATCAAGTGGAATGCACATTCAGGGTGTCACTCATCATCCAGCCTATACCTTCACTTTACACTCCCCACGGCCACGCTGCACCGCTGACAGGGACTAAACACTCATTTTATTTCAGCATTATAACTTATTTTAAACATGCTCTACTGAGAAGATTGTTGTTGTTTGTTGGTCAAAGTAGTTTTTGTTAGTGAGGTATGCTTGGCCTACAACATTAGAGTTTTGAAAGATTTAAAAGTAATTTTGTGTTCGGTGTTTATTTATGATCAATTTCTGTTGGATTGTGTGGTGGCCATTTTTAATCAAAACAATCACTTTATACAATCCCATTTTTGAAGAACACTAAAGCCTTGTTACATATAAATAGGGTGAACTATTAATTAAATACATATAAATATATAAACACAAAAAACAATGATGCACTGTATGCATAACACAAACAAAATCCTTAGGAGAAAAAGACATAGGTATTCACGGCAGAGAGAGTCTAACAAAAGGCTCCATTACGTTGCATGATGGGAAGTGTAGTTTCACACATTATAAGGACTAAAAGTCAAAATACCTTTGCTGCATCAATTTTGACAATCTTTTTTAACCTGTCTCTGGAAAGTCATCTAACTTCATGGAAGGGCAATTAAAACCCTGGGGTAATTTTGAATTAAAAGTACCTTGAATACTTCCAGCAAAGTAATAACAAAAACGTTTTTTAATTGGGTTTTATCAACCTTTAATCTTCTAGAAATCAATTTATATAGAACATTGTTTCCTCAATTATGCTGATAATTGTTGATGTGATGTCATAACATAATCGCTGGCTAGATTATGTTTTTTGTTTTTAAGTGAATGATGTGCTACATTTGATTTTATAAGGGATGGATGGATGGATGGATGGATGGATGGATGGATGGATGGATGGATGGATGGATGGATGGATGGATGGATGGATGGATGGATGGATGGATGGATGGATGGATGGATGGATGGATGGATGGATGGATGGACGGATGGATGGATAATGAATGGATAATGGACAGCTGGATGGATGGATGGTGATGGCACAGTGGATATGACACATGCCTTTGGTGTGGGAGATCTGTGTTCAATTCCCACTGTGAGACATCAACCAATGAGTCCCTGAGCAAGAAACTTAACCCCTAGTAGCTCCATATGTGTGTGACTTCTGATATATAGAACAAAATTACAATTGCTTTGGAAATGGCATGTGGTGGATGGATGGACTGTCTACAACCTGTATGATCGTCTGACTGCTCGTGGGACTGTGTTCCAAGATCTCAGCTATTATTTGATGAGTGCAATATTATCATAACTCACACCACAACAACTATAAGAAGAGGAGGTTGTTATAAATTAATTATCCTATTATCAATAGGATGATATGAATTATCCATATTTATAGAACTGCCATTTAATGCAGTGCTAAAATACATTTTGGTTTGTTGGTCCTAAAGTTACACATGAATGTATCTGATCCTCCCAGCATAATTACAAATCCAGCCAATTTATTATTAATTCCATACAATATTTTATCTTTGCATTAATAATTAATCTGTGCATTTCATCCATTTGACTTGGATTAGTGTTCATGACACTATGAGGATTTCTAATTATACCCCAGCGATTTTCGGTGCTTTTAATTGGGTTTTGGAAGCTGTCTGATAATAGTTGTTGGATTAGTAAAATCAAGCCAATTACACTCTAACCTCCCAAACATATTGAAACCAATGGATCTGAGAGGATTTGCAGGGCAGATTTATCTTCCATCCATCGCTTTTACATCTGTGGGCCATTTGATGCCTGTAGCTCTCCCCTTAATCACAAAGCTGATTGTTTTCACCCAAAAAAACTATTTGGAAATAGTTGTTAATCTCCCTCCCCGGTGGAGTCTGTTTTGGTCAGACATAATCTGCCAGAGTCTGATTGAGCTGCATAATCCCTGGATGAGGAAATGTACGGCCCCGGCCCCCGGCCCCTCCAGCATCTATTGGACATCTCTGTTGCTGGCTGGAGATGTGACCCCACCCCCATCTCTTCTGGCGTAGCTTCTCTACTGTATGAGTCTGCCCTGGGGGCTAAACAATATGCTCCTATTTTTTTTTAATTAATCAAAACCTAAATCTGGGTCTCTGAGAGCAGATCTGCACTGCCTGACTGATGGTGTTGATCTGAGATGCTGAGGGTTTTTCCCTCTTGATTGTTTACCCTGTTGTCCTTCCTTTCCTCCTTCATGTCCCCTTCACCTTCTTCTTCTTCCTTCCCTCCTAACCCCCCACTCCCGTCTTTCCCTCTCTCGCTGTCCTTTCTTCCTTCTTCTGCAGCCAAGTGTCCCATTAGGAACTGATTCGGGGTCAGTGTTTTTTGTCCCGTGATCGCTCATACCAGTGAGCAGGCAAATTGCTTAACTGAGCCCAGATGAGCGTCTGGAGCATCACTGTGACACTGTGCAGCCGTTGGAGATGCAGTGACGTGGAAGTGACTGACAGCTGGGGCGGTCGAGGAATGAATGGAGGATCAATGACACATATTAACAGACAACTCTGAGCAGTGTGTGTGTGTGTGTGTGTGTGTGTGTGTGTGTGTGTGTGTGTGTGTGTGACTGGGGAAAAAGGGGACTGAGTACCCAAGGCCCTCATGTGAGGAGGGCCCAAAAAGATGCTAGAATGAATAGCTGTGGATGAGGGGTGGGGCCCATAAAAAAATACCTTTCTACAGGGCCCAGAATTTTGTGCCTCGCTCTTTTGTGTGTGTGTGTGTGTGTGTGTGTGTGTGTGTGTGTGTGTGTCTGTCTGTGTGCATGTCCATTGTTTAATCTATAAAATGTAAAAAAAAAAAAAATAGATGAATAAATAAACAAAGCAACATGGTCCAACCAGTCCAGAACCCTAACGTGTTCAAATTACAATGATTCAGAAACAGCAACATAGCAAGTCATAGAAGTTGGAACCAGCAACTGGCAACATTTTTGCTCAATAAATAAAGTTTACTGTAATTGATTATCAAACATTGTTGCCAATTCATTTTCAGTCAACCTGTCAATCGATGTGGGACTAGCAGCTGGTCCTGGGATTTAGATTCTGCCAGTTGGGCAAAGCTTTTAATTTATTTTAACTATTAATTTCCTATTTGTCCTTTTTGGCAAGAGTATATCCAAGCCATACTAACAGAAACTTTCACAACTCTCCCTCCAATGACTATGCACTTACCCTTTTTCTGCTCACTCTCTAAACACTAAAAAGAAAGAACAAATATCCTCTGACAATGACTTATTTAGACATCCATGGGGATTCTGTGACAGTCTCCCGTTGTTGTTTTTTTGGAAAGTCACTGTGTATTTCCTGCACTTTGAGCACCCTCTGCTGGCAATGTTAGAGTTGAACATCATTCCCCTTGTTGACCCTCCATATAATGGTTCTCTAATATAACCTGCCCAGTGATCAGGTTGGGCCACTCGAACATCTCAAGGTAGAAATGAATTGTTGTATTTTTTCCATTTTGTTTTTTTTCTTGATTTTTTTGTTTTTTGGTGTTTGGTGTTTTTTGGATAGTTTTTTTCCAAGTTTGAATGCATGTGGATGCCCCAGAGACACAAAATAACACCCCAAATCCCAGAAAAAGTGATTTTTTTTTTTACATAATATGGCCACTTTAAGCTAGGACTGAAAGCACAGCAAAATGTCTCTTTCTAAACCGAGCAGTAAGGTTGACCTGAACCCTGATAGTAACAAGAATAATATCATAAATAATGAGACTTCTTTCTGTTTTACCTATAAGATGGCAGCAGGAACACAAGAGCAAGCAACATTACACTACTAAACTTGACGGGATGTGTAGAAGATGTGAAAGGAGAGGGAATTGTTCAGCTTCAGATTGTATTGATAAATTATTTGAAATAGAAAAAAACAAGTTTGTTTTGTTTGTTAGTTCAAGGGCCTAGGTAAAAGAACAACTGGGCTAGTTTAGGTTTAGGTAGGCCCTGTATCATGTTTATGACTATATGAAAGAATGCATGCATCATTAAGCAATATATGCTATTAAGTTGCCGTCACACTTGAAGGTTAGGAGGCCGAAATTAAAGCAGGTAATTAGTGATTACATTTAAAATCTTAATACACTAATGCCAAACAATTAAAGGATGAAGTACAATTCCATTAGTCACCATGAAGGCACTACAGCCAAACAAAATGGAAAGTAATTAACAGAAAGCTATCAGGACTGAGCACTGATAAAAGCCCACTTATACTGCAAAGTGTCTGTTTTCCTGTGCATGTGTCTGTGTTGTTGTTTTTACAGGGAATATGGTTGTTTTTATTGTCAGGGAACAGATATGTTCAGGCCACACTGGCAGAGAACAATAGACCATCTGTGATCAAGAACAATAGTAATGTCAGATGAAGGGGGGAAAGAGAGAGAGTCAGGCAGGGGTGAAGGGCATGAGGGGGAGAGGGAAGGGGTGTGAGGAGAGTCCCGGAGTGGGAGAGACTGTCATTGGCATGATCAACAGAGAGAATAGATAGACAGGTAGGGAGAAAGAGACAGACAGACCGCCAGACAGACAGACAGAAAGACAGACAGGAAAATATTGTCTGTTCATCCTTATGGCTTCATGGTTCATGAGTTTATTTATTGCAGTGTCAGCTCCCCTCTGTAGAAGCCACTACATTGTGTTTGTTAGCGGTTGTATGTCTCCCTCTAGTGTATATAAGGGACTACTGCACACTGAGACACTGACATTACCACAATACGTACATGCGTGTGTGTGTGTGTGTGTGTGTGTGTGTGTGTGTGTGTGTGTGTGTGTGTGTGTGTGTGTGTGTGTGTGTTACATCATCAATGTTACACAATCCAACACTTCTGTAATGTATACAGGGCTATTGTATGGTATTTCACATGGTATACATATATGTTTATAGATTGGCTAATATTGAAATTAAAAACTAAATAAAATTGAACTATTTCGTTTTCACAATATTTTAGCAAAATCAATTGGTTTGATTTAATTATTTAAATCAAACCAAACTAACATTACTAACAGGATAATCATGAAAAAGGGTGAGACAGGCAGATGTATTTTAGACCAAATGTTGTGCCATATTGTCTGTTAGAATTTTGACCCTGAGCTGCAGGCCATATGCAAATATGTGATGGTAATTAAATTAATCAGTGGAAAGGGATTTGCTTTCTTTCTCACATTCTGGGGATTTTAAGGCTGACATATGGTTGGTTTGTTTATCAGGACTGCTGGAACACACAATGGTGAGAATCAGGAAAAAAAAGAAAGCTATCAAAAACAGTGTATTGTACCCTATGTGTCTGAAATTAGTCTATTCGTAAAACCATGTAGCATGACTTCAATCTTTTTTTTTTAACCAAACTGAACTGGTAGATAAATGATGCAATTAGTTTCTGTAGACTGACTACAACAGGGATGCAGCAGAAGAGCAGCGCGAGACCTGCGTCAAGCACAGCAGAAAAACTGAAAACAGGATTTTCCTTTAACGTGAACGCAACATTTTAATGAAACAATGATGCTCCATGCTAAAAAAAAAAAAAGACAAAGAAATATCACATATTGGTGCATGGTATTTTCTGTCTGTCACTTATTTTGTTAAATGCCCTGACAAGTATATAACGCCGTCATACGACCTGATCTTATTTTGAAAGGTTAGACAGGAAGTCCTGTGCATCTTTTGGTTTGGCGCTGTAACCGCAGCTGGTCAGTCTGACTGTCTGCGCTGCCAGAGCTAACGTGTTTTCACTCTACACGCCACTCGGTTCCCACCTCTAGTTAACAGAGGCAAAGCTGAGAGTTGAAGGACGGTCCCGTTGTCTGCTGCTAGATTTACGGGCACTGCTGCAGCACGAGTCCCCTCGGTAACGGAGGCGACGGTCAGTCAGAGGATGAGAGCGCGAGCACTGCAGTAATGATGCGTTTTATTCTGGACTGCCTGAGGACACCGAGAGCGAGAAACCCGAAGGATGAAGGGTAAAATTACCGTAAACGCTCTTCCAGAAATGATGACAAAAGTAGGCTATTTTCTAGCTACATTTGCACGAGTAGCAGGTTTTCATAATTTTAAGACGGTTTTAAACTTTTAACAAACAGATGTGAATATAAACGGGGGCTAGGCTACCTTTTAAATTGGTTAAAGTAAAATAGTGCAGGCTACAGACACTCAGGGCCTGTCCAAGATTTGGTTTTTTTACAGACGAGCTTAATGAATGCTTAACTATTTATTTGTATGGGATGTGTGTGCGAAATATACGTTCACTAATCCTACCTACAGTGGCGTACTAACCAAGTAACCCTACAAGTACTCAAGTAAATACAATTTTGACGTGCTTTTTTCTTTACTTGAGTATCATATTCCCATTTTATGCTACTCCGCAACATTTCGGAGAGAGCTCATTTAAAATGACATTCACTTCAGTCATCTACAATGTCTAGCCCGGCTAAAAGCTTATATACTCTTATCAATGTTAGAGAGTTGAAAATACTTATTGCAATATATTAGCCAATAGTAATTCTTTGAAACATAAACACCTAAAGAAAAATTATGCTAAAGGAATGCCAAGAGAGTTAAGAGGTCCGGACCAAGTGTCAGTAATTGACAAGTCAAAGTGACATCATGACTTTGCGTAACCATACATGACGACTTTCTTAAGCCAAGTGGCGTGTTATCTGTACGCATTTTGAGCTATCCGCGTCTATGTCTACGCTGTATACAACGGGCGTAAACATATATGCCACTTGCCGTGTTATCGCGAGGAGAAAGCGATGGTTTAGTTTAGGAAACATGACACGCTGTTGGGTTTAGGAAACAAAGAACCGGTTGGGTTTAGGAAAAGAAGAACTGGGTTGGCTTTAGTAAAAAAAAAAAAACAACAACAGTTGTGTTTAGGAAACGTTACAAGCGGGACACGATCCCTGGTCTCCCGGGTGTCCTGTGTTTTACCCATCCACCACCAACCTCCCAGAGCAGATTTTCGCCCTTGCACACTACGCTACGGCGTAAATTCACACGCTATCGCAAGGTGATGTACGTCAATGGAGGCCAAACGGTTTTGACACTCTAAAAAGAAATTATGCATCTTGATAACACGCCAATAATGGCAGGAGAATTGGCGTGTCATACATACGCCATTTCATGAGATCAGTTTGGACAAGTTGAAAGTGAGAATGCGTTGGCATTTCTGTAACGTTACTGCAAACTACTACAATGTAGACTGGGTGTAAGCCTGCCATTGGCCGCATACTTCACGCGCTGTTTTTTGTTACATGACACGCCCACTTTACAACCCAAAATGTTGGCTTGACTACACAACACGCCTGCTGAGATAACTTCATGGATTAACATACTTATTTAAACCAGGCCCCTAGGAAGTGTGCCGGGCTTTGACGCTGATTTGACAGAGCCAAACGGTGGAATTGCAACTGCTGTTTCCGTCACGTGATGCCATGGGGCCCAAAAAGACTTTTCCCCAATAGACTTGCATGGCAAAAGAGACGTCTGTAAATCACTGGATAAATCTTTTTGAGCATCACAACCCCTGCAATGGCTTGATTGTAACAGGCGTTAACATGAAAACGTTACGCACTAAAGCTTTAAACCCAAACCACAATCTTTTCCTAAACCTAACCACATAGTTTGGGCACGTATACCCTACTAAGTAGTTGTGGTGTCCGGTTTTGAGGGTGTGTCCTTTAGTACAGTGCACACGTACACATACTTAATCTAATTTGCAAGGGCACCGTCGGTGCATCCTGGGCTTAGCGCCGGCCAAGACGATTGTGATAAGTTTAAAGCTATGGGTTCCAAACTTTTTTATGTAAAGGACCCCTAAACTAATGAATTATTATTATGTCAGTTTAATTAAACTGACATAAATTAGACCACAGACCCCCATTTTGATAAGATTTTGTCCCACTGTCCCCCATCTGATAGGATTTTTGCTTTATTTATTTTTTATTACAGAAAGTGCATGGAAGCCATGACCAATATATCATTCTCGCATTGTGTTATTTATGGATGGAATGGTAATGATCCACAACTTATTAGCTGCAAGATGGTCCAGCACGCAGTGTTCAGTAAATGTGCCAGGATAATTGATTAAAAGGGATTAAAAAGCTCAGCAGAGCTGCATTTGGCTAATTATCTTTGGCTGTAAAAGTACAAAGGAGCACTTTCACATCGTACAGTCATTGCACTCAAAGTTAGTTCAACTGAAAATGGAGAATGTCTTTTTTTAATTTGACAGAATAGCGTTCTATCATTCATTCATTGACATTATTTACAGTATCAGCAACAATTTTCCAATCTGGACATGCCTAAACAATATTGCCTTACAACTTGGCTTGAAAGTCAGTAGTGTCAGTGGCAGTAGCCACAGGCCTAGCAGCTGAGATAAATGAATTACAGACCTTTGTGAAAATAAAATGCCTGCTTTAAACAGTCATGCATTATTTAAAATGAAGGCATTTTAAATTGATTGATGAGGTGAGTCATATACTTTTGTTTCTTTTAACAGTTGAATCGGCATACTTAACAACCGAAGCATCCATGTATGAATGAGTGAACACATTTAGAAGCCCTTGCTCCCTGCCAGTAACTGGGTTAACATCAGCACAGTTGTGCAGGCTTGTGTTACAGTCATACACTGTAAGCCCAAATCATAGTGACACCATAGCTGTGCAGTAGAAATTGATCACACTGTCAAGCTCAGACTCAAATGGGAACAAAATTGACATGACTAACCACATGTTTAATTTGGGAGCTGTCTTTAAAACCCCAATGAGGTGTAATATAGTCCTTTACAGTTCAATCATTGAGTTAGTCACTACAACATATCTCCATTGATTTCTCGTTTGATTCATTTTTCAAGCTGGTTCCTGCTTCTCAAACGCAAGGTGTTGCTGCTTTTGCAGACTTTTTGACTTGTCACAGGAAAAGCGTGCCTTTGTTCTATTCAAGTGTTCCCGTGAGTGTGACAGCGAGCATGCATGCCCAATACCAGCAGGTTTGTCCCCGGGTTTTAGAGCACATAGGGGGGAAACGACATCATAGGCTCATTTGTATATTAGTAACATACTGACGCAATTATTTGCATAAAGCTTAGTGGTTTATGGTTGCAGCGAGGGAGAGATCCTTATAGCAAAACTTGGAGGAGCAGCTTGTCACTATAATAACAATAGCAGGTCCACCTTAAAGCCAGTTCACCTTAAGTTAGTGAGCGTGTGCCGTAGTTGTCGCTTTAACCAGCAGGTAGCAAGCAAGACACAGGAAATTAGCCCGGCTCTTGAGGAGTTGTAGCATTACTTACCGACAGATAAGCAGTGCACACTCTGCTCTGCAGTGTCTGTGGCATGTTCACACATTTGTCGGCGCGCACAGTCCTGCGCACAGTCAAAATGTGTATGACTTATAACACGCAGGCCCATACGACTAGGTTAATGTGAAAAATATGATTTGTGTTTAACACGCCAGCTTTAATTTTTTTGATCTTACCTATTCTGCTCTACAGCATCGTTGAGTGTCTAAAGAATCGTTCTATGAATGAAATGTATTCCTATTATAATTATTACATATTTGTAATGATTATAATAGGAATACATTTTGATTAGATTAGATATACAGTGATGAATAGTAATTTTAGTAAAATCATAAACCTTAAATAAAATTCATGACAGGTGTTGAATGATTGAAGCAGGGAAATAGAAGTTTTGGCCACATAATTTAAAATACATTTGAGAATGATTATTGATAGATTGGTAACGTTTGCCTGTGCAGACAGCTGCTCTGTGCTCTTTTTTATGAATGGCTGTGTGTGTGTGTGTGTGTGTGTGTGTGTGTGTGTGTGTGTGTGTGTGTGTGTGTGTGTGTGTGTGTGTGTGTGTGTGTGTGTGTGTGTGTGCGCTCATGTGCGTGCATGCATGCATGCATGCGTGCGAGAGATGCATACTGCAGTAGCCAGTGATGGAGGGGGAGGAGGAAATAGAAGAGAAGGTGAGGGATGTGTGAGGACTAGAGAAGCAGCACGACGAGGGTAGGAGGGGAAAAAGAAAAGGAGGAGGAAAGATATTCAGGGAGGAGACTAGAGGAGACGAAATAAATTCTCCTATGGATTGATAACCTTATTCTACTGCTTTAACTCTGACTCATCCCCCTCTCCATTCCCATTCTCACATTGGTGCATTCTGCCTGTATGCTTCCCTCACCCCGGACCAACACACACACACACACACGCACACAGACACATTTAGAGAGGCAGCTCCGCCTCCTCTGCAGTGTAGCGAGGGCAGCAATGGAGGAGCGTGCAGTGCAGCAGGAAAAAATAGAGGAATCATGGGAAGGAGGGCATGATGCGGGGAAGGCAGACTGGAAGAATGAGTGCTCCCTCTCCTCCCTCCTTAAACACTCTTGTCTTCTTTGCTGGTCGTCTCCCAGGAACACCGACGTTGTGGAAACGGATGAGAGAGTCCTCGCCAAGGCAACCGAGATCAGAGTAAGAAGACCGCAGCACCTAGCGCTGGTGTGTGCATGTTTGTGTGTGTACCGTTTGTCAGGTTTTCATACATCCGTGTGAGTGGGTTTTGTGTTGGTATCACATTTTTTGTTAATATAAATGATGTGGGCAGGACATAAATCATACGTATGTCTGTGCGTATGTAAGGTGTTTCCAGTTTGAGACTACTCCATCACTGCATTTCCCATGATGCTTTCATGTGATGTCATGATGCTGTGAAACTAGCCACAGGCTGGACAAAGCTGTTGATACACATGGGCTGAGTGCAAGGGTTACCAACTGGGCAAAGTTCGGACCCTCAGGGGCCCTGAAGGCCCCAGCTTTACTTTCTGGTTTGTTGTTATTCGATACATTTTATTTCAGCGGTCAATCAAGTCTGCTACTTGTAGAAAACTTTAAAAAAGCCTGCATGTAAACCAGAGTATTAGATGAATATTCATTTTCATTAGCCATGTAAACAGCTTAACAAAAAGGGCAAAAACTGAAATATTATGTGTATGTAAACATAGTCATTGTTATTCTGAGGATATGTTTGGCTACTCAGAAAGCCATCATTCAGCATGTCAGTGGTACTATACATGTTGGATAGTAATTATGAAGAAGTTTGCTTGTACGTCTACATCTATATACGTCACTATCTATATATGAAAGTACAGATATATAACAGACGGGACATGCTGAGCCTTAGTCCTGTCAAAACAGATATGGCAAGGTTAAAACAAAAACAGCTCAGCTTTTTATAGCCTATATTTTTTTTTACATGAAAAGTGATGCTGCATGACCTACCAGCAGTCCCTGTCTGCACTGGAACCATGGATGTTCAGACACCGAGCACCGGATTACTTTGATACTAACGAAGAAGTCCAACATTTGTGATTATGATGAAGCTCTGACGTGACAGGGATCAGGGCTGCAACTGATTATTTTCACTATAGCTCGATCTCACATTTGTTTTCTCCGATAGAAGAAAACCTCTTTATTTATCAATCATCAAAAGTGTTTTCTATTGACCAACTAATTGACCAATCGTTTGAGCACCAATGTTGTATTGAGTTTCCGAGCAGATTGTTGGACCTTTGACCTAGATGGACCAGTACACGATACAATACTGATACCACTGGAACGTCTGTTTGATGATCATATCTGACATTTAGAGTTTGAGTTTTTCATCTGAGGAAAAGAGATGCACATTTTGACACAATATGTGTCAATC
Source organism: Percina caprodes (assembly GCA_013375575.1). NCBI lineage: Eukaryota > Metazoa > Chordata > Actinopteri > Perciformes > Percidae > Percina > Percina caprodes. Next base: position 2,143,083 of record JABXJD010000071.1, read on the forward strand.
AAGTTCACAGGGTTCATCAACTCAGCACAAACTAACTGGCACACAGCAAGCCTGTGGCAGCAGTATCCCAGCTAGGGCTGGGTAACAAATTCAATACTTTTTAGGCACCAACCAAATTGCCTCTAAAGTATCGTGTATAAAAAAAATGCCTCATCATTCAGTACCCAATTTCGATACCTAACAGGAAATCTCCTCAATGTCAGTAAGCCAATAAGCACACATCATGCTTCTACCAAGATCTAATTTCTGTGATTGGGTGTCTAACATTACACATCGTAGAAAACCCACAGGAAAAACTCTACGTTACACCGAGACGGGACTCATTTAGTAGGAGCTGAAATATAAATAAAAAGATTTGTGCCGAAACGTGTAATTTATTTTTCTTTTACATTATTGGTATCAAAAAAGTATTGTTTAGGAACCGGTATTGGTAGCAGTACCCAGCCCTAATCCCATCATGAAGGGTACTTGTTGGTTTAAACTATAATGAAGCGGCCAGTTGTAGTTTGCAGCGTCCACTGTACCTGGTGGGTACCTAAAGAGGATCAGGGGACAATAAGGGCCCACAGCACAGGTTTGCCTGGGGGCCCTTAGTTTATTCCAGTCCTGGCTCAGTGTGAAGTATTCTGCTGTAGCAAGAATGGAAACATGTTTCAAAATGTATTCCAACTCTAATGGATTGGTCAGTGGGGAAATGTAACTAAGTATGTTTATTTAAGTACTGTACTTGTACTTTTTTTTTTTCATGTCACTTGCCACTTTCTACTTCTACTCCTCTACATTTCAGAGAGAAATATTGAACTATATAGTTTATAAAATCTGATGTTTTATTATAAATTATACTACCCAACAATATACAGGCCTATGAGTACAGCTGAAGTGACCACTAAACACTTATTTGATTGACAGAACTGTTTGGATCATTTCCAGTTTCTGGGTTAGGATGTGAGGATTTTTTTTGTATTGAGTACTTTAATTAAGTTCTGGAATTAAGTACATTTTCCTCATGATACTTACATACCTTTACTTAAGTAAGATTTTCAATGCAGGACTACTACTTGTAGTATATTGACAGTGTGCTATAAGTACATTTACTTAAGTAAATAAACTCAATTTTTCTTCCACCACTGGGATTGGTGACATAAAGCTTGTTTAAAGTTATAGTACGTAGTTTCTGTGGCCCTAATGAGGAATTCGAAGTAATGACAACAGAACCGCCACCCCCTCCTTCACACAGTTGCTAGTAGCCAAGGAGGACACGGAGGATTAAAAAAAACATGATGGACTCTTCAGAATAGGTAATTTTCTGCACGGGAAAGTCATCGTTGTTTGAAGTTGACAGTCATAATTAGCTTTGTAGCAACTCATTTGGCAATGGCTTGAATATATCGGATGTTCATTAATATCAAAAAGTTACGCACTAAAGCTTTAAAGGCATATTCATCCGCTTATTTTGGAGCTAAGCTAGCAGAGTTACCTACTTACAGTTTTTGAACCGAATTAAGATAAACAACAGTGCTAGCTTGTTCAGTGGACACACAGATGGAAAGGATATGAATGTTCTTATCAAACTTAGGGTAAATCAACAATCAAGTAGTGTTTCATTGGCCAAGAACGCTGCTGTCGATCACATGTTGAGCCAAACGTACATGTTAATGTGATCAAGCATTCGATGAGGTAGTTATCTGTTCACTTTTAATAACAGCAGGCAAATCAAACTATTCTACCTACATAGGCTCCTTTGGATTTTGTGAAAGTACATTTCACCTCTGTGTGTAAATGTGTGTGTGTGTGTGTGTGCATCTTCATTCAGGTTTTATCATTCCTCATGCATGACAAATCATTCTTACATCCTAAATTGTTTGTGTGTGTGTGTGTGTGTGTGTGTGTGTGTGTGTGTGTGTGTGTGTGTGTGTGTAGGAGCTGGAGAATGCAGTGGCGGTGGAGAACTTGGAGCTCCAGGAGCAGCAGTCAGACCGCAAGGAGCTGGAGGAGACTCTTGTTAAATTAGAGACACACAAAGAAACGCTTTTGCAGCAAATAAAGGCAACGAGACAGCTGTGCTATGAAGAGAGTCAACAGGTAATGTAACTAATATATATATAAGTAAATAAGCTGTTATATCTGATGTGCAGGTATATTAATAATGCTACCTTCCCTCTGAAAGCTATTTATTTTAAAGGTTTTGTTTTAGTCTGTGATGCACTTCTATGGTAAGAGCAGATTTTTTTCAACAAAGAAATCATGCTTAATCATTCAAATCTATGTGTAATGCTGTTGATATTATTTCAAACAACAGTATACAGTTGCATTTCACTGGACAGTGTTCATCTCTATCATGGTCATATTACCAGTACAGTGTATGTGACAGAAAACCATATTCTGATAATTATAATTGCTAAATGACCAGTCTGGCTTACCAGATGTACAGTGCTGGGATAAAGTACTTTCCCTTCCACTGTCTATTTTGCAAGGGCACTGTTTCTGCATCTGGTGCTTAGCGCCGCCCAGGACGGTTGTGATTGGTTTTCCTCTATCCCAAGCTAGATAAATGGTGGAGCCAGATCTAGAAACCCTATTTTCCTATGTTTTTAGTGTTTAAGTGACTCATGGGTACAACAATCTTTGACATTGGTCCAGTATTAAGCAAGCAAACTACAATGTAAGTTAATAAGACTTGTCTAGCTTGTATTTACCTTCACAAAAGTGCTTGTTTTGCCGCTGACAGACTCAAACTTAATATATAAGTCTCTTACAACATTATGGAAAGGATTCCTAAGGAGGTCAATCTTTATGTTAAAGTGTAAGATCATTTTTTTAAACACAAAAACATTCAAGAAATTGCGTTCGCTTAAGCCACCATACTCCCTGTAAATAAACAGTAATGTTAGCATTATGAAATACACTTCATTCAAAATCAACAAAAATAAAACCATGAAAAGACGTTTTGGGTAATCTTTCCACTTTTCCAACCATCGCAACTCAAGTTTTGGTTGAAATAGACATATAGTTTACCAATTTACATATGAAAATATGTTCTATACACGCTACGTGTATTGTTTCTTTTTTTTTTTTAAATGGAGTCTGGTGGGTTTAGCATTAGTGACCTCACAGCTGTTTCTGGTTAAACAGAAATGTCTTAAAGGTGCAATATGTAATACTGACAGCTAGCGTTTAAAATAGTTACTGCAGTAAAAATTCTAAATACTGGAGAGAGTCGTCTCCCCCGCCCCCTCCTCCTCAGATTCAAAGTTGAGAGAGTCGTCTCCCCCGCCCCCTCCTCCTCAGATTCAAAGTTGAGAGAGTCGTCTCCCCCGCCCCCTCCTCCTCAGATTCAAGTTGAGAGAGTCGTCTCCCCCGCCCCCTCCTCCTCAGACTCAAAGTTGAGAGAGTCGTCTCCCCCGCCCCCTCCTCCTCAGACTCAAGTTGAGAGAGTCGTCTCCCCCGCCCCCTCCTCCTCAGACTCAAAGTTGAGAGAGTCGTCTCCCCCGCCCCCTCCTCCTCAGATTCAAGTTGAGAGAGTCGTCTCCCCCGCCCCCTCCTCCTCAGACTCAAAGTTGCCCGAGGTTGCCAGGCTGAGGCCGCAGCATCCACAACAATGTTGCTTGACGCTTGTCTCTCATAGCCAGACATTACTTCAGAGCACAGTGGAGTAGCTAAGGTTAGATGCTGGCTATGTTGACAGTCCGTGCTGACGCGGAGCTATGTACCTAACTGACAGACACACTTTATCGGCTTAGAATTACAGTAGGAACCGCTAAAAACACAACAACCTCGCTGTCCTCTCCACCCGACTGAAATACACACTTTAGCGGCTTAGAATTACGGCAACAATCGCTAAAAACACTGCTAACTCACAGTCCTCTCTTCTCAATTTACAGCCCTCTCTCTTGGCTTAAAATAACTCACCGTTGTCGGCTACGACCGCTGAAATGGCTACACGTTGTAAACAGCCGTGGCCCGCTGGCCTGGTCCTCAGGGAACGTTAGCAGTTAGCAGGGTTAGCATGGCAGCGTTAGCCAGGACCAGTCGGGATCACTGTACTAGCTGTGTCTCAATTGTTTTTGCGAGTATGTAAACAACTCAGGTACTATAGCTTTATAATTCAATGTCAGTACACGAATGTTAAAATGACATAACATGCCCGTCCCTAGTAGCCGTGATAAATTAACGTAAAGCTAATGCTTACCTGTTCAGGAGGAAATTAGCCAACACAGCGTCCTTTTGGGCTCTAAACTGTCTCAATCTTTCAAGTATATCTCCAATATTTACCCGGGGTTTGTTAGAAACATGCCAGGGTTTTTAGGTCGGGTAGAATCTATCTTCGTTGATCCATGCTTTCATGGCTGTACTAACATTAAAGTTCTAGCAAGCTGGGTTTATGTTTTTACTGGTAGATCTGGCAACCCGGCCTGGCTGTCAAACTGGGTAGGTGATAACAACACACAGGCCAAAACACAAACAGAAATTTTGTCACGGAATGGAAATTACAAAAGGAGAAAATACTGGCATTAGCATTGTTGTCAGAAAAGTCTCAACTTAGCATGTTTACTTAATATCTGATGATGCATTGGGGTCATTTTTGGATTTATTACAGTCAAAATATTACATATTGGACCTTTAAATAGGTTTTAAAAAGGCCTATCTCTGTTGGGATTCTTTCCATAATGTTGTCAGACATTTAGAATGATTATGTCACTTTTAGTGGACCAAATGGACTTAGACTTAGACTTCTCTTTATTAATCCAATGCACATTTTCACCATAGGGTTACAATGCAGCCTGGTGTGTGGCTGCCGATTACAGCGTTCAAGCTTAATACTGGACCAATTTCAAAGATTGTGTTTCTTCCCACATACACACAAAAATATAGGAAAAAGGGTCCAGGTAGAATAAACGGCAGTTACCCTATAAAGATTAATAATCATTGACTCTCTGTCCTTTCTTGCCAGATCCTGTCTCTGCAGGCGGAGGAGGTGCTAAAAGAGAGCCAGGTGGAGGAGTATGAGAGGGAACTTGCCAGAGTCAGGTGGAGGCTGAAGAGGCTCAGAGATGAGGTGAAGCTGGCCAAGAGGAAGGTGCAGGAGGCCGGAGAGAGGGACACTCCTCTGCAAGACTCCATCCGGCAGTCCTATGAAGAGATCCTGCAGGTACCTGAGGACATACATGTTCTCATATGTAGTGGTGTTTGTGTGTATCTGTGATAGCAGCAGTAGGCTTGACCAAAATCAATAGTAATCAGAGTTTCCGTCAGAAAAGTTTTTAGGCCCGATAGCAGGGGTCTTTTATTCGCCTGGGGCCAGTCACAGATTGATGGCGGCATTAATGTAGAGCCCAATAGTTTCTCTGATAACAGATTCATAGATGGAATTGCGAAATTTATAATTACTTTTAAAAAAAAGCTGTAAGACAGATTCCATATGGCCCCACATTAAGTCAGTGCTAAAATGTAACTGGAAATTTAAAAATAAATATGACCATGTCTTAGCTTCCAAGCTCCTCACTGTAACTGTAGTTATAAAATAAAAAATAAAAAAACGTCTTAAAAATACATTAAAAATAATTCCCATGGTGCTTAGGCCTGGTGGTGGGCAACTTAGGCCCAGCTTGCAATACACTAGGGAAAACCCTGGTAATTATAAATAGTCTAAATGTACATTTTCATCACTTCATATACATAAACCTGGGCTGTTTCCTGATTATAATGTGTTTTTGTTACATTTGCTGGATAGAATTAGAAGGAGGAGGAGGACGAAATTCAGAGAAAGTAAACTAAATGATATTTCGCAAACCACTGTCTTTTTTTCTGAGCTCACTAGCTGGCGTTCTCTGTTCAACAAAGGGTTGCCATTAATTTAACCTTTTCTTTGAACAGAGCGCCATCTAGTGAGCTCAGAAAATAAAGACAGTGGTTTGCGAAGCTTCACTTGACCATCTCTTACATCCACCTATCATATGTTTACATAGAGCCTGTAGTTCACTAACAATCAGAGTCCAGGTGCCCGGATAGCTCAGTTGGCCCATATCTAGAGGTTTATCCTCAACGCGGCGGGCCCGGGTTTGATTCTGGCTTGCGGCCCTTTGCTGCATGTCATTCCCCCTCTGTATCCCATTTCATGACTTCATCTGTCCTGTCAAATAAAGGCCTAAAAAAATAATCTTAAAAAAAATAGTCAGAGTTACAGCCCAGGCAACACCTTTATCTGATAAAAGTGTCTTATTCTGAAATAAATTCACTGAATTTGAAAACGATAACAAGCTCTGCCTTTCATTCTCATACTTAGAATGAAATGTTAGGAAGTGCTTTCTTTGGTAACTAATACCGTTGTTTCCTCATGACTCCTTGCTCCTCCCTTCCTTGTAGGAGGAGCACACTCTGTATTCTCTGTCAGGAGGCGCAGTCACTCCAGAAAGCCAGCTGGAGGAGTCAACATCTCCTGCAGACACCACTGAAGATGACCCACTGCCTATGAGGCCTTGGGGAAGGAGCCAATCACTGCCTGCCTATGCTGACCTGATAATGGTAAATCACAGTAATGATGCTGAGTACTACCTAAAGCCTTTTTAAGCCAACACTGTAAAATAATTGGTTGTGCAATGTTGTGGTTCCACGTAGTGACACTATTAGCAGGTACCTGAAGTGACATTAAAAGAGTAATCTGAGTTTGGGATTGCAGACTATTTATGTCTCTGCAACAGACTGGAGATGGGGGTTTTGAACGATATTGACATTTACCAGACAATAAAGGAAGTGTATGATTCAGTGTTTTGGATCTTGACCCATACAAGGGACTAAGGACTTGAATTCAGAATAACGGCCTGCTGCTTTGATTTAGACCACATGTGTCAAACTCAAGGTCCGCAGGCCAAATCCAGCCCACATGTTCAGTGTTTCAGTTCACATTAATTTTGGCCCACCTAGTTTTGATTGCCTTTTCAAGGTTTTGTCACTTTTTCCAAAGTTGTTGTTACTTATTCCAATGTTTTTGGCACTTTCTGTGACTTTTTCTCCCCTTTTTTTAAAACATACTTGCCGTTCTGGCCACTTTTCCTATGATGACTGAGGAACTTTTTGGCTGACTTTTTTAGGGCTTCGTGTTGACCAAACTGTAACTGAGAAGACTATATAAGACATGCATCAGTCCAGTCAAAAATAACCCATGCATGTCTGGTCCGTAGTGTGATTCTTATTTTTTCAGTGTGGCCCTTAGTGAAGTTGAGTTTGACACCTGATTTAGACCATTCTTTTGTTATATGCCTCGTGCAAGTCCCCACATGGAATACTAAAGACTAGTGCAGAGTGTGACCTTTTTTTTATTTGTGTAATTTCATAAATTTGAGACAGATCTGGGCACTGGTAAAATGGAGGGAAGTTTAACATATTATATTTACACGTACTACCAACATTATTGTGATACAAAGCTGGTTGAATATTGGCAAAGTATCCTTTTAATATATTACAAGTGTTGAGTGACTACCTTTATCCAATTGATCCAGTTTCACTTTATTTACTGTGAATGAACATTGTTTAAAAAATATTGTTCATGTTACAACTCTCTCACTGTCTTTTCCTCTCTGTCTGTGTGGGTGACCAGAGGGCCAGTGGCTCGTCTTTCTGCAATAATCTAGCCAACACCAGAGAAGAAGCTGACGACAGTGGGACCAGCTCCCCAAAGGTTTCACTCCCACAGAACACCTCACATCACGCACAACATTAATGATGTGATACTTGCAACAGTGTGGAGGCTAGGTCTGGACAAACATTCAACGGAATGATATTGTGATGAAATTGTATATCGTGATATACAATTACTTTGTCTAAATTGATGAAGACAGGCACATATACTAACTAAATTTTTGCAGTAAATATTTAGCGAAACATTGTGAGGGAATATCATTTGAACAATTGCACATTTGTTTCAAAAGAGAACTCCGGACAATTTTTAACTTAATCTTAATTGCTATATGTCTACAAGTACTGTTGATAGGAAAACAAACGACCAAAATCGGTGCAAGCAAACTGGAGTTGCTGCAGCTAATGGCCAGAGCTCCCAGTTAGCTACAGTGCCAGTTGTGGCGGCAGATTCTAAAGAGCGCTTTTGTGCATCTTAGCAGACACAAAATGCAACTAGAACTGCAAGCCTCCCCGTGCAAGTCGTTGGTGAAATTTGTTTTTGAGCTTCAGAGGGTCATAACAAGGAATAATCTAAAGTTTGGCTTCGACAGCATTTATTTCGGCCGAGATATGGTTGGTGTTTTCATAGTTAGCTACACAAATTTGTTTGTGCGTAATATGCGCAATTTTTATTCTATAAAAATCTTTTTACAACTTTTTGTCAGCTCGGTCTGGAGATCATATATGCCAGGTTTCGTGTAGATAAATTACACGGTCTAGGAGGAGTTTGAAAAAGTTGGTTTTCAATAAATCACGGCTTTTCATAAAAGTCTAGGCGGAAATGGGCGTGGCATATATGACAAGATTCAGTTGGATCCAGGGAACGCGTGGATACGTGGTCTTTAAATTTCCGATGTACGGTTTGGAAGTTATAGGACCAAATGTTTTTTTCTGCTATAGCGCCACCTAGTGATGGAAGTGGGTCAATTTTTGCGCCTGAGGTCTTTGCAGAGTTTTGGACCAGTCATGAAAATGGCACAGCGCCACCATGTACTGTTTAGTCTGCAGCGTGAGTTTTACGCGGGGGAGAAGAATAGTGGAGAAGAAGAAGAAGAATCCTTAGATTATAAAAACAATAGATTATAAAAACAATAGGGTTCCACAGCCCTGCTGTGTGAACCGCGTAGCACTTTGTTGCGACTGCGGTTCCCGCATCCTCAGGCTTGGACCCCTAATTAAAATATCTGTACAACATGAACAGGGGCCTTACGTGACAACAAGATGCGCTTTCAAGTCCGACATTGTGAAGAAATTGTTTAAATTCAAAGTTTGTACTGTCACTTACCTTGTCTCGATGCTGCCGGAGTTCCAGCTCATCCATTTTAACATCACACTACTTTTGTGCATACATGTAAACATAGTATATAGCTGAAAAAAAAATGTTCTCTTTAATTTTGCTTGAAACTGTTATACCTTTTATACCTATATACCTTTTTCAAGATTATTAATCTAAATCTCATTGTTGAAAATTTGCAGACTGAAATCATGAAAGCTAATATGATTTTGAGAAATTACACAGCCACTTAATGGCATGATTTTTGACTTCATCATCACAATTTATGAATTTATGAACAACCAATGTAGTACAGTAGTTTAATGTAGCACATCAACCAGCAGTGGTCACCCTTCAAATAACATCTCCTTGGTTTGGGATGCAAACACTGTGTTGTCATGGTTCACAGATGGATAGATCTGACATAGAGGAGGACCTAGAGGAGGGAGCGATCAACAATGAAGGGGAAAAAGAGAGAGAGATGGAAGAGTCCACTATGAACCCAAACCCTGTCAGCCAACTGGACTTCTACCAAGCCGATCCCTTCGCCCACTGTCAGAGTGACCGTATGTATCAGACATGGAGCTTAAGCCACTGTCAGGCTGGTAATACCTTTCCCTGAAGGACTTGGCAGTAACATTAAGTTTGATATTAAGATGCATTTGGTCATCCATATGTCACAAAACAGGTTCAACTTGGAAAATGGTTTGTTTTGAGGTCTACTACTAAGTCTTCCACCTGTATCAACTACTATACTACCAGATCACACATAAGAGAGATGCATTTGGTCTTCAATCAATAAGAAAAGAATGCAGTTCTTTGATACTTTGATATTTGTGACTGTCCGTGGGAGACAAAGCAATAAACAAACTTTTATGCCTAAGCTTGGTTTTACAAAATTCATTCGCCTCCAATGCCCCTCTGTAGGCTAGAAAAACCTACACATCCATCAAGGATCTCACCCAAACTCTGTGCCAGTGGTTTTTGTGTACTGTCTTATGTATTTACTGAGTCGTAAACTCTTCCCAATCCAATCCATTTTATTTATGTAGCACATTTAAAAAAAATAATAATAATAATAATAACAAAGGTTTACAAAGTGCTGGACAAGGAATACAACATAAAAAACATATAAAACACAGGACACAAAACAACATAAGACCTCACAAATGAGTTTTTAAGATGGGATTTTACAAATTCAAGGGTCGGGCCAATTTGAGCTGTGGAGGTAACTCATTCCACAGTTTAGAAGCTGCAGCTGAAAAAGCACGGTTGCCCCTGGTTTTTAACCTGTTTTTTTTGGAGCAACCAGCCAAAGTTGATCAGAAGACCTAAGTGACCGTGAGGGGGTGTAAACTTGTAAGAGGTCTGAGATAGTAGCGAGGTGCCAAACCATTCATTGATTTAAAAAGAAACGATACGATCTGAAAATGGACCGGGAGCCAGTGTAGCGAGGCCAGGACTGGTGTTATGTGTTCATGCCTGCGAGTTCCGGTTAAAAGACGAGCAGCCGAGTTTTGTACTAACTGTAAGCGTGAGGGAGAGAGAGGTTTGGTTAACGCCAATGCAAAGTGCATTACAGTAGTCTAAACGAGTTGAGATTAAAGCACAAATCACATGCTCAAAGTGGTTACAAGATAAAACAGGTTTAATTTTAGATAAATAGTCATAAACTCTATGTTCCTTCCTGACTGTCAAAGACTAAAACAGCTGTGCAAGTTGGTGGAAACAATCGTAATGTGTGGTTTGTCCAGTCTTTATATCTTACCACATGTCTCATTTGTTGTATAAAATGATTTTCCAATTTCTCTGACCTGATTTGTAGATGACCTCTTCAATGAAGACCTGTTCCCTAAAACTGACTCATCCGGTGAGTAATAATACACCAGTTAACTACACTTTATTTTATTTGGAACTTAAAGTTGAGTTAAGGTTCTTGTTCTGGACATGTTATTGGAGATCAGGTATATGACAAGTAAAAGTTGTATTTACCATATACTGTAATGTTTAAAACTCTGAATGCAAGTTTATCATCATTTATTGGATTTATGTACTGCTGTTTTAAGTTAATTTATTCTAGTACAATTTTAAAGTACTTGTACTATACTTGTGTATTTCCATTTCATGATACTTTATACTTCTAATTCACTAGAATATGAAGGGGAAATTGTACATTTTGCAACATGCATTGTTATAGAGAGGCTGGCAATGTCGACAGTAAACCACACGGTTTATGTCATAGAATATCTCCAGATTAATACAGTGTAAAGACTTACTGGAGTGTCTTACCCTGTTTGCCAGGTGGATTTGCTTCGGACCCTTTCAAAGGCAGTGACCCCTTTGCAGCAGATATTTTGTTCCCAGATGCCAACATAGGCACTGATGATGGGGCAGGAAATGTTGGTGATGAGGCAGACACTAGTCTGTCCTGTGCTGAAAACAAAGCCTCAACAGGAACTCAGTGCTTTGAATCTGAGTTCCCAGACGAAGACAGCGACATAGAAATAAGTTACAGCCGAGAGGACCTGGACGCCATCGCTGTGGTTGACGATTCTTGCGGATTTAAACCCATTCAGAGCTCATCAGAAGAGCTGGGGCCGGAGCCCATCCAAGGTTGGAGGTCCCACGGTCAGTATTCTATAGAATCAGACCCTAATGGGTATGAGCTGGACCTTGGCACCGTCTCCCCTCCCTCTGACATAGAAGAACAGAGTCTGGGATCTCTAGCTGGTGGGGCTACCACCGAGGCAACAGCAGGACTGGAACAAGGTAATTTATACTTAAATCCTTACACACGTCCTGCTACCACAAAACGGGCTGCAATGTTATCCTATGTGGCAATTATGCACCTTTCAGTCGCCAGTCTTCAATAATGAAGCATGTGGTATTTATCAAATACTCTTTCTCATTTGCAGCGAAGTCCAAATATCTGTGGTAAAGCAGACTGCTTCCCATTTCTTTATTCATTTTGAAATCTTCTGAATGTGGATTTGGTAGCGATGGTCCAATGCCATTTTTTGTTTCCTGATACCGATTACAATACTAGAACTTGTGTATCTGCCGATACCGAGTACTGAGCCGATACCAGCGTGTCGTATAATTTATTATGTTTTAACAACTGTTTACTACTATCCATGTATGGATGTGATGTAATTTCTTGTCGGTGTGGCTCAGGGTTAAACTCTTTGTGAAACATGAACAAACACAGACAATGAATGCTGTAGAACTATCTTTTATTATCCAGTTTGACAGTCAGTCATAACAGAAAAACAACATAAACTACTTTAACGTAGATTTTCTTTAGGGCTTTATTATGTGTTATCGGATTGGTGTATAAACTCCAGTACTTTCCAATACCAGCTTTTTAGGCAGTATCGGAGGCGATACCGATACTGGTATCAGAAGATCTCTAGTATTTGGCTTTCACTGCATGCATGGCCAGTTCTTTTTTGGGAACGATGTATTCTGGCTTAAGAGCGTGCTTTGTTGCAAAAAAAAAAATGTTCTCATAAAAATGTTGGACAAGTTAGACTTGTTATGGAGTGGTATGACAGAAGCTGGTAAAACAACTTGCATCTGACTTTTTTGTGGATCATCTTTGACTTGTTCAAAAGTACACTTTGGAAGTTTTGTTCCCCCAGACATTGGGAGATATTAGGTAGCTTAAAGACCAGCTAATAAATGCTGCTCTGATGGTCCCGCCCATTTCGATTTGAAACCCTTTTTTAAATTTGCAACAAAAATATGTTTTTTTAGGCAAGTCTTTCCCAGGATACTTCTGGCCTTGACCCCTCATTGTTCTCTTCTCCTAGGTCTGGGTTCTGGTTCAGCTCCAGCACTCACTGAGCTTGACGAAGAAGTCCTGTTGAAACCAAATTGGGCAGGCGACATTGAGCAAACTGTGTCCTGTTATGTTACCTCCAGTGAGGGGGCCGAGTCGGTTGGCAACTTCAAAGAGGAAGCCCAAAACCCTGCAACTCCCCAAAACTCATTAGATTCCCAAAACCTCTTCATCCAGCCCGACACAGATCACAACAGAGAGCTTAGTTTTGAGTTGAGCTATGAACAAACCAGTCAGTCTTCCTTTGACCCATATGGCTTTAAACTCAGTCCAGAACATTCAAGTCACACTCTCTTAGACCCTGATGAAGTTGAACTGAGCCCAGAACCTTCTGAAAATGATCTAAACTTTGACCCTGAGCCTTCCTCTTCTCAATCAGACCAACTAAACACTGATTGCTATGAGTTTGACATCACTTCCTCTCAAATGGCACGGACTCTGACCCTTATGGCTTTAAGCTCAGTCCTGAGGAAGAGAACCAAGAGGTACTTGATCTTTGTGGCCATGAGAACCAGGAGGCAATGGACCTTTGCCCCCATGACAATAATGAGCAAATAGAACCATGTTACTATAGCAACCAGGAAATTCTAGATCCTCATATCCATGAAAACCAAGAAGTGCTTGAACATTCTAGCCATAGTAACGAGGGACTGCTGGATTTATGTAACAATGGAAACCAAGAATTGCTGGAACCTTCTAGTTTTGACAACACAGGGTTGGTTAGCAATGAAAACCAGGAATTCCTGGATCTCTGTAGTCATGACAACCAGGAGGTAGTGGAACCCTGTTGCAATATAACCAGTGAAGATCTACTTGAACCTTGTAGCTATGACAACCAAGAAGTGCTGGAACCTTGTCGCCATGGCAATAAGGAACTGCTGGATTTCTCCAGTCCTGAAAATCAAGAAGTGCTGGATTTAGATAGCCATGGCAACCAAGACTTAGTGGATTTTGGTAGCAATGAAAATCAGGAAGTGCTGGATTTAGGTAGCCACGGCAACCAAGACTTCCTGGATTTTGGTAGCAAAGAAAATCAGGAAGTGCTAGTTTCAGGTAGCCACGACAACCAGGAACTCCTTGATCTCGGAAGCAATGAAAATCAGGAATTGGTAGACTTAAGTAGCCATGACAACCAGGAGGTGCTGAACTTGTTGAGTAAGGACGTTTTCCCTGAAGCAAACAATAACCAATGCATAGTGGAACCAGAGCTTGATGTCAGTTCCACCAACAACAGCTCCGACAGTGATTTGGCATCAGAAGACCTGCTGGGACTTGAACTCAGTTACGCCAGTAGCTGCACTACCAACAAAACTAACACCAATACTGCCGACACCCTTAACATGGCCGTCAGCAACATGTCTGCCAACCAGGACATTGCACCATCCAATGTCCCCACCAGCCGCAACTTGTTAGAAGGTGATCTGGGCTCAGTGTTTGGCGCCGGAGGATACATCGGTTGTCCTGATGTAGCTGACGACCTTGAGCCTCTGGCGCGAAGGCAGGCAAACCCAGTAGCAGAGCCAGTACGACCAGTAAGACCTGTTAGGCCTCCTCGGCCCTCGCTCAGGGTGAGTTGGAAACCACACAGATGCAACTCACATATTGTAGTGACTATTTTGTCTTGAGTTTGTTCATTGTCCTTCTGAGTTCATCTGTCCACTCAGTTCTTAATTTCCAAGACCCAACCCTAGACCGATTCAGGCCACATCCAGATTATATTTGTTCTCATGGGTTCAATAGGATTGCTTAGTGAACGCATTACTTTGCATAAGTTAGTGTTACTGTTAGAACTGGCTGATTTCATTGTTTTGTAGAAGTTGCTTCCTCCTTGTCACACTTTGTGATCTTTAGTTTCAGAGCAACACAGACATTATATAACCACATTCATTTAACAGACTTTAAGCCTTCCTCCTAAAAAAAGCTTACTCTGCTCTGATTGGCCAGTGTGCTTCCTGGAAACTCCACTCACATTTCACTAGTTGAAGCTGGAGCTACTGTAACAGAGTAGCTATATAGCAGGATTTTGTACCATGAAAAAAATCATCGATAGAGGCTTCTAAACCAAATATTACACAACAAACATGTCCCAGCAATAAAGTGACTGGGACAATGTTAACACCACCAAGGGCTTAAAAAAACACAATCCTGCCCACTTGGAGCAGATGACCAATCATAGAAGGCCGTTCAGAATAGTGTTCAGAATAGTTGGAAATCTGTTTTAGCTCACTGGAATTTGTCTAAAATACGTTTACCTCATTATTTAAGGTTTTGGCCAAGTTTAACACGAAAATCCAACTTTACAACATTGTACATATGACCGAAAACACAGACAACTTAATCGGTCAAATAGCATAGATTTTGCTTTTTTAGATTTCTTTATTTGAAAGGGACAACACACATTAATTAACATGAGCACAAAATCTAACATGTAAATGTGCCAGATTTAGCTATGCAAGCTAATTTTTATCTGCAGTCCCTAGCAGGTTGATGGCTTAAAACATCTGATAAGCTACAACAATACAACACATGAGCATAAAACAAGAACACATAAGCATAGACAAGTCAAATGACACAACCACTATTCCAGATCATGACAGCTGGCAGGTTGATAGCATGAGAAAAACACAACACAAGCAGCATATACAGTAGACAGTGTAAAAGTGCATAGACACATTAAGACACATCAACCACACAGAAGCACACACAGAGACACTACTATAGCGACAAATACAATACAAAGCACATTATTACAGATTATGGCAGCATATTTGCTTCGTCAATAACCAATGTTTTAATAGATTTGGGATAGGTTCTGATAGATGTGATGTTCCTTCCACATAAAATTCCTAGTTGTCATCTCTAATAGATTTTAATCTTATTCAGCATCATCCTATCCCTTGTCTTATTTGTGTTTTAGGCCAAGGAGAAGGCTCAGTCCCAGACTCAGGGCATCGACCTGAAGTGATCGCTCACCAACCAACACTCATGGGGAGGTTACCATGTCAGCAGGGTTCCCATGACCACAACGGCAACCCAAGAGATGAAGTGAATGAGGAAAGAAGTAAGAGGACGGGTGACAAAATGGATCAGGAGGGGGATGGTATGAAAGAGGGATGATTAAATAGACCGGAGAGAGAGGTCATTCTGCTGTTATATATATTGCAATAATTCTTGTTTCAGATGTTTGTTTTTTTCTTTTCAAAGAGACAAATTAAAGTTGAATGAAAAGACCATTAAGGAAAACTGATTGGCTGGTGGCTTCAGTCCATTGTGAGTTATTTGATTAAGTCTGGGTTGGAAACTATACCTATATGAAAATGAACATTCTTTGAGGGTGGGCTTATTCCTTGTGTTTTTACCCCAAATGATGCTTGTCGATCAATCGTAAGGTTGATATTATCTGTTATTTATTCCCTTTATCATCTGCCAACTCTCTCCTGTGTCCTCCGAGTCTCTTAGTTAAGCTTCCCATCCTTTCCGACTTTCCTGTTTTGACAGAGCCTAATTAGTCCAAAGTAAAGATAATCTCTCCTTTTTTGATTTGACCTTAATGTTGGAGCATGTGTAAATGGACTGTGTGTGACTTTGTCACATAGATGAAAATGTATATAAGTGATATATTCAGATATTGTGGTTTTCAGATTATATAGTCAATTAGTAGTTTTAGGTCTAAGTTGGACAAGAGCTGTATAAAGAGTTTGGTCGGGTTGTATAGTGAGTGCGTATCTATACCGTCAGCATAATAAAATGCCCAGTGTTTTCAGTCCTCAGTTACTAGGTGCTCCTTAAAGAGTACCTTAACAGCTGACTTAGAAGCAGTGTTTCACTGCCATCTCTGGCTTAGAGTTTCAAGCCCCTTTCACCTGTTTCACCTCTCAGCATGTGGTCGAAAGTGGGCTTTGTTGCACCTGTAACCACACCTGGCATCCCAGAGTACGCCTGCACATCACTGCCGAAAGGTGAGATGTTAAACCACTAGAGCTCAGCAAAGACAACCTTTTCAGAATGTGTTAAATTTCTTTTTTAAGCATTTTAGCCACTGCACTTCATATTTGAACATTATAATCAGCAGCACTACACAAATGGCCCATCACTGAAAACTTTCAGCACTAAGAAGCCTCTACACTGCATTTCACTACATCAGTGTCCCAGTTCCATATGATGTACTGATACTACAAAGTAAAAACTATGCACTAAGTTTGACTGTGCATTTTGACAGTTAGTATACAAGACAGAGATTTCTTAACTGGTTCTAATAAAAAAAGGATAGGTGTGAAAGTACAGTATGTGAAACCGCGTCTGTGAAAGACTTCTTTACTGCCAATTTCAAGTAAGGACAAAATAAAAAAACAGCAAGCAAAAAAATGCAAAAATGATTGGAAAATGGACAAATCCGTTTCCTGAGCTGCCACTGGTGTCTTCATACCTCTGTCTGCATTTTTCTTCCCTAATTTACAGATGTGAAAAACTACATTATGCTGCAATTGGGTCAAAATAGTCCCATCAAAATAACTCTCAAAACATTAGAAACCACTTTGAAGTTTCTCTGTTTTGATCATGTAATCTTTTTTTTTTCATATTGTTTAGCGTGACTACACCAAAGCCCATGTAGATTTAGTGGCAACTAGAGCTGGTTTATTTTTTTCTCTAAATATAATTTAGGTATTGGCAAATACGGCAGCCGATTAGTATCAAAAAAGACAAAAATGCCACGGATATTATTTTAGATATTAAAGAATACACCACCAGAGAGCACTGACAACTTTGTTTACATTGTAAAATGTCCCACTCACTACATATGCGATCCCTATCAAATATGTTCATTTAAATTGTGCATTCATGTGAAAGAAAATTTATGTTTAAACATCAGTTTTTATACTCTGGGTTTCAGAACCGGCCTAAAAGATCCAGAATCAATTGCACTATAGTTCTATACTAATCGTCATAGGTCACTGCTTTTGCACTTGGAACTCATTTAAATCACGGCTTTCACTCACAGGAATGCCACTGTCAAGAAACTGTACAAACAAAGCAACACAGTTTCCACACTTTGGTCGGTTTTCTGGGGTGTTTTGGAGCCGTTGCACTACTGACCTGTTTCAGTGTGAGTTGTGCATTGCATCGTGGGATAAAGCTGGGTTGATATATTGGCCGATAATATCAACATTTTCAACGACAAAACACCCTTCAACCATGTTATGAGTGTTGCCGTTGCATAGTTTGTGCACCATAGGGTGCTCTCTATTTAAGTTTCATATCTTAAGTTAAATCTGTTTGTTTTGTTACGTGTTTCTGGAAATATATATATATATATATAACACCGAATATTTATATCAAGATCGGCCTTAAAAATCGGTCAGGCTCTATCGTGGGACATCAACAGCACACTCAACAATCAAGCAGGTCTAGTAAGCATCCTGACACCTTTTAAGCATATTTACAATAATTTAGTGTGAACTCACTACATACTCTAACCCTGCTTAGAGTTAGTATGAAGTATGGAATTGGGACACAGTAAGAAACGGTCACGAGGCCAGATCTGGCGCGAGCAGCGTTTCATTGCTTTACAGCGCTGTTCGCCAAGACGAATCGGACCAAAAGCTTCTCCATGATTCTCACAGGCAGGTGCTTAAAGGAAGGTGTGATAGTCCATCACCTCCAACACGTTTACCCTCATCAAACCAAAGACATCAGAGAGGGCGAGGGGGAGTGAGCACAGATACTGCTCCAACACCATGGGCTCAGTGTTGGCTGCCTAGATGTCCAGTCTATCTGTCGATGCATGGCTCTGGGGGGTAGTTAGTCCTGCTAGTTGAATGGGGTCGGATCAAACTGCATGAAGCTCTTTTGTCAGACCTAAAATAAGCCTTTGGGCTCTTGCTTTTGTTTGGGGGCAGCAGAACATCACCTTTTAAGATGATACGGTGAACTTGTTAGCTAACGGTTTGACTATTTACACATCCAGCAGACACAGAGCATTTCTCATGCATTTAGAGTCTAATCTGTGTGTCCGCCTGAGTCTAATATTCACTCTCTGTTAGCTCTGGTTTGGTCTCTACCAACTCCTGAGAGAAATATCTGGATCTTTAGCTCCTGAATGCTCCGCAATGCTCCCCAGCTAGTCTCCATCTGTTTGTCTGCTGTTTGAAGCTATGAGAGCTGTGAGAGTGATCCAAAACAGTAAAGTTGCAGCTCTGGAAAAAAAAGAACTAAAACTCACAAGAAAGCTCTGTTTCTGCTTGCTGTAAGGAACTCCACAAATACTGTGTAACCAATACATGTTATCCTCTGAGCTGCAAAGCACTGTACATTCAATATACCATGTACTCAATTCATGCAAATACAATGAAACATACATATACAGAAGTATCCTTGTATCAAATCAACAATGTGAATATTGGTGTGTCCTATGCACATGCTGAACATGTATCCCAGACAGTCTACCTTCACACTGGAACAGATTTAGCAGGCTCTGAAGCAACATTTACGTTAATATTAGGTTTCAGTTCACGCCTACCTCATTACTACTTTGCCATGATTGCATGAAAACACTGTGAATACTGTAAAAGCAAACATTCTGGGGTATTTGACACTTTGTAAACGTGCAGTCAAGACAATGCAAATTCATGTCGTATAACCAAGCCAAGACGATGTATGAGAGATGTCAGTGAGACAGATCTGACATTGTGCTGGCTTTATACAGTGCTGCTCCTGAGTGTAGGAACCCCTGCTTAAGTTGACTAAAAAGAGCAATAAAAAATAAATAAATAAATAAAACATTCTTTTGGAATTGATCTTAATGCCTTAATTGAAAAATGAGGAAGAATCTAACCTTTAAGGACATCAATTTTGTTTTCCTTAAAATACAGGGGGCATGAGTATAGACATTTATTTATTTACCATACATTGTTCATTAACATAAAAAATTGGTGTTATTAAAGGTTGAATTTTTCCTAATTTTTTAATTAAGGCAATAAGATCAATTTCCAAAAGATGATTTTTTTTTTATTCCTGATTTTAGTCAACTTAAGCAGGGGTTCTTACACTCATGAGCAGCACTGCAGGATGAAGAAATTAGTTTGTAACAGTAATAAGTACCCTTATCGCTATCCTTAGCGCCTTTGCCAAGGGTTGTTTGAATATGTTTATTAGTTTGTATGATACAATAAGCCTCTCATCTCATATGCTTGTCCGGGGAGTGTGAAAACCCATAAAGAGGAATTAGTTAGACTGGCAGTGCTTAGAAAGGTTCCTCTGACACATGTCTTAATAATACTGCTCTTGTGCACAATACTAAAGATGAATTAATAATACCTTCTGTCTGTAATAACGTTGATTATTACAGCCATAAGGTGGTGAAAGCTGGAAGTATCTCCCCTTACAGAGAAATTCTTCTGTCATCTGAAAAAAATGTTTTTGTTTCTGCTGTATTCTTCCATTTCAAATGTATTCAGTCACTATTTAACAGCATCTGTCTATGATGATGACCAAATATCACTTGTTTGTTTTGTTACTTTGTTTTCAGTTCTTCTGAACCTTTTGTGTTCATCTTTCAATCACATGATGTATCAAATCTTTGGCTCATCTGAGATGAAGTGTCTGTAGATGGTCCCTCCGCTGCCCATGTTACCATAACTACCCAATTCCTATTATCCATGTAAACCAGACACATTCAGAGCATCTTCCTGTTTCACCCAGTTGTTGTTTTTTTTTGTTTTACTATACAAAAACTGATACGGATCAAAATAACATGAATTCATCGCATAATGACAGATTGACAGTCATTAAAAGAACCACTCGTATGGCTTGATTTGTTCTTAAGAGAATTGTACAAAGTATTTAAGAACATTTCCCAATTTTCTCCCTGAAGTTTACTTTTAAAGCATGTGTGAACACTTCTGAATGAAGTGAGCTCAACCTTCCACTCTCCAAGTTGTTGAGCAATAAATCTGTTTCCTTTCATTTCAAACATGTAGTAATAATCATCTGAGGCGGTGCACTGTAAAAAAGGTTATTTTATTATTTACACAAAGGGCAGTTTGAATTATTTGTTGTCGCTGACATATTTATTTTTGTATTGATCGATTTTTGTATTTATTTATGTACAGGCTGCCTATTACTCCTACATGTTCAAGACACAGACATGATGAGAATATTATTAAAAGCTGTTGTCAGAGTAGTAATATTGGTAAGAGAGAGAAGATATAGGTGCTTCTGGAGCTTATCACCCATTTATTGTCATTGCAGTGTGTGCGTGTGTTTTCTATGATGTATGCACTTTGAAAGCAAATGGTTGGTTGAGTGAAATGATATTCAAAAGAACTTCTGGGTTTTGCCTTGGTGAAGCCATGGTTATGATAATACATTTATGTGTGATGTTTTATGTGTTGTCTAAATGTGAGGTTCTGTGTTGGCAAAATTAAGAAAATAAAAGTAATATTAAATTCCAACATGGGGTCTGGTTTGTCTTTAAGAGACCATTGTCTCGGGGGCATATAGCCACTTTTTAGTTTTTGATTTGTGTTATGTAATGTACATTAGAGCCCGACCGATAAAGGCCGATACCAATACAAATATTTGGTTATTTATTTATTTTTTTTATCCAGAAACGCGTGACATAACATAAACAGATTTCCCTAACATTAGTTATTTGTAGTTATTTATGAGTTCTCACTAAAATAATATAATAGCAATTTGTTTTATTGTCACAACAGAACATCAAAATATATTAAAGTTCTGATAAATAAAATAAAAACACAAGCTTAAGATATGAAACTTAAAGTCTTTTCAACAAAAACACATTAACAAAAACTAGTGTTTCCAACAAGGACGTTGTAGAGCGCCCTCTGGTGGATAAACTATGCAACGCCAACACTCATAACATGGTTGACCGTCCGTTTTTTAATTTTATTTTTTAAATATTCATTTATCAGAATCCTTTATATGTCATTATAAACAATTCTGATGAATGAATACTTAATTTTTTTTTATCGGCCATTATAAATGCAGATACCGATATATCGGTTGGGCTGTAATGGACATGATGTCTATCTTTCATTCTGAGACCAACAAACCATGAGGCCTGTAGAGGAAACATGTTCTGTAGTTGTCAGAAAGTCCCTGTGTTCCAATACGCATACTACCTTACTATTGAATATGACAGAAAAAGTATGTCCCCGTACGCAGTATGTCAAATGCACCATGTTAAAAATATCAGGATGTCCCACTATATCCAGCCAGATTTTGCAGTATGCAAGCCAGCATGCTTATCTGGCTATTCTGACGCGCAGCATTTATAAGCAAAAAAGTCAAAGTTTAAGGTGCAATGTTATGGAGAAGTACTATGTCCGGATTTATGCATACTGCATGCAACACAACTTATTTTATGAGGGCAGCTGCAGTTTGTACTAAAATTATATGTAAAAAGTATGGATTTGGAACTCAGCACCTAAAATGTAAAGCTCATTTCTTTGACCACTCGGGGGCAGTGGAACACCCTGAAAAAAACATATCACTGTGTATCTACTGCAAACATGTTGCTTATTTATACATCCAGCAGATCAAGAGCAACGTTATTATTCATTCGGAGGTGGTTTGTGTCCACTTGATGAATGCTAGACCAGTGTTCATTTCACTAGCAAGGACCACGCCACAACAATATGGAATTTAAAGATTTAATGAATGCTTGATTATATTGAATGTTAAATGTCCCATTGGATTGCTCTTTGGGTGCTTTTATATAGGCCTTAGTGGTCCCCTAATACTATTTAAAGTCTCTTTCAGAATTACAGCCACTAGAGCCAGTCCCACAATGAGCTTTCCTTGGTATGTGCCATTTCTGTGTCTGTAGCTTTTGAGGGGGGGCAAGGTGGAGGCTTGGGGTGTGGCCTTGAACAACTGCCACTTTGCTCGTTTGAAAGCCATGATGTCTCTCTCTCTCATGGGTGGGCCAAATTCTCTGGGCGGGCAATGTACAGAAAGGGGAGGTAACATTGTCCCTTATGACCTCATAAGGGGCAAGATTCCAGATCAGCCCATCTGAGCTTTCATTTTCTCAAAGGCAGGGCTTGGTTGACACTTCTTGCCATTTCTAGCCACTGGGGACGCATATTAATGTTAAAAAAACTCATAAAGTCATGCCATGGGACCTATATAAGGAATATTTTTGGATGGTGGGTGAGATTGCAAAGAGATGTCATCAGGAGGATGTACTGGAGACCGGGTGGAGTGAGACTCAGTGTGGCAGTTCAGTCTCAGGTGATCCGGGGTGAATGGATGAGGGAGGAGATGATTGGTTCAAAGTAGAGATTAATGGAGAGAGGGATGAGGGTAGGAGGGAAGAGGGGATGAAGAGATGAGGTAGGCGAGAAGTCGAGGTACCAAAAGGGAAAGGAGGGCGGGTCGAGAATGCGGAGACAAACGGCACTGAGTGGGTTGGCTTGGACTATAAAGGCTGGTCAGTGATTAGAGGTGTGGTTGAAATGTGGCACTGCTCCTGAACCTAAGTTAATTCATTAACTTCATATTCATATTCAAGCTCTGTGTTTGATCTCCACCAACACCTGAGAAAATAATCTGTCAGTTTAGCTTCTGAATGCTCCATTCTGTTCACCAGCTTGCCTCCAACTGTCTGCTGTTTGCTGCTGAGTTAGAAACCACTGATGAGACTACAGTTTGTGGGTTATAAAACTAAAACAATGAGGATAAAACGTTCTGAACTGCAAAGTCACTGCAAGCAACACCTCTCATTAGAATATCTAGATATCACTGTTCAAAGGGATTATTAATCATGTAGAAAATAACAGACTCTGAAGAACCTTTTCATTTATTTAATGCTTTATTGCTTTTCCATCCTTTTGATCAACAAAAGTTACCCTTGTGAAACAAAAAATAAAAGAATAAAGAATCTGAATGAGTTCAGCCCATGAGGCTGAAAGTAGCCTATGTTGTTGTAGTTTCTAGGGCAACCAGTAGTTGCTATTAAAGAGCTTCATTTACTGTAGTTTTAGTGGTTATTTGTTTGGTCCTGACAGAACTTTAAAAGAAAGTTAAATTGAAAGAACGATAAATTATGAAAAATATGTTCAGAGGAAACAGTGTTGGAGCAACAGATTGACAAGACGGGTTGAAAGGTTAGAAGAAGTACAGGTTAGAAAGGTACAATTTGGGAATAAAGTTGTAAGGGAATGTTACAGTAGCAGTCTGCACTCACACTATCTAACAGATCTATCCGGTTGGAACTGTTTCTATGGTTTGCATTTGATATTATGGTTGTGGGTTCACATAGGCCATTCACATACATGGGATAAATGCAAGAAATGCACAGGTGGTGCTTCACATGCACGTAGTATAACCTCAAAAGCATAAGTTATTGCGTTGTCAATCACCTTAATGTATTAAAAATGTATTAAAATATGAAATACAAAGATGCAAACTACAACACTGTAAAAAAAAAAAAACGATCATTGCAATATTCCTAGAAATAAAGCAGAGATAGAAAAGGGAGACCTGCTCCCTGTGTTTGAAAAACATCTACACAAACACACACACACAGACAGACAGACAGACAGACACACTAAACAGGTGCCGATGATTGAGATGTGTTTCTCTGTCGGCGGCATCTGCAGCAGAGGACCGTCACCATGACGATGGTGATGAGGACTGTGAGCAGGACAAAGGCTATGCCGACCCATGTTCCAAGACTCAACTCTGCAGGGACAATGAGAGGCACAGTTAGACTGACAGATCTGGTTCAACAATCGTCACCCGTCATGCAGAGTATAGTTTTTAACCACTAATGGCTCAGCAGGTCCCTGTATTGCTTTATCACGAATATCCCAGTTGTATGTCCCAGTTGTATATCCGATTGTAGTATCACATAGTTTTTCAAAGCGAGCTTAGCAGAAGTTTTATAGACATTTCTGTTTGTCAGGCTTTAGGGATACCCAGTGTGTTTGGGTGAGTCACAGAGAAGGTGAACAAATCCATGTTGGTTTACATGAAAGCACTTTGAGGCTTATTGGGAACTTTTGTGATAGCAAAGTACGTCAACTGGAAAGATCTCTATAAGCACATCAGACGAAAGAATTTACCATGGCGTCTTTGGGTACATCAGCACAGATAGGCTTATTTGAAATGACTTAAGCAACATTTCAAAAGCAAGCAGCAGCGCAAAATGTGAATTATGATTGGATGACTCAAAAAGCTCCCCAGTATTTGATTGTTATGAATTGATAATTGGCTGTCAGTCAAACGACCCCAGATGAAGCTTCATTAGTTGGACCAGATCATCATTATGGCTGCGTCTGTGCCACGAGTAATCACACAAAAAGCAAACTGCTGAATGCAAGACCTGCTCATCAAAAATTTAGGACAGCTTTGACGTTGTTCATCATTTGAAGACTTATTTTGAGTGTCTGCCACGAGGTCTGATGTTAGCTAACATTAGCCTGAGACAATCTGTTCACTCACAACTAATGTTAGACCGATATGCAAATATCTAGAACTGAATTGGAAAACATTAGTCAGCAATAATTTGTCCGGACAGCCAGTAACGTTGCATTACCGGATTGAAAGGTGGCTATATTGAAAAAGTGACTTGATTTGGGACTTGACTTGCCCGAACTTAGGACTTGACGTGACTGGACTTGATTTGCCCCCCCAAAAAATAACTCGAGACTTGGACCAAATGACTTGAGACTTTCTTGGGACATGAGCAAAGATGCCACAACACTGTCAGTTAATATTTGTATGTGTGAACTATTATAATTTGCTCGTGAGCATGTTTTTATTACATTTGAGACAATATGACTAGCCTGGAAACCCAGACCCAAATCCAAAAGATTAAGGGTCTGGCATTGAGTAATGAAAGCCGCCCATCTCGAGGGATGGCCTCAAGCTTGCATTTGAAAATCTCACTTCACGCAATTGGATAACACTACGACCAATCACAACAACAACACGGGGGGGGGGGACCTATCCAGAGCTCCATACGCTTAGCTACCAGCGGAGCTAACTGGTAGATTAGACTGTCGTCATCTGTTTGGCTCGCCTCTGGCCCGCCTACATCAGATACACCGATGTAAGTGAGCAGCATCATGCAAAGCCAGAGTAACTCGCTGAGAAAATTCAAATTGTGCTCTTGTGAGAACTCTGGATTTCCAGCGTAACATATGACATAAATCTGACGTCTTATTATCTATAAAAGCAAAAAGCAACATTATGACTTGGCTATGCTCCTAATGTGCTGTTGATGTTACTCTCTAGATCTCCACGTCCATAGTCTATATCAATGATGATTGATTAAGGTAATTGCTCCGGTGCCATCGGAAGATCCGCCAGATGTCCTTTATTTATCGGCTGGATGTCCGTTACCTTCCACTTTCTTTGTGTTGGCTTTGCAAATTCCGGTGGATTTATGAAGACTATGGTTGACTGCTCCTCAGATCTCTGCAGGGTAAATCCAGCCAGCTAGCTACACTATCTTTCCAAACTGAGTTTTCACCAAAACAAGTTCCTTCCGGAGGCTATTTTGCAGAGGCACCGTTATTGCGTCCGGTGCTTAAGACAATTGCGATTGGTTTAAAAACATGCAAATACACCAGAGCATGTCTTTCTCCAATCCCAGGATGCTGTGTGGACTTGCTAGACCTTCGTCCACAACGCTATGGAGGTAGGTCTGGCAGTATTCATTACCCTGTGTAGTGGAGTGTATGCAGATTACGTTCACCTTCAAGGCTGTAATTGTCTCCAGGTGTACACTGCCGTATGCTCCAGGCTCCCTGCTGGGTGGCTTTGGGCCTAGAGGGGATGAAAGCTGCCACCATGAAGCAGTAACTCTGTCCTGCATCCAGCTTCGACACCTGTGCTGTGCTGGAGTCTGATAAGAAGTCTCTCTATCAAGTAAGAAAAAGATATTCCAATCACTCACTTAAAAAGATGTATCAAACTTACCGTTTAGACATTCAGCAATTATTGATTTGAGACTGTCCTCCCCCCGAAGAACGGCCAAAAAAGTTGTTATTCAAGCAGTAATTACGACTCCTGTTTACATTTAAAGTGGCCATACTAAGTATGATGGAAGCAAAACAGAGTTAGGTGATGAAGTATACGTAAGAGCGCCATACTGTTTTTGTTGTTCATTCCATGAAATGGTCAGAAGTTACTGAATATTTTCAGCAATCTTTCTAGCTTATCTGGTATAGAGCTTCAATTGATCAATTCTTGAATGTCTTAATCAACTTAAATTCTAGTGTATATTTGAATTAACTCACTGATTTCTTTTCTTTATTTCGTTTGTTTTGTGACAAATGACATAAACAAATCTAACACAGTGAACTTAGTCTGTGATCATTCCAGTAGGTATCTTACGACTCTTTTTCAATACTTTGGTAGGACTTGGCTTGTATGACAACATATGAGTGTCGCCAGTGTTTGCAGCTGAATACTGTACCTTGCCTGTACTACCAGACTTGTGGTAGCTGATCTTATACTTGAGGTCCTTTTTGAGAATGTCTCTGATGCTGAGCTGCTTCCCACCCACATGGATGCTGGTCAAAGGATCTGTGATGCTGACATTTACTCTGCTCTTATCTACAGCCTTCACAGTGAAAACTGCAGCACTGATGTTACCTGAGGAGAGGACATTTCACCATTGATGAGGAGACTACCTGTCAGGCTAAATCATGCGGATTGAAAGTTTCAGACTAAGTACAAGTAATAACATTTGGGTATTTACCGATACCGAGTACCAATATGATTATTAATAATACCGTTACAGTTACTTGACTAACAATTACTTTGAAAACCTGCATTATTTGCACCTGACTGCATCATGACTTAACGAGGTGTACCTGAGCACACCATGAAGTCCCATCGGTGCCCACATGCTTTACCATTTGTGATTTGTTTACATAACTCAACGGGAAGGTAAAATGTTGCCACATGGGTATACTATAGATTAGACCATAGATAGATTTACTATATATTTTGATATGCAGGCCTGGCCTGTGTACACTCTGTTTCTTTAAAAGAGAACTAATTTACTAATGCACTCCAATAACATCAACATACTCATGGACAGGTAATGGACACACTCATTGACAGCAAAAAGATCAAAATCAATGCAGAAGAAACAAGGAAGACCTGGTGCCATTACCCACAGTGCCACTCGACTGTCAACATATTTTCTCTCAGGGCCATATAGAAAATTGAAGACATTTACATGTTACATTATGCCTCACTGACAACTGTAATGTGTGTTAAGTGTGGAGTTATGTGTGTTGCGTGTGTAGGTGATACCTACTCTCTCTATAGGGGTTGAAGGGCAGGGAATTAGTGTGAGGGAACTCATCAGGGTCATCGTAATCGTTCTCGCTCAAAGGCTCTGTTCGGACTTTAGCAGAGTATGTCCTGTCAAACAGGGAAATATAAAAATGGGTTTATTTGTCAGGGACCATGCACAGTTTAAGCCCTGTACCAGAGTTAGCTAGTTAACAGCTCATTTACACTCCAACAATGTGATAAGCATTCAACATGCGTGGTGTTTGGATTGCGTGCAAAAGTGTTGGAAAGAGGCCAAAACTCTCAAGCAATACAGTAAATATTGAGAGTAATCTAAAAGTAAAAAAATGGACTGGTAAGGAGAGGACAGGAAGTTCCTACAATTAAATAGAAGGACAAAAATACGATTAAAAATCAGTTCACTAAAACTGGAAAGGATTTCTGAAGCCAGCCATGAGGAAAACAAATGGATAACACATAATAAAACAATATAGATTTCCAAAATTTTGGAATTTTTTTAAAAGACTCATTTATCTTTATATTATATTTTAGTACCTATGCAAAATAGACATCTTCAAAGTTATAATCCTTAAGATTTTGATGAAATTAAACCCTAGTTTTTCAGCAATAGCCATTCAATGTATTTCCATTCTGTCATCACAACTCTACACAGTAGCCCTAATTTATTCTGCCTGTCCTCTCGTTGACTTCTATGGTTGTGTGTCTCAGGTCTCCTAGGTCCATATTCACATATATGTTTACAATCTATCCAAATGGTTTTCATCCTGATTGTCCATAGTGTAATTTAACCATGTTGGTCTATTTTTACACATGATATGGCATGTCTGGGAAAGGGTTCCTCTTCTGTTGTTTAATGCTAGCGGCTTGTAATTTTATTTATTTATTTTAGAGATTTTTTTTGGGCCATTTTCAGGCCTTTATTGACCGGACAGCTGAAGAAATGAAAAGGGAAAGAGAGGGGGAATAACATAAAGCAAATGGCCGCAGGTCAGAGTGGTCAGAGTAATCCTCCATATGTGGGCGCCTGCTAATGGCTAGTTAATATAGTTTTAGATCCAGATGATCACAGTGGACGTTTGTAATAGATTTTGTTTGTTGATGTTTGTAGAGGTTCACAGCTTTATGTTTCAAACCTTGGACTTGATTGGCTTCAAATAAGTCATGAGACACTATACACAACTTGCCACAGCTCTGTCAACTTCGTCAGGTTCCCTTTTAAGTGAAGTATAAAATAGGGATGCCGAATCACTCGCGTTTCGTTTCTTTTAGCTGCACAAACAATTGCCTTGCCAATAATACAGCTCTATTCATAAAAGGTAAATTTAATGAATTGTTTCTTCTGTATTTAGGTAGATTTAGGCAAAATGTTTCTGCATGTAGAAGATAAAAACCAATTTCCACTGGTCCACCCTGTCAAACTGAATGGGATGATCCTGATCTGGTTATGCTCTAATATCATATTTTTAAAAGTCACAAACTCACAGTTGAATAGCCTCATTAAAATGTATTTAATGTATTTAATGTTACGTCATATGATACATCAAATAAAGATAGAGATGGATAAGGTCACATAAATAACACTGACAACAGAGAAATATAGGAATATTTTTCAAATATATGTGACGTTAGAAAATGCAAATGAATGTGAAGTTTTGTTACAGTGAGTAACTAAACCTACCCAATATCTAATGAAATATTATAGGGATATTATTGAAGGCATGGAGGGATGGAGGAGTGTGGTTCCCCACCTGTTGTTGGCTTTGAGCTCGGCGGTCAGATCACATTCTGAGTCTGACACCATGGTGCAGTGAGGACAATCCAACCAGTTATGGCCATTACTGATACATGACGAAACACACAAAAAACACAAAAAAAAGGAGAATAATGCCCCACATTTTTATTAATTTTTTTAAAACACAGACTGCTGAAATTCTGACACTTTATATCACTCAAGTGATCGGGCATTTACCATTTTTAAAATACAGATTCAAAGTTGAGCCCTGGCTGGAGACAAAGAAACGCAGTGGTGCGAGATCACTGTAGATAACTGGAGCACATTACATACATAAGGCCTTAAAAGAACCTTAAAAACACTTTGTACTACACACTACTGTATGTAATTGTTGGGTTTCTGTAAATAACATCACAGAGTACGGTCTAGACCTGCTCTTTTATGAAAAGCGCAATGAGATAACTGTTGTTGTGATTTGGCGCTATATGAATAAAATTGAATTGAATTGAATTACTGCCATTGTTTAAGACATTGACAGCAGTTTATGTCCCTAAATATTTAGATATAAACATGCTGTGATATATGTAACAGTACATATACAGGATTATTTTTGGGGCTTGAGAGCATGAAATTGGGACGAGAGAGGTGGAATGACATGCAGCTAAGGGCCACAGGTCAGAGTCAAAACCCCAGGCCGCTGTGGCTCAAAAGCGCCTCAGTTGTCGGGGCTATTGAACTAAAAACTCCCTCTGATCTCCTTCAGGTCGTCCAGAGTGCTGCGTCCGTCTCGACTAATCAGTTGTTTAGGTCTTACTCAACCACGATTTCTTTAGATGATTATCATCATCATTTGTGGATGCAATGTTCATGATGCATGACTTATTTCCCCAAAAAAAAACTATGAGCACATCTTGGAAACACAAGATTTAAAGAGGCGCGTTGCGTGATTCCTTTTGGAGAGAGTCCGTTTTAATGTAAACTTTATTAATCCCACAAGGGGAAATTACAATTTACACTCTGTTGTTATTACACACAGGCCTGAATTACACACATATGCTCAGTACCTATACATGAACTAATGGAGAGATGTCAGAGTGGGGGGGCTGCCCATGGAAAGGCACCCCGAGCAGTTGGGGGGTTTGGTGCCTTGCTCAAGTGGCCAGGAGGTGAACTGGCACCTCTCCAGCTACCAGTCCACCACCATACTTTGGTCCAAACAGGGACTTGAACCAGCAACCCTCCGGTTCCCAACCCAACTCCCTACAAACTGAGCTACTGCCACCCCGAGATCTGTCGATTAAATCAAATTAATCGATTAGTCGACAAAATCGTATGTTAGTCGACTTAAGAATTAGTCTAAGCAACAATTTAAATGAAGTTCAATGCCACAGCAAAAAAAAAAGCAGCAATGTGGAAATCATACGAATTGCAGTGCTTATCTTTTTGTAGCTTTTTGAATGTATGTTCATGAGAATAGGCTGTTTTTGTCCACATTAGCACTGCCTCAACTAACACAGCTTCTAATCATTTCATTGAGACTGCTGATGCAGAAAGGTTGCCCAGCACATCATCTGATCCAGACTCAACCTTTTCCAATGTCGTGTGCGTGTTTTTTTTCCTTAAAAGGCTCAAATGTAAGCTTGCTTATACTTTTAACAATTGCCTTTCTCAATATTCAATCACTGTTTATTTGAAGTGACCGTGTAAAAAAGTAATACTGTAGGCTGGTACTCACCTAGAGTACACTACTGTGTATTTGTGGCCAGATGGTTTGGTAGTCCAGTTGAGGATGGTTTTAAAGTCCAGAGAAAACCAGCGTAAGTTCTCTGCTTTGGACATAACAGTCTCATCTATGAATAAAATGTTACACAACATTAGTTTCCAGTCATCCAAAATCTCAACATATTTTCCCCTTCCTGTTTTTGTTTTGTTAGTGTAACACAAATTATGTCATTCTAAGTTTCCCTCTGGATCAATAAAATATCAATCCATCCATCTTTCTATCTATCTATCTATCTATCTATCTGTCTATTGATCTATCTACAGTGTATGTCTGTCTGCTGTCTGTCTGTTTGTCCGTCTGTCTGTATATCTATCCGTCTAGTATAAAACCAAAACGTATATCAACTTTGTTGTAAATCACTTTGAGAAAAACTTTGACATCAACCTCCCCATCCTCTTCTTTCTCTTAAAGCTGCAGTGCATAGTTTCTGTCGCAGCCCATGAGGAATTGGAAGTAATAACGACTAAATTGTCGGCGTGTCCACATGATGACAAGCCTTCCGTGATCACGCACGCACCTTCTCTTCAGAAGAGGTAATTATCTTTACTCGAGTGTCTGTGCGGGAAAGTCGCCAGACGACACAATCTTCCGAACATAGCCACACTGAGAAATACAGAGAGAGTTGTGTGGGGCTGATAGTCTTAATCATCTTTGTAGAAAGTCATTTGGCAAAGACGTTCATTAATATAAAAACAAGTTACACACTGAAGATTTAAACAGATCTTGATTAAAGTCAGACTTTGCCAGTAAGAAAAGCTAAAGATGAGCCCCAAAGTGAGGCCGTTACACTGCAGCAACAAGTTTGAGACACTGTAAGCCCCGCTCATTCTTGTAACGGTCCATTTGCTAATGTATTGCGACATCTAAAGACTGTTGTTGAACATTTTGTGTGGTTCATTAGTGTCTTTATCGTTTCCATATGTCTAAAGAAAAATGCGTCATGATTCGGTAACGTTGGCTGGTTTCACAAAAACTGGAGAATGTTACAAAAGTTACAAAGTTCTTGTTCTATCGACCTCCTGAACATCAATTGGTGTAACTTGCTACATGGACATTTCCATAATTTGAACATTATTTTTTCTCTCCAATATGAATATTTATATCCTCAAACATGTTTTTTTTTTTAATCTGCAGTGTACCTGTAACATTTTACTGCAATAGAACAAGTAATCTATACACATAATACCAAATAATAAGCTGCATCACGTTGGAACGCAGCACAGCAGCATGTTTGTTGCTCTAAACTACTTATGAGGGTGACCAGTTGTTACCATGGCACCAGATACTTAAATCTGAACTCCACACAATACAGGTGAATGGGAACGTTGGAATCATGTTACATAAACTTTCTATCTATCTATCTATCTATCTATCTATCTATCTATCTATCTATCTATCTATCTATCTATCTATCTATCTATCTATCTATCTATCTATCTATCTCTCGCTCTCTCACTCTATGTATCTATTGCTTTCTCTTGCTCACTCTATCTGTCTATCTATATGTCTATCTCTCTCCCCCTCTTTAAATCTATCTCTCTCCCACTTTTTCTATCTATCTATCTATCTATCTATCTATCTATCTATCTATCTATCTATCTATCTATCTATCTATCTATCTATCTATCTATCTATCTATCTCTCTATTTATATATATATATATATATATATATATATATATATATACACACACATATATACAGTATATCTGTATATCTATACATATATATGAATATATCTATATATATATATATATATATATATATATATATCTCCTCTTTATATATATATATATATTAATATATATATCTGTCTATCTATCTATCTATCTATCTATCTATGTAATCATGTGGTTTTACCTGCAGTAGTGATGATCCGAGCCGACAGACAGACTCCCAGATAAAGCAGAGTTTTCAGAGATGCCATGTTAGCACAACCCAAAATCCTTTTTTTCCTTTAATGCTTGATCTTGTAAAAGCAATCTGAACCCAGGAGAAGAACTGAAGACTGTTGTTTTCTGGTCAACAGGGACAGAGAGTGTGTGGAAACGGGGGTGGGGGGGGTGGATTCAGGGTTCTGCCTCGTTCTGCTTTGCTGATCCCTCCCACATGCCTGTCTGCTGATGGGGGATTCTACAACAATTTGCTCAGTTTGAACTCCTCCTTTCACCAGAACACAGATGAGTGTAAGAACATGACGTTCCTTAGGCTGACACACAACTCTCCTTGGAAACTCTCCCTCCGTGACTGACCCATGTGTAACCTCACCGATACCTCAGGAGTAGTTAGCAATAGTTAACACCCACCCTGACTACAACCAAATAGTTGATTCTTTCTTTGTGTGACGGAGATTCCTGGCACCATGCTGCTCATGCGTTCAGCTTTGTTTCTGTGAAAGCCAAACATCTTAATGCCCTGTTGCCTGGTTGGCTGAAAGACTTTGTCCCAAGAAATCTAGTCTCTCTATGAAGGCAAAGACTTTGTCCCATGTGGCCCAGTTCAAGTTCACTAGTAAACTTACTCATCTGTTTCTAAATGTGCACAGCAACACTAGAGACTCAGAACAGGAAAGTTCTAGTCTCTCTATGAAGGCAATGATAATACTCTATACTTTTGAAGGATGAACATCTCCTTAATCCTACTCCTTATAATAACTGATGTATGAACATATTTGTTTATGTAAAAAAATGTCTTTAGTAGCATATATATATATATATGTATAGGTAGCAATGAACTGTTCTAGTGTTTTTGTTCTATTAAGCAGAGGCAATTCCAGGATTTTGTTACGGTGGGGTGGCACAGTTGGGACCAATCATTTTATTTATCAGAAAATAGCATTGGAAATCTGCTTAGAAAAATAGGAAGTATTGTTAGGATAACATTCATTATAAATTTCACTTGTTTTTATTTAAGAAAAAAGTGTAAAATACACATTTATAAGCTCAGTCTGCCAAGGAGCCCTCCTCCCAAAAAAGCCAAGTCTGCTCTGATTGGTCAGCCTTTCTGGGTCTTAAGCATCTGCACACCTGGCATCTCTGCACTGCCTGTCATTGCAGCCGGGGGATGACTGTAACTGCACTGTAGCGACACCTTATACCTATATATACTGTAGTGTAGGTGTGACATCACAACCGTACGCTCCTGTCATAATCACGACCAATAAGTAAATATGGGTCATAATACGCAGAATATGCTTGTATACTAACAACCAATTTGGTTGTTTTTAAGGGGAGGACAGTCTCGAATAACGACAACCCATTCCAAATTTATGAGTTAAAAAATTGTGTTGCATGTGAAACAGCCCTAAGATGCTTTGCTATTGGACCCCTGGGACAGGAGAGCAGCCATTCCTAGACTGAAAAGTGGAATATAAACATATATACTTTTTGCAAAGATCAAGCAGTGGGTATTTTTG
The DNA here is from genome assembly GCA_013375575.1 of Percina caprodes. Lineage (NCBI taxonomy): Eukaryota > Metazoa > Chordata > Actinopteri > Perciformes > Percidae > Percina > Percina caprodes. Next base: position 2,178,103 of record JABXJD010000071.1, read on the forward strand.
GATTCTTGTGAGAATCTGCGATGCCAGTGAATTTATCTTTTTAAGGTAATGGAATTTATGTTGCTCAACCATTTGCAGAACATCTTTGCGACCTGTTTACAAGGATACGCTGCAATTTTCCCACACAGTTGCTCTATACCAGTGTGTGTGTGTGTGTGTGTGTGTGTGTGTGTGTGTGTGTGTGTGTGTGTGTCATTTGGGGGAAACCTCCTGGTAGCAATTAGAAACCATGTGATTGTAATTGGACCTCGCCTCCACACACGTACATAGAAGCAAGCACACACTAGGACAATATATTTGTATTACTCAACCCTGTTTCCTATAAATTATACTTATATTTGCATATAACCTTTTTTTTGCAGGAAACAATGCTGCCTGGATTATGTTTTTTTTAATCAACACAGTAGCCTATATTGGAAACATTTCATATGAAACATGTCTATAAAACATTCTGCTAGTCACTGTCAACATTTCATTAGTGCAATATCTGCTTCTTGCAACTAAAGCATCATTCTCATTTTTGATGATTATGTTCAGTTTGAGGGCAGAGTGACTAGAGGACAGAGTTTCTTCTGTTGTAATGAACACTTTAAAATGGGACCAGGATCAATTAATAGTAATAAAACAATAGTAATACAGTGACTGTAAATACAATTTATTCATTTAATAAAATATACTGAAGTCATAAAAACACATTAAAGAGTGTGTGGAAGTGCTCATATTATGCATTTTGGCTTTTTCCCTTTCCTTTATTGTGTTATATGTCTTTTTGTGCACGTTGTAGGTTTACAAAGTGAAAACGCCCAAAGTCCCCCCCCAATGGGACATACCATCTCCAACAGAAAACACTGTTCACCAACTGCTCCAAACAGCTCTCTCATGTGTGACTCCCAACAAAGATGGAACAGTGATGCCTCACTCTGTAGCTAAAACAGAGAGCTCAACACACAGGGTGAAAAGAGGAGCTGCAGCAACAAAATCTTGTGTTTTTTGAAAATTAAACCACATTAATCTATTCTGGTACAACATCAAATACAATTATGAACCTGAAAGTAAGCATCATTTTAACACTTTAAGTAACTCTTGAACATCCAGGACTTGCTTTCTGATACTGTGTCTCACGAACACATTACATTTTTTCCCTGACGATGGTGCGAGATGACAAGCGAAGGGATCCACAAACCATCCAGAGGGTCTGAGCTTAGTTTCATGGCAATAGTTTCACTCTGAATTAAAAACATTGCCACTTCCCAGTGGGGCTAAGGGGAAGGTCAGGAGACCACCAAAGTCATTAGTCTGGATCAAAGTGGCGAACTGATCGATGAGATGACCGATCTTACTGCCTCACTGGCTACAAACAGAGAAAAACATTATTTATCTGACACTGGGAGCAGCTGCAGAAGCATGATCATTCAGCGATGGGCTGACCCAACATCTGTGCATTTATTGTCCCTTATGTCAAACACACGTTATAGCACCTCACGTTAACATGGAGTCAAATGGGCAAGCTGAATCCTCATAAACATTCACTTTATGTAAACAACCCTTGCCCAACGCTGCACAGCGGCTATTACTGAGATTACTGAGAGTTTCGCTGTGAATAAGATGAAACCACAGACAGCTGTTTTTGATTACTGAGAAAAAGAACACAATCGCACACACACACAAAATTATTGAAGCATTGAGCTATTGTTCTAGAACATTTTGCAAAATCAATGAAAAAAACAGCTCTTACAGCCCACATACTCTTCCTCAGTGATTTGGATCAATGTATCACAGACATTTCATTTCTTATACGACGAATATTCAGTGAGTTACCAGATTACGAGGTGAGAACACTATTGGCCCTTAATGCCACCTACGGAAGTGCACAAAGCTCCAAATACATATCTGCATATTATACACATCATCTTGTGTCTAAAAACATTTTATTTTATTGTACATATTTTTTTCATTAAGCTTCTAGATCTCAATTAGCTACGTTTACAAAAAAAAAAAATGCCCAACCTGACCGTGAAGCAGTTCGAAAACATGTCCAGAAATCTGTTCTGTTTTGTGCTGTACTCTGCCGAGCGTTTCCTGTGGGATTTAGCATTATAGGGATGGCATTTTTGGAGAAATAAAACAGCAAATCTGGAGAAACTCAGACTTTTTTATGATTAGCCAAAGTAAATTATTCAGCAGAATGCCCTCCCTATCTGTGGGTGTTGAAAACTTACCGATACTATGTGTAAGGAATGCCAGTTTCCTGGCAGTGTGCTGAATAGAGAGGCTAAGCATAATGTCTCATAAGCCAACTAGTGTATCTAATAGCTGACCCTCCCAAACATTCATGTTTTCTCATGCATTCCCCTCATGCTTCTGACTCACACCCTGAATAACTGAATACTCAGATTTTGTTGGATTGCAGCAGATGTGTGGACAGTTACACATGCACTTCTTAGGGGTAATCCACACGGAAATGCTTTTTGGTGTATATGAACATGTTTTGAATCCTGTTGCACGGCCTGAAATTGCACTTTTTCAAAACCTGGTCCCAGGGTGAAAGAATTCAAAAACGCCGCCCTTGCATCTTCGTTTGGACGGCGAAGCCACATAATTGCTTAACAATGATGTCATCGCCCCCCCCCCAATCGACCTGTAGCCTTCGACCTCTTATTCCGCAACGACGGATTGGCGGACTACATGCTTGTGTTCATGCTGGAGAAAATATTGAGCCTATTAGGGTTACTAGGGCAAAATATACTGTACTGTCTGTTTGTATACAGCGTGCATGCTTTATGCACATGCTCTGCCTCTTGGTGAATTTCTGTAGCAGAATCAGCGCCACCTATAAGCTTGGAATATAAAGTAGCGTGTTGAGTCATTTACAAATGAATCCGTTTGGACGCAAATATTCTTGAAACGATGCCAGGGAAGACAGAGAAAAAAAAAGATAATTTTGTTACGTGTGGATGTGGCCTCAGTCACAGCCCTGTGGGATTTGCTGTAATCTTGTAGCCATTAATGGCTGTCAGCTGCAGCTGGAACATCTGCATCCCTGCTGAACTGTTGTTTTATTAGCACACAAGTATGAAGTAAATCCACTGATGGGAGTTCAATGTTTTAAAGCAAAGCCCCAAATGATATACTTTTCATCAGGCGTGGCATTTTTTAGTATTCAACCCAGATTATAGTGTGCATAGGATATGTATTATGTGTGGAAACATTTAGGATTTGATACCAAATATAAAAAATAAATGTGTATGAAAGCCGCTGTGTGTTGCCTCAGTACGGTTAGTTTGTCATTTAGTGCGGCATCAGAGTCACCGTGTATAAATGGATCTCCAAAGGTAGACATATGGGCTAAATGATGACTTTCCTCGGGTATAATCTCTGGTCTTTGATTTTGACGTGGTATTTATATTGATGATATTTGTATTGCAAATTGTCTTCTGACTACAAGCTGTGAGAGTCACACTCACTTGTTATCCGGCACTAAAGACAGGAAAGGAGCACACAGACCACAAATAGTGAAAAAAATGGCTGCCTCAGCTGTTCGACGTTGTCTTTTGCACCAAATTGTAACTATTTAATCTTTGAGACTTTAGTTGTCTGTATTTTATTTTGATATCCTAACAAGCCCTATTTTAAACTGGTGTTTTTGATCTTAACCATCCTAAATTGTTGTGCTAGGAGTTTGAATTGTCCTACCCACTGGAGTCTGTTAGTCTGAAACAACTACATGCATTCATTGTGTAAAGTAAAACTTATTTACTAGTGATGGTCAAATAAAGCTTCGTGAACCACTGTCTTCATTTTCTGAGCTCACTAGGTGGTGCTTTCTGTTGAAAACACACTGAATTGCCATTCATTTGCAGGTTTAAAACCACATTTCTAAATTGTCCATGAGGCTCAATTGAGTTGATTTTAAGAAAGTGCTGTAATTTGTTCCAGAAGTTGGGTGCACTAAAACTTAAAGCAGTCTGTCCAAGTTCAGACCAAGCTCGTGGAACATGAAGCAAAAGTCAGTCAACAGAGGGAGTCTGATAATGTCCCTCTAAGTAACAGAGAAGCTCTGTAAGGTACTGTGCTAGTTTCCCAATTAGAGCCTTATAGATAAAGTGATACCAGTGAGTATCACGTCTGTCTTGGAGAGAAGACCACCCAATACTTGCATATAAAATACAGTGATGTGTACCATAGACATAACATGTTATGAATCTCAATCAAGGTGGAGTGATAGACTGAGTCCAGAGATTTAAGAGTTGAGAGATGATGCATTTCTAAAAATCACCAGAACAAAAACATATTCAGTAGTTTAGTGAGAACAAGAACAACCTTGCAAATTAAATTAAACAGCAATCTTACTCAGATTTTTTTGCCACACTAACTGAATGCATGTAAGTTACTGTAAGAGCGCAGCTTCATTTGGTGGCCTCATATGCAGATTATGAGACAATGGGCCCAACAGCGCATTTGACTAAATTGGCTGCCCTCTATTGATCAGTTGTTATACTCATTTAATCTAATGGGTATGTGCATTTGTAGCCCACCCAAGCTTCTCTATCCTGAAAAATGATGATAATAAGCTTAACAATGTTGATAAATAGGGTATACCTTGATTTTTGCAAGAGGTGGACACCTATAATCTATTCAAAATAGGGTTCAAGGCCAAACACCTAAACTATGAAATGCTCTGCCTCCACCTTTACAGTCTGCTGTATCTGTGGATCCTTTTTTAAATCAGATAAAGACATGCCTGTCTAGACAGGCGTTTGGTTGACCGGTATGTACCTTGTCTGCACTTTCAGTATTATTGTGTAATACGATTTTGTATCATGTTCTCGTGTAATGTGAATTTTTGTGTTATGCCCCTATAAAGCTTACGTCTGTGAAAAGCGCTTTACAAATACATTCAACTAACACTAAGTCGTATTTAAAGGAGCATACAGGCAGGTGATACAGCACGACAAAAAAGAGTGTTATAAATGTAAATGTAGGTTATATAATATACCGTTTAAAGAGCATTCTTAAGCAAGCGGCTCTCTTAGCACCCCCTTAAATATCCCGCCCTGCTTTGCAAAGAATGTTCAGCATGCCCTTGCAGCTGATTGGTCCGTGGGGCCAATGTAATATGATGAAAGGGGCCCCATCAGAGGTGTGGATAACAACATTATGGGGTCTTCATGAACCACAACTTTACACAAATGGGGGGGGGCCCCTTAGACTGAGAGCTTTTATTGCTGTTATTTTACACTTGCTTTTTTGTTATTCTCCCCACAAAGTTGAAGCGTACTCAGCCTCTACAGCTCTTTCTGCCTGTATATGTATTTGGCTCCTAAATTGTTTATGACCTGACTTGATAAGACAGGACATAAAAGCTAATTTATCTGAGATTTGAGCTGTTGATGATGGACACTGGTTTTACCAAAAACTGCAGTACTTTTTCCCAGTATTCTGTCATCATCTTTTTTTTTTTTTTAAACAAACTAGTTTATAGGTACAGCTATGGAGCTAAACCCTTTCTCCCAGACAAAGTCTAATATTTTGTTCTCCAGCCACAACAATAATGTTACTTGATTCGTACACAGTTCGACAAATGAGCTTTTTTATTTCTTCTCAGATTGTTTCTTCTTAAGATTTTTGAGAGGCCGTAAGCTGAGTGTGAGATGAGTGTGCAGTATTTTCCTGAGAAATACTTCCTTCCTATTAGAAATCTTGCGGCCCCTCAGGTTTATCATAACACTCTGGTTGGGAAACACTAAATGAAAGACACCCGTCTCTAAAAAAAATTCATCATGGCAAACCGCCATTATACACATTGCTTTCTGTGTATGTAAATATATATGATGAATGTAAAGTTTTTACGGTGTATTTTTTGTTACACATCTGTAAGTGCTGTTCTCCAAATCAATCTCACTTTACAATATTAATTAATGGTTTCACTGTTTTGAATGTCAACACTTTGATTACTATTGAATAAAGACATTAGAGGAGCATACATCAGCTGCTGGCCTTGGTCTTCCTTCCTGATGAATCTCTGCATATCAGAGGACAAAAAAAAAAAAAACAGAAGAAGAAGAAAAAAAAAATCCAATAGTAACTCACTCCCAAGGCAGTCAGGATGTTATGAAAGCTCTTCTTGTCTAAACAACGCTTCAGTCCAACTCCAACGTCAAGCATCTGCTCCACAACACAAGAATAACATGAAGTCTTTCTGAAAAATGTGTGTGAGCAGGGTGCCTCCAGTCTATGTTACACTCACGTAAAAAACACTCCTCGCTGTTTAAAGCCATATTTGTGCAGATCGCACTGTGACATGACATGGTGGTGTGTACATTACCATCTTACTGTAAAACACCAAAGTTTTAGTTAGAGCTACTTTCTCATTACTGTTGAAGCTCATAGAGTATTTATCAAACTTCTGAGACTAATATTTATGGGTCGTTTAAAGAGCATACAAATCATTTAACACAGATTAAAGCCTGGAAGAGTCAACTCGTCGTACTACCATTGAGAAAAACGGAATGAGGCTCATTTCCATCTGCATTTGTTAGTAAAAAAGAAGAAAAAAAAACGGGTCTCAACGGGTCTTTAGAGAGGGGTCTGGCTAGTTTTACTGTTTTTTGTAACAAAGACGTGTGTGTGTGTGTGTGTGTGTGTGTGTGTGTGTGTGTGTGTGTGTGTGTGTGTGTGTGTGTGGGGGGGGGACAGAAAGAGGGGGCTACATGATCTAGCTTAGCAATTTGACAACTTCGTGGTAAATATTTCCGGTGCATCAAAAAGTGTCCTCGTTAAGACAAATTAGTGCATAAAATGTCACCAACATTAGTTATTTGAACCTCATAAACTAATACAAAATGCAAATAGGTCCACTTTTTGAAAAAAAGAGCCCCCCTTCTGCTAGGCTGGCTATGATATGTGTAAAAAGAAACACACAGATACACCGGTTGCTAACAGCTCAGGTTAGAGGTGTATCAGAGAAACACCTTCCTGACCAAAATGATTTGTAAGTAGGACTTATCTAATCATCACTGTACAACATACATATAAAGCACAATATACCAGACTTAAGGTGAATTAATCACATGCAGCAAAGGGGCAGAATCTGCCATGTCATGTTTTTAAATGGACTGTTTTTAGCGCTTTTCTAGTCTTAACAACTACTCAAAGAGCTTTTACATAGTCCAGGATCCATTCACCATTCACACACATTCATACACTGTGGCCGAGGCTGCTGTACAAGGTGCCACCTGCTCATCAGATAAACACTCACACACATTTACACTCGAGGTGTAAAACTCGGGGTTCAGTGGCTTGCTCAAGGACACTTCGACATTGGATTGCAGGGCCAGGGATCGAACCACCAACCGCTCTACCACTGAGCCACAGCCGCCCCAGTTCTGATCTACTGAACATCTTATCAGCAGCAGGTCCGACTGTTTCTCTGTGTCTGCTACACTCTTGTGGCTGCTCATTGAATTATTATGTGAATCATACAGTTATATTAGTCAGTTGCTCAGTTGCCTGAGACAATGCGCCGCGTCCCAACCCACTTGGTAGTGTTTTGGTTTGCTCCAATGAACACATTGTGATGATTTGTTTTTCTATGATCTTGTTCCATTGTTTTACTTTTCCCTGTGTGTTGTTTCAGAGACTGTTTAGAACTGAGATGCCCCAACTCAGAGTCATTTCCTGTATTGTGTCACGTTGGGTTTCGCCACGGCAACGCCTCTGTGGGAGACCGGCGGCTGGTCCTGAGTGTGTTGATTCCGATGGGAGAAGTGAACATGAACACAGATTATGACCGGTTCTTTTGCCCCATAATCAGCAAAGTAAATAGTGTACCCATTTTTTACAAGCCACATAGTTCCACAACATTCTGACACTATAATGGCATTTTTCAGACCGACAAATCAGAAGAAAATTGACTTTGTTAAAAACTTGTTTCTATCTCATGAACAAACTCTTACGAGATCTGGCAACACAGAAAAGAAAACGTCAACTAACGTTCACGAACGCCTTAACAACAATGTTCATAGTACTAAATAAGTCTCATCATAGCTGTACAAATGTCTAATATAGCAAAAAAAAGTATTAATAAATTATGCAAATGAGGCCAGGCCCATTTCATCCTATTGGCGCTGTGTGTAATGTAATATAATCTTTAGTTATAGACCATCTTTAGGTGTAACTCTGTAAACATCTGGGCCACCTTTTGGTTTCTCACTTACTCCCAGGTTGTCAAACAAGCATCACCCCTGTTCTTTTTTTCTGTTGGTTGTCCTGCTGGTGGTTACTGTTGTGTTTGTCATAGTCTCGCTTTGCCAGACCTTCCTCCACAGCCCCGCTAAGGAGGGTCTGGCTAGTTCACACAGCCTTCCTGGATGGGAGAAAAACCTGTACGGAGCAATGGCACCTCTGCAAAACAGCCTCGGGAAGGAACTTGTTTTTTTTTTTAGTTGTGCAACAGAAAATTCAGATTAGACAGATAGTCTAGCTATCTGTCTGGATTTACCCTGCAGAGATCTGAGGACCAGTTAACCATAGTCCTCAGATTGGACAGATAGTCTAGCTAGCTGTCTGGATTCACCCTGCAGAGATCTGAGGACCAGGTAACCATAGTCCTCATGAATCCACCGGAGTTTAAAATGCCAACACAAAAAAAGCAGAAGGTGACAGATCTCGGAAGTGGAACGTTGTGTGTATAGACTATGTTATATGTTATGTGTTTGTTGTAGTCGTTCTAGTTTTGATGTGGTAGCACATCTGCTCAACCAATCACAAATGACAAAACTGCTGCTTACAAAGTACCTTGAACTTGCATTGAGCAGCAGTTTTGTCAGTTGTGATTGGTTGAGCAGATGTGCTGTCACATCAAAACTAGAACGGCTACAACAAACATATAACATAAAAAAGCTAGAAACCTTTTTTTAAAATGTTTCCAGCTGCAATAATCAGTATTTTTTACTGTATATAAACAACGGATCAAATCAGTTTGTGTAATGTGAAAGGTGTCATTGCATTGAGGATGTATGTAGCTTTTTTTGCCTATTTTAGTGAATTGTTTTGGTTTGCTCTTTCCCTCTTTGCTTGTTCGGGAGATTTTTCACCATTTAGCAGCAGCGTTGACTGGCCCCTGTTCAGTTCCCGTTGCTGAGTTCAAAAAAGGAGATAAAAGGCGGGTGCGCTGTTTTTTTAATAGCAATTGTGTACTATCACCTGATTTGGTGGGGAGTGCAAGTATCTGTGTCACGGTAGAACCTCGATGGGGTAAACCAAGAGCGAAGCCCATAAGAGGCCTACACACATACTCATAGTACTACTATTTCTATCAAACTCATGTTTAAATATCAGTGGAGTGTGTGGGTTGGATAATAAAATAAAAGGCATTTTCTAGAAATGCTTCTAAGCCATTAAGATCAATGCTACTTAATGAGTTGTTACATTTCAGCTTCAGTCAGGCTTACAGCCTCTCGGTCTCTCTTTCTCTCAAACACACACATGCATAGTAACCCTGTGTGCCTTCTTCAATCGGGTAAGTGTGCCAGTGCCCCTTGGTTTCCATGGTTACCATAAAACCCTGCCACCACATTAATCTTGAGCTATATCCTCCGGCAACAAGCAAGAAACATTTATGGAGGAGCAGTCAAGATGCATGAACCATCTCTGTGTCTCTGTGTTTGTCTCTCTGAGAAACACACACACACACTCAAACACAAACACACACACACACACACACACACACACACACACAGAGATAAGTAAAATCATACCAGTCCACACTGTGAAACAGCCTTGATCTATTTTGATTCATCTTGTTGTCATAATCTCACCACTCAAATCAAATTGCCTGTAATATTAAAAAAAACTCTGTATAAAAATGCTAAAATAGGGGTCTTGCTTTCTATTTCAAATTTAAAAACATCACTGACACACCTGTGGTCCGACCTACAGACCTGTAATTTAAAATTGAATTCACCATGACCACAGAGGTCTGAAACAGTTTGTAGCAACCTATCTCATATTTTTCAAGATATTTCAGTTTGAACCTCAGACCACCATCAGGTAAAAAAAAATCAAACAAAAAACAACACTGGTACCATGTGTAACAATAAACGTTTCAAACTAAGTCCACTATTTTCTTGTGCGGTTCTTTCAAATACCTACAGCCCAAATGGGCACCATATCTCTGTCCAGTAGTGTGTTTTCAGCTTGTTGCGCTGCCCCAAAGTGTCCAAAAACTCAATTACAAAAGCAGGAGTTATAATGTATACTGTATATGTACCAAATCGAGATTCTGGCTTATTCTTGTTGAGTATATTTTCAGGTCGTTGTCTTTCTATATTAAAATCTATATAGAAAGACAACGACCTGAAAATATACTCAACAAGAATATGAATAGGTTGCTACAAACTGTTTCAGACCTCTGTGGTCATGGTGAATTCAATTTTAAATTACAGGTCTGTAGGTCGGACCACAGGTGTGTCAGTGATGTTTTTAAATTTAAGCAAGACCCCTATTTTAGCATTTTTATACAGAGTTTTTTTTAATATTACAGGCAATTTGATTTGAGTGGTGAGATTATGACAACAAGATGAATCAAAATAGATCAAGGCTGTTTCACAGTGTGGACTGGTATGACTTTACTTATCTCTGTGTGTGTGTGTGTGTGTGTGTGTTTTGTGTTTGAGACTGTGTGTGTGTGTTTCTCAGAGAGACAAACACAGAGACACAGAGATGGTTCATGCATCTTGACTGCTCCTCCATAAATGTTTCCTGCTTGTTGCCGGAGGATATAGCTCAAGATTAATGTGGTGGCAGGGTTTTATGGTAACCATGGCAAACAAAAGCAACTATAGTACTTCTTATAGATTTTAAAGAGCATGGATTAATTCATATCAAATGACTTGCTCGTATATACACTCAGGGAGCTCAGTTTGTGCTAATGGAATCTCACGGATGACTGAAGCTGGTCCTCGGTCAATGAATCCAGGGAACAGGAACAGTGATCATTTCCATTACAGATATGATTGGTGTTGGTAATAGGTCATTGGCTGTTCAATAATTTCTGCTTAATTACACCTTGACAGCTCTCTGACAAGCACAATAACAATCTCTACTGACAACTTTATGGTTTATTCCACGGTGTTGCCCACATACAGTAGCAACATCACACAAAATAGCAGAAGTGTTGTAAAATCAGTTATTTAAGAAAGGCATCTATATAGAAGGACAACGGCCTGAAAATATACTCAACAAGAATAAGCCAGAATCTTGATTTGGTACATATACAGTATACATTATAACTCCTGCTTTAAGGCTGCTTTTGTAATTGAGTTTTTGGACACTTTGGGGCAGCGCAACAAGCTGAAAACACACTACTGGACAGAGATATGGTGCCCATTTGGGCTGTAGGTATTTGAAAGAACCGCACAAGAAAATAGTGGACTTAGTTTGAAATGTTTATTGTTACACATGGTACCAGTGTTGTTTTTTGTTTGATTTTTTTTTACCTGATGGTGGTCTGAGGTTCAAACTGAAATATCTTGAAAAATATGGGATAGGTTGCTACAAACTGTTTCAGACCTCTGCGGTCATGGTGAATTCAATTTTAAATTACAGGTCTGTAGGTCGGATCACAGGTGTGTCAGTGATGTTTTTAAATTTGAAATAGAAAGCAAGACCCCTATTTTAGCATTTTTATACAGAGTTTTTTTTAATATTACAGGCAATTTTGATATATAGGTTTTCTTGAATTTAGAGTTGAGTTTGAGATCTGCAGATTTACAGATTTTGGTCCTGATGCTACAGTACGTAGCTAAAAAGACAGGCCACTTATCTTATTAGAGGAGAGCCTTAAACAACCAGATTCTGGACAAGAAGCTGAATGAACACCAGAAACAGACAAAATCAGCTGTCTGTGTCACTATCTCTGTCCCTGCCACTTCCCCAGGACCCTCCGTTGCCATTTTCCATCCATCCACCAGATGTCCTCAGACTCTCCCACCTGTCCCAAGTCACCTGCCATGTCTCTCACATCCAACTGCTCACCAGCCGTGCAGCATAACCAGCCCATTTCCACTCATTCCGAGCCAGATTGTCAATTATTCCAAAACCTTTACTTACCAGCCACTATAGGGGTGTCACGATTGAGATTTCAAATCGATTGTCGAAATCAAAAGCAGGATTCCTTCAGTAATCTTTTCTCTCTCCACCCCCATCTAGTGCGCACATCTAAAGAGAAAAAAAACAGACACAGTATAGCTTACCGGCTGGTAGCATGCAGCTAAAGACACATGGTTATGGTGCTTATGTCATGCTCGGTGTCAGGTTCATAATTGTATTTAGATGTTATATCAGAATAGGTTTACGTGGTTTAATTAAAAAAACAAAAACAAAAAAACAACATATTTTTGTTTGCTGCACATTGCTGCAGCTCCTCTTTTCACCCTGTGTGTTGAGCTCTCTGTTTTAGCTACAGAGTGATGCATCACACTTCTGTTCCATCTTTGTTGGGACTACTAGCCATGAAGCAGAGTATGAGGGCTTAACCTGACAGTACCTAGGTAAGCACTACTAGCCAGTCAGAAGCAGAGTATGAGGGGCCTGACAGTACCTATGTAAGGACTACTAGCCAGTCAGAAGCAGAGTATGAGGGGCCTGACAGTACCTAGGTAAGGACTACTAGCCAGTCAGAAGCAGAGTATGAGGGCGTTCCCTGACAGTACCTAGGTAAGCACTACTAGCCAGTCAGAAGCAGAGTATGAGGGCTTAACCTAGCTAGCGTGCCACGCTAGCAGCTAGGCGAGTATTATAACGTGTGTTACAAAGTGACACACGTTTGTCACAGAAGTAAAGGCTGGATTACAACAGAGCTGTTTGGAGCAGTTGGTGAACAGTGTTGTCTGTTGGAGAAGGTAAGTCCCTTTGGGGGGAACTTTGGACTTTTTCACTTTGTAAACTTATAACATACACAAAATAGAGATATAACACAATAAAGGAAAGGGGAAAAAGCAAAAAAGCATAATATGAGCATTTTTACTAACCGGTGGCATGTAGCAGCACTTTTCAAGACACTGTGACATTGAGATTCCAGTCATTAAGAGGTGGTGGATTATAACTCTAGTGCTTAAATCCAGTCTTGGCGTAGAGCACAGGTGTTCGAACCTTTCAACCCATGGGCCACATGGTGAAAAGAAAATAATATTACAGTGAGATATGGTTTAAAAAAAAAGATTGAATCTTTATTACTGTATTACAGTTATTTTGTCAGACTGCTACCTCTTTATAAACTGCACCTTATCAGAGTGGTAAATGTACTTTGGTTTATACTCTATGGTTATGCTCAGTGGTTCCCAAAGTGGGGTAAAAAAAAGGGGAAAAAATTGTTTTTACTATAATTCCATCCATAAGTAACACAATGACATCATGTATGACAATTTAGGGCATGTGTTTCATATACTCTATGTAATAACACATCTAAAAGCAAAAATACTACCAGACTGGGGACCCTGGAACGTGTGGGTCCCTGGTCTAACTTGTGTCAGTTTAGGGGTCCTTGATACGATAAGTTTGGGAACCACTGCTCTAGCTTGTTGTGTTAAAATAGACTACTTATTGGTGCACTACATTCCTAATGCCATGCACTGTTTTCAGTATCATTCACAATAATAGGAAGAATAATAATAATAAACCAAACATGAGAATGATTAGCTGGTACAGTGTTTTGGTTTCTACACAGATGATATACACAGCAGTCGACAGTGAGGACAGGAGAAGGGAAAGAAAGTATCAAATTCTGCTCTGGGACGAAAAAAGGCTCGGGCTGGCACTGTCTTTTGTCCCTTTGCACGTCTTGTGGGAAGCCGGTAGGATCATCAGAGCAAGATCCTGTGTCTGTGCATGCGATATGGTAAAGTTTTAGGATGAATAAATAGTCTCCTGTCCCCTTGTCCTGATGTAGCCTGGCCTGTAGTAGCAGCAGTGTCTGTCTGGAGATACAGCCACCTCGGCCTCTCGTGCTTTTACACTTTGTTTCCAAAACAACCATCCACACGGCCTGATTCTGTGTGAGAGTCTATGATGACAAGGATGTTGTCTCTGTAGCCTGGTTTTTCACCGTTGCTAGGTAACAGTGTGGGGGTTTGCCCACATGACAACATAGCGCCTCAGAAGCTTTGCAAGGGTGTGTATGGGTGTGTGTGTGTGTGTGTGTGTGTGTGTGTGTGTGTGTGTGTGTGTGTGTCATGGCAGGGAAACAGCACTGTCTTTCAGTGAAACAGGCACACACTTACGGACTCTCAACGTGTTTCCTCCTCTCCGTCTGTGGAAACCACCCTAGTTTCTTTTTTCTTTGAGAAAACATAGAGTTATGGCCTACAACAAATAGCCCCATATTTAAGCCAAATTCATTCTTGCAGGTACAGGGAAAAGTTGAGCATTTGAAAGAACCAAATGGAACCTTGCCATAATATTGATTGGGTTTTGCTAACTAGGCAAAAAAAAATGGTCAGTTTCAGATCTCAGAGAATCAAACCGCTCCAGAGCCGTCCCACAACCGAGCCAGCACACATCTGAGTGGTAGCTTGCTGTGTTCTTGTTTTGTCCATCCATTTCCGACAGGAAAGTACAAACTTGCTGTGTTTAAGCGCTGTTGATCAGATGAGATTCATATTTTTTACCACATTACATATCAAATCACCCAGCTGGGTGGCTCTGATATATAATAAAATGTTGTTTCACTGCCCCTCCTCCAGACTGCCTATCTTTAATGCAAGCCTGGGATGCTGTTCCATTCTGCTGACCTCTCATGGCTGGTGCACCATCGGTTTTACCTCCACGCAATTGAAATTTGTAGAAGGTCTGCATTACAAACTGCTGGTGGAGTTTGAAAGATGCAGGCTTTTACCAGACAGGGAGGGCTAACGAGCTGCGTCATGCACTGTTGAATTGGATGGAGCTTGTTTTTCCTAGCTTGACCTATATTGGGGACTAAAAATTGGAATATCTTGGCCTCTTCTGAATCAATTTGGAACAATCTGTCCTCTTGCAAGTCCACCAATTTTTTGTATGTGAACACTTTAATTGGGGCCTCACGCAAACCATGAAAAACAACCCCAGAGGGAAAATATTTAATATATTTTTAATAACACATTTCTTTCTTGGTCCTCTTCATGCATGACATGTCCACATGACATGAAAATACAAACACAGCCAAAAGGTATGTTCTTGATTAAAAATGTGAAAAGAAAAAATAACATAAAGCCTTTGTTTATTTAGTGTCTTCACAGCCAGTAAACAGATTAGGACTGATTTGCTCTCGTTTGTCATGATAAATTTGAAGCTGCCAATGTGGTCTGACGAGCTGTCAAAGACAAGACACGCACTGGCCCTTTAATTGCTGGACCACTCCATTTATGTTCAAAGGGGAGAACTGACTGTCTAACAATAAGATGTACTAAAAAATAATAGAAAATGGTAATAGGGATATACGATAGGAAATTGATCTAAAAATCTAGACATTAGAGTGTAAATGCTTACAGTTGATGTAAAATGCAGTCCAGAGCAGTCAGGCCGAGTCTGTCCCCCCGGCAGCTGCATTTATCTGTCTCATTGCAGAGACAGAGCTGCTGGCAGCTGTATCAAACTAGCCAGCATTAGTGGAATTATAACCGGAAATGTGATTGTAACCTTCAAAACAAAAGCATGAACTTTTTGGTAGGCAACCATATACTGTAAAACTCTGTTACTAAACAACTGCTACTGTGTATCCGACTTGCCCATATTTCCATTCACTATACACCCTATATAATTACCGATTGTTGGCTCCATCCCTTATTTTCACTTGAAGCCAAAAAAATGTAATTTATAAATATTATTATTTTACGTTGAATACATTTTGGAACCTGTTTGAAGGTTACATTTTAATTTATATGCATAACAGATTTGTAATTACAGCAACTTCGGACTCTACTGTAACATTGTATTCATTAGAGGTGCACACAGTAGACCTACACGTTGTTCTGGGTTCTTCCATTGAAAGAAACAACTACAGTATTAAAATGAACATATTGTTTCCCTTTTTGTTTTACATAGCAAAGAACAAAGGCAGGCTTTTGGTCTGTTATGTTAGCAACGTCGGCGAAGTTATATTCCAGATTGAAGCACATATTAGTCATAAATCGGCCATTATTGTGAAAGTTGGGACCGGAAGCGCCTGGTTTGTTGCCGTGCAGTCTGACCAGGCTGCTGCTGCTGCTGCTGCTGCTGCTGGCTAGGAACAGGATGCTGTCAGGCCGAGGAGACGCATCAACCTAATGTAGAGAAACCGCAGCAGCATCCTTTGTTTTCTGGAGCTGGACACCCAGGTAAGGACGCCGTGCGAGCTGAGTTGTGATGCTAACCTGGCTGCCTGTCATGTCTGAAACGCGAGTGAAGCCGTTGACGATACGCAGGAGCCGTTTTTTCTTCCTTCATTTCCATTCATGTCGAAAAGAGGACTTTTGTTTGGCTTTCTGTCATAAAGGCACCAGCTAAGACAAATTCATTTTATTTCAGCATTTGTATGTTTAGCTGAAGAGGTAATGTAGCCTAAGTGTCTTATGGGTAGCATAATGTTGCATTAACCGCTGTTTGTGTTTTGGTGTGGCGTGACAGAGCTAGCTAGCTTCCAGCTCAGAAACACAGACATCCCGTGCTTTCATACATCCATGGTTGTGCTGCTGTATCGGCGGGGGTCTTGCATTGCATTGCAGCACCACCACCTGCGCGCGCACGTACATACGCACGCACGCACGCACGTACGCACGCACGCAGGTGTAGTTGGTGTTTGTGTCAACTGCTAGTGTGCACGTGCTATCGGCACTTACTGACTGGTGAACGATTGCAATTGATTCTCTTGTATAAGAAATTGATTTTTACAATTGAAGCGGTGTCTGACATATTAAGTGCTTTTTTGACTTTTGTCTTCAGTTTTTATATTATCCTGTACTATTTAGTCTTGATGTGACCGTTATTTTTCCCAATATGGTATCTCATTATGAAATACCAAAGTTATTTCTTGTATAGGTAACTTACTTTGTATACGCAAGGGTTTCCTGGGAACCTGTCCAAACTATTTCCTGTTTCCTGAGAAATATATTAATGGGAAAACAGGACAAACAAATTACTTTTTTGGCGTAAATCTTTAGCATAGGCCCCACATAATATCCCTAAAATATGTAATTAATTTATGGGCCTTTAAGACCAAATGCAGTTTGACGTGCCCTTTCCAACGGGTAAAGCCACATCTACAGCTCGCTTTACAAAGCAGAAAAATATTGTGGTTCGGCGCCAGCCATTGAGACATTGAGCCGTCTTAGACCCGACGCAAGTGTCTTTGCTAGTTTGAGACCAACACAGTTGTCAATTTCCCATCCAGCGCCCACGTCGTTTAAATAGCAAATGCACCTGCACCCATAATTTTTGGGCCCATTTTTTGCCTTTAAACTACCAAAATTAGATTTTTACACGCAAATCTGCGGCAGGCTCTTCACGCCGTTACCTTTAAGGGTGTTATATGGTTGTGCGTAGAATCGACGGCGTACCCCCGCAGACCTCTCTGCGTCTACGCCGTAGCCTGACGTGCACCCCTTGAAAAATTTAACTACACGTCGCAGTGATGCACGTTGCTATCCGTGGCATGGTAGCGTTGCATTTCCCCGACTCATTACCTGGTTCTCCCTGTCCATAAACAACATGACATCAAGGAGAGGGTTAACGTTTCCTGCCACAGATTTCCCACCGTGGTCAGAAAACCCCGGGGAGACACTTTGTTTCTCTCACTACGACTCTAGAGTTGCTACTCGCGCCAAAGCTAATCGCTGCCATTCTCTCACTTCTCCTCGCTCTATCACACACACACAAACACACACACACACGCCGGCTCGACGCACACAAATATAAACATCAGGCCACTTACCCAGGCTATGGCGAAAGCTCTGCGTGGAGCCTCCGCACAACCATCACACGGCCTTTAGGTCGTTAAAATGGGGCCCAATGGGTTTCAGAGCGTTACCACGTTTGGTCGGAACGGAGCCTTTAGAGTGGCTCGCAATCGGCTCTGGCCACGGGGCAGCTGCTTCAAGCTTTGTTTATACTTGCGCTTGACCCCATCGCACGGGCCTCCAGAAGGGGGGGAGGGGCCTAAAAACTAATCAATCTGTCAATAAGCGAGAAGTAGGAGAGAAGAAGATGATGATAGCGGAAGTTAACGGAAAGCAGGCTGCCCGGCAACAGTAGGAAACAAATCCATTGGAAACACACACGTAGCAAAAACATTGCATTTCTGTACTCTGATTATTAACTCGACTGTCATTTTTTAAAGTCGGAATTACTGTCTTCCCCTCCATGTCACGAACACTTTTTCCATGAGGCTGGTTTTTAGCTTCGACAAAATGATCTCTCATGTTTTTCCACACTCTGCTGCAAAATGCTTCTTTTTTTTCCCAATGTGGTGGCTCTCTCTGACCACATCTTTAATGGCATTTGACTCCCTCTGGTCTGTACATGAAGAATCATACGGATGCGAACCTGCTCGGCCATTCTTCCTAGCTGACCGTGTTGAAACAGAAAGCACTTCATTTTCTGGCTTGCTCACCTCACACAGGGAACAACCTCGGCGACCATAAACCTTCAGGGGACGTTCAGGGCGTTCAGTGCCAACAAACTATAGATACAGACAACCCGTAGCAGAACGTTTATATAACCATACTGAACAAAACGACATGGAACAAACCGTTCGTGGCGATAATACACCCCTACTATTTCCAGATTTGCAGTATAACAATGTATTTAAACACACAGGCTTACTTTCAGGAATATTCAATATTCACTACGCACAAAACTGAAATAATGAAAAATACATGGTAACACAGAGCCTCTATACAAGATGGGCCTCATGATAAAAATTGAGGACCCATCTTATCATATTATGCCTTATATAATAGAGGCCTTACCCGCCTTATCGTATCAGTTGATTGTGCTGTAGTACTGCATATTTCTAAACAAATGTTCAATGAAATCAGCACAAACCAGTTGACAGACAGTAGGCCTGGAGCTTTTGAAGCCACTGTAGTTTTGGGGCCCCAGGGCAGTTGCCCACTTTGCCCAGTCAGTAATTCTGTCATGGTGCCTAATCAAGAAAGATGAACCAAATATTTGATCCAGCATTCTTAAAATATGTTAAATTAAACAAGAGTGTAAAAGCACAAAGAGGTCCTATTTTAAGGCAGGATTTATTTAACCACTTTTTTTTTTTCCTTTTTAAATACATGCCTTTTTACCTATAACCTACTTTAGAAAACCTGGTTAAGTTCTTCAACCTTCTCTTCTCCGCACTCACTCTTTGGCAGTTTGTAAAAAAAAAAACTTGAATTCTTTCTGAGTCTTTCTGCGCAGTCGATTGCACAACAGCACCATTTCTTCAGTTTTCCATGTTATATGCACTCAGATGGGAATGACATTACCTTGCATGCCGTGTCTGATCTGTAGTTGTTTGGTTATTGAGGCCCTTCGACCTAGTTACAGAGTCAAGGAAATGTAATGGAATTTTACATCAGGGCCACAGTGAGAACCTTGACTGCTGACAGTGCACTGCTTGTGTCTGCAGTCTAGATGAGTAATGCTGGATAAATTGAGTATATGCAAACACCAACACTCAGGGTTTTTCCTGGCTCTGACTGGAGCTTCAGCCTAAGGCCCAGGGCTGCAGTGTCCAGGAACATTTGAGAGGGATTTGATCAAATCTATGCAATATTGGAGGTAAATCCTGCTATATAGCTTCACTGTGTCCACACCAATCGCTGCTATTGGCTATATTTGGACACTTCCAACCTGACGCACTTTCCGGTCTTTTTGCGGTACTTTACGTTTCCAATCATCACCAAAAATGTAAGCAAAATGGATCTATACCCATCTAACAATCTACCTATGAATTTTCCTGTATGTACATACGTGGACATATACAGTACATGTCTAATTAGTATATGAAAGTGACTTTGATGAGGGAAAGAAGTAAGAATGCTCGGGCGACGATCTTTCCCCCTAAAAAGTTTCTATTTTTACTGTAATAGTAATTAAGGAGCTTTTATTGCATAAGTCAGAGTTGTTGAAGCATGGCGTTTCATTGTGAAGGACGGGAGTAAGATCTGGTAGTTTTGACCGCATTGATGGGACATTCTTTAACTGTCTATGGAGTTAGCTAATACCCAGCAGCGCCTAGTGTTTACAGCGAGGAGATAGTGGTGTCCGGTTATGGCCTAAGGTAGAGCACGGCTAATTCACTGGTGATAGTGTACTTTAGCCTGCTCTTGTAACGTAAAAGCTAAAGTAAATAGTTAAAACTATATACAAAGGTAAGAAGTTACACTTTAGTTTTACACCATCCAATTAACTGAAAACTATAATAGAACATTTATTATCTCATTTGAACAGATCTTTTGATAGAACGTTAGCCAGTGACGCTATATATATTAACTATGGTTATACTTGACTGGGTAATAATAAACACACAACTCCCCATGTAGCCTACAGAATAGACTTTGTTGGAGTGGTCCACTGAAGTAGACCCCCCACCCACCCAAATTATGTCTTTCTAGAGGTCTTCTGTCTGTGATGAGGCACTTTCAACCGCTTGCTTCTTAAGAAAGTCTGTGCTGCGCTTTAGTGTAGGGTTGGGCGAAATGGAGAAAATCAGATATCGCGATATTCTTGTCCTAATACCTCGATGTCGATATTGTGGCGATATTATAGGGTTGACAATTGGTGCTTAAACAAAATATCTTCATAATGAGATTTAAGATAAATAATCTTCGGTAATATAGCTGTAATGACTAAGTGGGTAAAGCTAGGACTGTCTGGTAACACAGAAAATGATGTTGCTACTGTTATGCAGCCTTTAAAACCAGGAAAAGACAACACTTAACCCATTCAAGACATTACGATTTCCAAAATCTAAGACTATATCTAGTCTCATATCACCATATGTATATATAATTGATATATTGCCCAGCTCTACTTCAGTGCCTCTACATCCACCTGCCACCTCCCACTCCAGATGCAGCTTGGTACCTCTGGGGAAAAAAAGTCAGTCATATTACTACCATCACTGAGTTCTTTGGGCCCTAGCAACAGTAAGTGTAAGGTAGAGGCTTTGTGTGTGTGTGTGTGTGTGTGTGTGTGTGTGTGTGTGTGTGTGTGTGTGTGTTCAGAGAAATTAAGTTTTTTTGTGCCAATAAAAATGTTGATTTAGGTTATATCCTCCTTCCCCAAAAGTAGCTGAAATTGTTCTTCCCTCCCACATGGTTGTGGTTGATTTGAGTCACAAAACATTGACTGTACAAGTGGTAGGGAATTTGTCCAGTCAATAGAAAGTCCGTGTGTGTGTGTGTGTGTGTGTGTGTGTGTGTGTGGGGGGCTGTCTCCCAGATGGCTGCCCCAACCAGATTAGAGATTTTAAACCTTTCTACTTTGCCAAACCAGAAAACAAAGGCGTATGTTCTCATCATTCTGTTCGACACAGCACTGAAGGGGGGCACCAAGTGGTTCCAGTAATTCTCCTTCCTTGAGATTAATTAATCCACAAATGCTGCAAGTAGTCATTGTTTGAGACGTAAGAAAAGCCCCCGGGTCAGTCTTCAACGCCACTGGCCTACATTTCACCAGGTCAACAGCATCTCTGCTCGTGTGATGATCGGCAGTGGTGCTATTTTAATTTTCAGATGTATTCATAGGAAATGAAAACAAAACTTAAACCGGAGTGATTTTTATGCAAATCGGCTGAACCATCATTTGTCATTATGACACGTTTTGGAAAATGAAAAGTAGCCTCCATCAGCAGCCTGTGCAGATGGTGTCACAGCGCTAAATCCAGTATCTTATTATCTATATCTTAGATTATTTTTTCTTTTGTTCCACTCATTTGCAGACAGCGGTAAGCCAAGATCCACAAAGCTGTTATTACTACTTTGCCACTTCCTGCATTTGCTTAGCAATAAATGCATTCCAATTTGAAAATATTTGTAGGAGACAACAGCTTCGGAAGCCTGTAAATAAGCTCAGAGAAGCCTTTATCTGAGTGGAGACATGGGACAGTGAATGCAGTGTCTGTGTTTTGATCCACCTAAACATGGCTGGCAAAATCCTAACCTCAGGGGAGATGGATGCTGCTGGATCATCCACAAGCTGTGACTTCCAGACAGGGATCACTGAAATGTACGAGTTCAGCAGAGTGTCAGTGCCGTTCATGTGGTGGGATAATAACGTTACATAAGAGTACATTTTTTCAGTGACATCTGCTGTACAGTGTGAGTACTGAGGCTGCAGAGAGGATCCGCTTTTTAGACTTCAGACAATATCTGCCATCGTTTATGTAAGCAACCGCACTGCCGTGTTTCCTGGAGGTTGGATTTCAGGAGGAAAGGATTGTTGAAAAAGATCTTCTAATCAACAGTGAACTGGTGCATTAGTTGGTCCAAGCTCCATGTGATGCCGTCTTCGTTGCAGGGAGCTATAGTTGTGAGGACTATGATATGCAGATGATTTTTGGAGGGAGCACAGTTTGGTCTTCCAGCTGCTTGCACAGAGGTTTTGTATTACGGCCTCGGTACTTACCGAGTTACAAATCAGACTAAATAAACTGACATAATGTGTGACAGACCATACCTTCTATACAAAAGGCAAGGCAAAATTACTGTGTTCCTTCAAAGAAAACACATTGCGTTACTAGTATAACTTACCCAAAATTGATGGTTTGCTTAAATAACAGATATTATTGTAGTTTTTTAAAATTTACGATGACACAGAACCTCATCCTTATCTCCTGTAATATAAAAGTACATTTTAGCCTGCAAAGCTATAGTTGATGACAACAGTCCCTTTTTATATGTTTCATATCATCAGTTATTTCATAAGTATCATATGTATGATAACATGAAAAGAAAAATGTGATATGACTGTATATACTGTGATACAAGATAAATGTGTCTTCTATCAGAGAGTCTGCTGTATCATCCATACCATGGTATCCAGTAGGCCTGCTCTATTCGGGGGAAAATATGAATCCTGTTTTTTGTTTTTTGCTTAGAATTGATATAGTGATTCTCTGCTACGATTATTTAGACCATGACAAAACAAATTGGCAGTACCAAACATTTGTTTTGGCACCTATAACACATTGCTCATCACCACAAGCCTGTAAACATAGAGGTCTCAATGAAGAGAAGGGAGAGCATCGCAGCGCTCGGGAGCGCTTTAAAACCTATTTTTTTATTTTTTTAAGTTTATCCCTCATGAAACATTTTGTAACGTTTTACAATAAAAAAATAAAATGCTATTTTACATCATTTTGGACCATTATTATTACTATTGTATGTGGGTCTAACATGTTAGAAGCTAGAGCAGATAATAACGCTCATAAACTAGTCTACTGGGAACTACAATCATTAGATCTGAGAAAGGTTATTCATTTAGTTCTGATGCTCACATTGATTTTAAATTCATTTGGCTTAGGTGGTGCCAAAAAACGGCTTGGGTGCCAAGCCTTGTAATGGTGGGCAAAACCCTGTTATCTCTGGGTGTATTAGGTCATTGTGGGCATTTTTATAAATGAATGAGCAAGACTTTGAAATTGTATGCGTTAAGTACTTTTTTAAGCTATTTCTATTGCTGCATTATGGTGGTTCTTTGATCTATAAACATTCTGATGAATATCATGATATAATATGAAATGATATATACCATTGTTACATTCTTTTTTTATTCTGGTCACCCATTCCTCATGTAAAGTTGGTCAACTACCCACTGAAACTAGGAAATCTTTTACAATCTGATATTTTTTATTTAAAACTAAGGTTACTTTTGTCTGGACACTGACTTCAGTATATACAGTGGTGTGAAAAAGTGTTTGCCCCCTTCCTCATTTCCTGTTCCTTTGCATGTTTGTGACACTTAAGTGTTTCGGAACATCAAACCAATTTAAACAATAGTCAAGGACAACACAAGTAAACACAAAATGCAATTTGTAAATGAAGGTGTTTATTATTAAAGGTGAAAAAGAATCCAAACCATCATGGCCCTGTGTGAAAAAGTGATTGCCCCCCTTGTTAAAACATACTATAACTGTGGTTGTCCACACCTGAGTTCAATTTCTCTAGCCACACCCAGGCCTGATTATTGCCACACCTGTTCACAATCAAGGCATCACTTAAATAGGAGCTGCTTGACACAGTAAGGTCCACCAGAAGATCCTTAAAAGCTACACATCATGCCGAGACCCAAAGAAATTCAGGAACAATTGAGAAAGAAAGTAATTGAGATCTATCAATCTGGAAAGGGTTATAAAGCCATTTCCAAAGCTTTGGGAATCCAGCAAACCACAGTGAGAGCCATTATCCACAAATGGCGAAGACATGGAACAGTGGTGAACCTTCCCAGGAGTGGCCGGCCGCCCAAAATTACCCCAAGAGCGCAGCGACGACTCATCCAAGAGGTCACAAAAGACCCCACAACAACGTCCAAAGAACTGCAGGCCTCACTTACCTCAGTTAAGGTCAGCGTTCATGCCTCCACCATCAGGAAAAGACTGGGCAAAAATGTCCTGCATGGCAGAGTTCCAAGGAGAAAACCACTGCTGAGCAAAAAGAACATCAAAGCTCGTCTCTATTTCTTCACTTTTGGGACAACATTCTGTGGACCGATGAGACAAAAGTGGAACTCTTTGGAAGGTGTGTGTCCAAGTATATCTGGCGTAGAAGGAACACTGCATTTCATAAAAAGAACATTATACCAACAGTAAAATATGGTGGTGGTAGTGTGATGGTCTGGGGCTGTTTTGCTGCTTCAGGACCTGGAAGACTTGCCGTGATAAAAGGAACTATGAATTCTGCTGTCTACCAAGAGATCCTGAAGGAGAATGTCCGACCATCTGTTCGTGTACTCAAGCTGAAACGAACTTGGGTTCTGCAGCAGGACAATGATCCTAAACACACCAGCAAGTCCACCACCGAATGGTTGAAGGAAAACAAAATAAAGACTTTGGAGTGGCCTAGCCAAAGTCCTGACCTGAATCCTATTGAGATGTTGTGGTATGACCTTAAAAAGGCCGTTCATGCTCGAAAACCCTCTAATGTAACTGAATTAGGACAATTCTGCAAAGATGAGTGGGCCAAAATTCCTCCAGAACGCTGTAAAAGCCTCATTGCACATTATCGCAAACGCTTGGTTGCAGTTGTTGCTGCTAAGGGTGGCCCAACCAGTTATTAGGTTTAGGGGGCAATCACTTTTTCACACAGGGCCATGATGGTTTGGATTTTTTTTCACCTTTAATAATAAACACCTTCATTTTCAAATTGCATTTTGTGTTTACTTGTGTTGTCCTTGACTATTGTTTAAATTGGTTTGATGTTCCGAAACACTTAAGTGTGACAAACATGCAAAGGAACAGGAAATGAGGAAGGGGGCAAACACTTTTTCACACCACTGTAGCATGATTTGTTGTGTAGAATCGTATACAACAATGTTACTCTTTATTCGGTTAGTCACCAACAGGAACACCGCATGGCATCAAGTATTTGATGGGACAGTATGCGTGCGTGTATGTGTTTTAGTCTGATTAGTGTGCAGTAGCTGCTGCTCTATATTTCCACTGACTCTGGTCCCCCCCCCCTTCTCTCTGTCTGCCTCATTAGTATTATCCACCTCTGATGAGTGCAAGTTTAATTAATGACATTTTCACTGGACACTTAATTAGTACTACACTGATTTTTAAAGATGAAAATTGGAACAATTTTGAAATTGGCAACAGATAAGAGGAATTACATAATAAATTCTTCTAAAAATGTTGGATGTTCTAATCATTTATTTGTGACTGTAATTAATTGTTGTATATATGTTTGTACATTCTCCGCTTTGTATTTTTAAATTTTCCTTTTTTGAATATTTGTTCTTGTATCTTATTTTGTGTGTGTGTGTGTGTGTGTGTGTGTGTGTGTGTGTGTGTGTGTGTGTGTGTGTGTGTGTGTGTGTGTGTGTGTGTGTGTGTGTGTCACTAAATCCACAGAGTTCAACAGGCTCACTGTCTATCTGTGGCACACAAAACCCGGCATGGATTAACCTGTGTTGCCTCTGATCTTGTTAGCAGTTCTTCTGTCCCACTGACCCCGAAGTAGACCTCGGACTAAACACCACATATGACAAAAACCTATGTTATTTACATTTATTGCAAATTAGAAACAAATAGTGGCAATCCTAGTCTTTGCTAAAGTTTGGACACGCTTTCTCATTCATTTGAATGGGGAAAGTGTGTCCAAACCTTTGACTGGTACTGTAAATTAGTATAGCCATAACTTTAAAGCCTAATTAAAGTTCAAACATGATGCATCCAGTCTTGTGCCGATGCTCTGGCATGCAAAGGCCCTCCATGTCCTGATAACTGTTTAGAAAACAGTTACTGTATATGTTTTACAGAACTAACAAATAGCAAGAATCAGTCTCTGATTTTGCACTATGCTCCGCGTTGAGTAAGAAAAAGTTAAAGACAATTCAACTCTGGCAGCGAGCGAGCGAGCGAGTGCGTGAGATGACCACGACCATGGCAGTTTCACGGGATTGCGCCCCTTTACCACCTCTCATTGAGAATGAATTACTAGGCATGTCAATGTGCTCAAAGTGAGCCATCCAGTCATAATTATTGTCATTATTTCGTCTATACAATGTCATGAAATAACTGGCTTTTTAATAATGTGTCTGCCTCTATGGGAATTTAACATAGGGGTGTGTATACTTATGCCCCCTGTATTTTAATGAAGGAACATTTATTTATTTACAATAAATTATTCATTCACAGAGAAAATTGGATGGATTTTCCTAATTTTTTGAATTAAGGCATTAAGATCAATTTCCAAAAGATGTTTTTTTTACTCCTCTTTTCAATCAACTTTAGCAGGTGTGTGTGTGTGTGTGTGTGTGTGTGTGTGTGTGTGTGTGTGTGTGTGTGTGTGTGTGTGTGTGTGTGTGTGTGTGTGTGTGTGTGTGTGTGTGTGTGTGTGTGTGTGTGTGTGTGTGTGTGTGTGTGTGTAAACTTTCTCAAGTCGCTGTACATGAAAGCCCACATTCCTAATGGATTACTTGAACATAAATCGACTGTTTGGCTGGCAAATAATGTGACAGAGGATAAAATGATCCGGGTTTGCTTTTTGTAGGGATTAGTCTCTGAACTGATCTTGGCACTGCTTCCTCTGGCATTCCAGCCGGCATCGTGCTACCCTGAAGCACACAAAAAGCCTAGATACCAAGCTGCTTCTTCAGGCCTACCCTTTTCTCTTCCTCCTTTTTTTCTAGAGATTTCAGCATCTTGTCTTTCCCGTTGAAGAAGAGGAAAGCAGTGCCAATGTCAGATCAGAAACTAATCCCAAACATGGTAGAGACAGTCTTGTCAAAATACCTCTAAAATTGGTTTTGAAGATGTTTACTAAGCCTTTTAATTTCTAAACAGTGATTCTATTTGGGTTCAACGAGATGGGTGGTGAAAAAAAAAAATGTCCTTGACTAATATGGTGATTAAGGCGTAGCGATCTGTCTGTAAACTCATTAGCTCGGGCAGACAGTCAGCCTCGCTCTTGTGCTTCTTACCTTAACCAGGGCTTCGGGCTCCTCTTGGGTTGCTACCTGAAATTTCTCTTAACATTCATCCTGGATTTCAAAAGCATATTCTTGAAATACTGCTTGTGAAGCTCTGCATGCTTGCATATAAATGCGCTGACATACGATGTTGACGGTGGACTATCTTTTTGGCTCATAGTGACACAAGGCGGACCTATTGTTGACATGGGCCACAATGTGTACTGTGATTGCGTGCTTCCTCATTCGCCAAGTTATCAAGTGCTTGATAGCTGTGTGGAATTCCAGGAAATGCTCTTCCTGTGGTGAGTCCACCTGTTTGAAAGCAGTATGTAGAAGTATGATGTTCGACGTAGACACAAAGTGAAAGAATTTTTCTTTGGAAAGCAATAGTCCAGTGTTAGAATGTACCATTAAGAGCTGATTGTGCAGGTTTCTCATTCCAGGCAAGTACTTCAGTATATACACTACTAGTCAAAAGTAATTTTATAATATAATAATATAATATAATTTCCATTATACTCCATTATAGACAAAATATCAGCTCAGATCAGTTTTATTGTTTGTTTTTTAACCAGGGCAGCAATTTTCAGATTATTATGTGCTTACATAATTGCGAAAGGGTTCTCTAATGTTTCCTCAGTTTGTTTTTTAAAATATCAGATTAGTAAACAGAATGAGCCTTTGGAACATTGAATGAATGGTTGCTGATAATGGGCAATGTAGATATTGCATTAAAGATCAGCCACTCTTTCTATAATGGAGTGGTATGGAAATTTGTAAGTGGCCCCAAACTTTTGACCGGTAGTGTACATTGATTTCACTAATCATTATTTTCCTACCATGGTTTATTTTGGTTTGGCAGTGACATTAGGTGTAATGGAAGTATTTTAATGAAAGTAAACCAGTCTGAGCAGCTTTCATGTTGTAGGAAAGAGCAGATACTATATATATTTTATAAAATCTTTTTTTTTTCATTACTTGTTTGCCGTTATTGTACCAGACAGCTTAATTGAAACCCCATCTCTACTTACAGCAAAGACCATCATCAGCTGTTAGGGATTGGATGGATCTTTAGAGCAGGTTAAAGGATTTCTCTGGTGTTGATTGTCCAAATGGGATTCTCTGATCATTTGAAAGTGTTCTTGAAATACTGTTCAATCCCATTCGTGATATGGGTTGTCGGTAACAAAAATCAAACCCAAACCTCAGTGATTTCTTTGTAGCTCTATATGTTACGTCTAGATTTGAAGTTAATTTTTAATGTCAGATGCCTAACCTTAGAGAGTAGGGACGCTAACGATTACCGTTTTAACCGTTAACCGACAATAAGCATTTTGACTGATTAATACAAACAATTAAAAACAATATTATTAAAACCAAAATCTTGTGGACAAGTTTTTTTTGCAATGTAAAAGAAAAATTAGCTTTACAGTCTTTCTTACCTACTTTGCACAAGCAAGTTGCATTTTAAGCTGTGATTTTCTGTTAAGTTTGTGGCTCTGTGCTGGTCGGCGCTCACAGCGGAGAGCTCTGTGACACTACACAGTATATCCGCCACTACAGTATATCAGACACACAGCTGACAACCCTCGCAGGTGGATGGGTAAGGGGTTTCAGGAAAATGGTTGTGTCCACGACAATGTGCGGATCATCGCGACCGGTATGTCTGCACCTGTCCGCGGACACTTAGCGCAGAAAGTATGGCCGAGGGAACTGGGACATCGTTGTTGGTAAACAAGGGTCGTATATTGCTATGAGAAAAACGAAAATCTAAATTGGCATCCATATAAGAGTATATGTTACCAAATGCTCTGCATGGATACTTAATGGTCCCATAAGTAAATCCTGTATCTACTGTATATTATCTAATGTAATCTGAACCCATTTGATATATTATTTCAGCGCCTGTAGAATCTGTTTGTACGGTATGTTCAGTGTATGCACAGCACAGCCTCTAGTGTAGAGTCCTCACTGAGGAGCTCCATTGCCTGAAGTCTGGTAAGTATTAAAGGTCCAATGATATGGTGCTCTTTGGATGCTTTTATATAGACCTTAGTGGCCCCGAAATACCATATCTGAAGTCTCTTTCCCAAAATTCAGCCTTGGTGCAGAATTACAGCCACTAGAGCCAGTCCCACAATGAGCGTCCCTTAGTATGTGCCATTTCTGAGTCTGTAGATTTTGAGGAGGAGGAGGGGGGCAAGGTGGAGGCTGGGGGTGTGGCCTTGACCAACTGCCACTTTGCACGTTTGAAAGCCATGATGTCTCTTTCTCATGGGTGGGCCAAATTCTCTGGGCGGACAAAGCAGAGAAAGGGAAAGTAACCAGACCGGCCAATCTTTCATTTTCTGAAAGGCAGAGCAGGATACCCAGGGCTTGGTTTACGCCTATCGCCATTTCTAGCCACTGGGGGACCATAGGCAGGCTGGGGGACCACCTATTAATATAAAAAACAAACAAAAAAAAAACATCATTACTGAATGCCACTGTAACTCGCTGAGCAAATTAAAATTGTGCTCTCGCGAGAACTCTGGATTTCCAGGGTAACTGTTTCCCTCTAAGGATAGAGGGACATCTTTTGGTGGGTTGTCTGTGTATTCTACTAGCTAGCAGAGAAAGTTGAATTTGTACTTCTCTTGTCAGCAAATCCTATAATCTGAGCAAGATAGTGAATCTTCTTACACTAAAGAAAGGTGGGCAGAAATGTAATCTGTAAAACAGACAGACGGTTTTCAGTACTCAACTTATTGTTAATAATGAAGTCCTAAGGATTCGTACCCAGTCCTGCTTCAGTTATCTATCGCCTCGATGTGTCGGACGGACATCTTTTCGAGGTTTTATCCTGTTTGTCAGTTTGTCTTTTCAAGTAAGATTTACAATCATGTATTGTCCACTGAAGTTTCAATTTCCATGTTATTGCAATCACATTGTTGGGCAGAATTCAGGCATAACTTGATACATTGGTTTATTTGAATTGTTTGTGAAGTGGCTGCTGCTAATGTTCATGCAAGATTCACAGTATTTACAATTCACTATTTGGTTGACCGTATTTCAGTTTGTCCTGGGCTTGTGTTTCATGGCTGTACTTATTTATAGATTTAGTGTTTTTGTTTAACAAACACTCAACATGATCACAGATGTTCTATCTTCAAAACTTTTCACCTACAATTATGAGAAATAGATTATTCACTCCTCTGTCCAGCTACAGTCCAGCTCACCTGCAGAGCAGCTGCCCCACACTTAACTCCTATAACAGCGTACATGTCACTGTCAAGTCACATGTTTGAATTGTAACACATTTGAATGCCTTTCTTTATCATCTGTGATGTGAACCCATCACAGTTCCGCACATTGAGAGAAATAAAAAATGTCCGTCCTGGTAACGGTTCACCTGTCATATCAGGTGGACCAGTTCCCACTTATAATGAAATATGATTATTATCAGTAAACTTTAATATTGGAGAAACCTTTTATAACTAACTATATATACATGTATACATTTTCCTTCTTTGTTCTGGTATTAAGGTATTTGTCTTTTTTATCCACCGTGCAGAGTATGTTTCCCTTCATTCTCTGCCTCTCTCGCTCTGTTATTAAAAGGTCGACTAGCTCCACTTTTGCCTCAGTGGGGATCTCAGTTATATGAAAATGCAATAACAATGCTGATACCACACAGCCCTTTTACTCTGCCTAGAAGAGCTCAAAGCCTGTAATGAGATTAGAGAACGGTAGAACACACTGGGAAAGAGAGAGGAATGGGAGGTGACAGAGGGGGCATCCATTTCCCATTCAATAGTGGAGCATACAGTAAGACACGGCAGCTAATAGGGCTGGGTCGATATTATGGGAGGATTGTAATTTCCCCATAGGGGATAAATAAATTATAAAATGTGGTATGTGCTGTTGTCCCAATTCCCTTCTTTCACGATACACGTATTAGCGTTTTCATTAATCACAATTCTAGGAAATGTTGCAGTTCTGTAGCATTGAGTAATGCAATTTTCTTTTCCTTTAACAAAAACAAAAGTTGAATACTGGTAATACACTTCTAGAGACAATGATAAAGCTCAATTTACACTTTCCACATCTACATAGCTGAGCTCTGCGTGACCATACATTCTGTCAACAACTCATGTCCACCCTGGGTCACGGCAGGGTTTGGAGGCAGGCCAAAATGAATGGCTGTGCTGAGCATGCAGAATGCACATGTTTGGAACGTGCACCAGCTTGAAACATGGCCAATACAATTGCTTGCTCAATTAAACAAAATTCACGAAAACATCGTCCCATTTTTGTCTCGTAGATTGGTGGGATGTATAGTTGGATGGCCAAGGCTACTTGTTTTGTGTCCGGCATGGCTGTAGCCCGCCAGTAAGAGTAGAGCAGAGGTTGCTAACCTTTAGCGCCAGCCTCTGACCAAACTACATGTTTATCCGTTCCAAACCAACTGACGGGAAATAAGACAATTGTCTTTAATAAAATACAATCATTTAAAGAATAAGCAAATCAGAATCTGCATATGACTGCAAACATAACCTCTGCATTTTTGTTGTCCTCAGTTGGCCTCGCTAAGTTTATTAGTAGTTATAACCTTTATTCTGTTACACCAAATGGCCATGGCAACACACACACACACACACACACACACACACACACAGTCAGTGCTGTGTGTATTTGTAATAGAGGGGGAGGGTTGGACCAGTGTAATAGTTGGCCAATTTTGGCACTTTATTCACTTATGATGCAGCCAATGTGGCTCTTCTTTGGTATGATTTGTAGAATGTATTAACACAA
Source organism: Percina caprodes (assembly GCA_013375575.1). Taxonomy (NCBI): domain Eukaryota; kingdom Metazoa; phylum Chordata; class Actinopteri; order Perciformes; family Percidae; genus Percina; species Percina caprodes. The sequence continues at coordinate 2,210,539 of JABXJD010000071.1, forward strand.
CATGGGATGTACTGGCTGTCTATTGAATGCTTTTAACTTTATAGTGATGATATTCAGCTCGAATAGAATATTTTGTGAGAAATATCCGTCACATGGGTTGAACGCTGTTGGTGAGTCCTTTGCTGTGGACTCATGCTCTGGAGCAGCCTGTCCACCTCAGTGCCTGCTGAGAATGTGTGTGTGGGAGGGGGGGGATTAGCAGAGGAACAGACGAAGGTGAGTTGATGGGACTGAAGTACGTTTCCAGGATAAAGCCTGTCATCTGGCACGATGTCGATGCGTGCGTGTGGACGAAGTAAACACCGTGGTACACTGGTAAAGCCAATGAGGTTTAACCATGTATCCAGCTCATTTTAAATAGCTCATGTGTGTGTGCCGTATGCAACTCAGAAGTCAAACAAAGACCAAACAGAAAATAACAGCAGCCACAAGCCAGTCCAAAACACTGTGTTGTATAGCAGTGTTTCTCAAACGGGGGTACGTGTACCCCTAGGGGTACTTTGAAATACTGCAGGGGGTACGGTGCAAAAATGCTAATAAAAAAATATGTCATGCATAATTCCTAAAATAATTATGCTATTATAATGAATGAAGTGATGGATTCTAAACATTTGAAATGTAGCATTTGAAGGTTTTTGTTTAAAAAAAGGTTGTTTAGTGAATTTATTGCGGCCGGCGCTGTATTGTTCCTCCTTTTTATATAGTATTTTGGGGTTTTTTTCTACCAAAAATGTTTTGCACTGCACTTGCAAAAACTGTTCAAAGGGGGTACAATATTTAAAAAAAAGAGTTTCACACAAATATAGTGCATGCAAAAAATGCTAAATCAGTCATTTCATTAGCCGATAATCTCTGAGCTAGCTACTGAACAACATTTTATAACACTATGATGGAACTAAACCGGACACTTTATAAGTCACAGTGATAACGACCAATTTGACACACTGTTCTAATACTCAGAAATTTTAGTTGCTTACTTTTCATTTAGTCTGCGCCATGAAATTACCGTCTTCTTTTCTGGGGACTACCAACGTTAAACTTCACAACCGTCTCCTGCTCTTCCTCTGACAGATTAGAACGAGACTCAGCCAAAGGCGGGAGTCTGGCACAACCTCCTCCGATTGGCCAACATTAAGTTTTTGTTGACCCTTTCCTTGGCGGGGTTACAGGTGCATAGCATCAGAGACAGACACACAGGATTTTAAACCTGTTTCAAGCCCTTTGAACCTGTAATTGTTTGTCCTCCGTCACTAACAGACAAGTTCGCAAACTCTCACTTGAAGCACCAAAATTGATTTAAAAAAAAAAAAAAAAAAAAAAAGGGGGGTTTGAGATGAAATTAAGGGGGGCTTGAGCCTTCCTAAAAGGGGTCTAAAAACATGGCGTGAGTGTTTAATACTGCTGAGTCAGGCTGGAGGAGCTAGACTTCCATTATCATTGAGCTGGAAAAGCCCCCGTCACACACACACACACACAGAGACAGTTCTATCTGCTTTTTTCACGTAGTTTGGCAACAGTGACAGTGTCTTACACGCTCAAGGGTACCTCAGGCTGTTCTTTAACTTTCCCCACCCAGATTTATCCTTCTGGTTTGGGGGGGGGGGATCAGCCAGCACTTTAGCTCAGTAAAGAACTACAGTTTTATCATTTTAAAATCATCAGTCGAAAAGCCCCAAAGTCTCATTGAATCTTGTCGATTCACTTTACTTTTATGTTTTTATTATAAACTAAAAACCGCAGTATGACTTGTATCTGTTGGTTGCTGTGGCGCCTCTACTCCGATGCTAAATGAAGCAAAGTCAGCCCAACTCCTTCAGATGCTGGTCCAACCTGGTCTTCAGCCAGGCACGAGAGGTGCTCTGAGGTGTGTTAGTTTAGTGTGGACTGGCTGGTCTGCAGGAGGATCGGACTGCACTGTAACTGGGCCGCAACCGTAAATGGAAAATACAGTGGGGGAAATAAGTATTTGACCCCTTGCTGATTTTGCAGGTTTGCCCACTTACAAAGAATGCAACGATCTATAATCTTAATCATATGTATATACTTGTTTTTCCTCATCAGATGGTTATCAATTTTTATAAATTCATATGATGTGATTTTCTGGAATTTTCTTTGGGATTCTGTCTTTCACTGTTAGAATGTACATATGATTAAAATTATAGATCGTTGCATTCTTTGTAAGTGGGCAAACCTGCAAAATCAGCAAGGGGTCAAATACTTATTTCCCCCACTGTATAATCCTTATAATCGTAGGTGAAATGTATTGTAAACAAAAAAAATTAGTAATAGTCTTAATTATTTTAAAAAAACGACAACTTAGAATTGGAGTTGCCAAGGAGGTTATGTTTTCAGTTTGGTTTGTTTATCTGTCAGCAGGAATACACAGTATAAATTATAAATAATGAATGCAACGTTATCACGTCTCCCGGCCATTTTTCACCGCAGAAAGCTGCTTCCTGCCTAGCTAAAGCTAATTTAGTATTCTATAGTATATATTGCCCAGGGCCAGGCCAGCTTAGCGGCATCTTTCTCCTGTCACTTTCCGCTGTCTCTCGTACCTACACCGACCCCGCACCCTGCCCCCCCTCCCCTTCTACCTGCTCTGCGCAGTGAGGAGAGAGGGGAGATCGCCAGATACTGTATGTTGCTAGTTGCTATTTTTATTTTTTTAAATAAAGTTGCTAAGGGGGTCGGAAAAGTCGCTAAATCTAGCAACACAGTCACTAAGTTGGCAACACTTAGTGCTGTTATCGCTGACTCACTTAAACTTGTCACTCCCCCGATGTAAATCGAGATTTGAGTTGCTCATGCTCAGATTTTACGGTTTACGGCATACTGAAATTTTGTGTAATCCATGAAATAATAAACTTTTCTCATTACAAACAATAACAGAAGATGAAAATCATTTCAAAAACGTTTTGGTTATGGTTGTTTGATTGCTAACGTTAGCTCAAAACGCCATTCAAGTGACAGCCTTTGTTGTGTTTGATGCTAACTTGTAGCCAGCAGTGAACCAACTTGGTTAAGTAGGTCCATTTTTACTGTATTGACATTACAAAAGTCTCTCGTTAGCATCTTGTAGGCTACTTGTGACGCATGCGCAACTCACATCTTCAAGTGATGCATGCGCAAATCAAATCTGCACTCTAGTGACATCTGGGAGTGACAAAACTGCATACATAGGGGGAGCTCGGCTACATATGGCGCGCCAAGCTTCAGAGCTAAGGCGGGGCTACAGATTGGGTGTCCCTGAAGAACCCGCGCATCTAACCGTAGTTCTGCATTACATTATTTAATTTCCACGCAAGTTTTATTTTTATACCATGTATTCTCTGTGTAAACTAATGTACCAAACCGTAACGCCCGTACAGTTTTGGTTCAATATGAATACATGAACCATTCCACCCCAGTGTAGAATGGGCCAAGGAAGAAATCATTACATTTTGGAGCTGATCCGAATCACGGGGTGGAGACAGAATTTATTTTTAACTTTCGTTAACATTACGAGATAGAGCGAAAAATGAGTTCCGGACTGTGAAAATTCACACAGCATTAACATAGTGAGATAGGGCATGCCTTGGCGAAGGTCTGCGCTCTCCGGGTGGCCTTCTAATTCCAGCATAGACTGTGTCAACGTGTCTGATCGTCTGACCAGTAACTTCGTTGTAGTAATTTCACATGTTCCAGATCTCAGCAATTAACAAGTAGTATGTTATCATAACTGATTTAATGAAAACACAAAAGTAATATTTAAACGGAAAATTATCTATGTTATCCATTTAACACTTTAGTTTTCCCTTACATTTCTTTAAATTCCCCACTGTATGAGAATATCTCATATAGAGAGCATGTGAGTTATGTCACTCTACAAGTAGTCACTCTCTTCTGAAATGGTGAAGAGCTAGTGTACACAATCCACTGCAGAATCTACAGATTCATGATAAAAAAAAATCTGCTGAAGACTAAAGAATTTGAAGCACAGAGTGTTGCTGACTTTAAGGTTGTGCAGTAAAAATTCCTACTTACGGATGTACAGTAGCAGAACCTGTTTGTGCCTATGGTTTCTGCTGTGTAGCTGTAGTACAGCTAGAAGGTCATTCAGCTCCCACTCAGTGACCATCTGGACCGCTGAGCTCTTGCATACACGGGCACCACGGTGAGTCATTAATCTAGAACCAAAAAGAGCAGGGCCAAGTGATGATGTCAGGTATGAAAAAGAAGTGGATTTGATGAAGATTAGAACCAGGGAAAGCTCAACAATGGATACAACTGGAAAAAAAGTCTGTACGTATAAAGGGAAGGGAGGACTAAAAATGTGTAAAACCAAGGGAATGATTGGAGAATGAGCAGTTGGTTAGAAGAGGGTTGGACACTGACTGTAGTGGACACTTTTGGACATAGTTTAGGCCTATTTAAGTTCTTTATGTTGACATGGGAATATATAATATTTTTTCTAAACCACTTTGAGAAGGGCTGGGTATCATTTACCAAAAGTGCTGTCAGGATGCTGCGAATGTCGGTATAATATGAAAATGGCTGGTGGATTTAAGACAAAAAAATAAGAATTTATTAAATTAATCAAATATGAGCGTCTGTCAGTGGTTAATTGTTGATCTCAGAAGCCCCGCTCTCTGGAGAGAGCCGGCAGGATTGAGACAACAGCGGCTTCAGAGTGAAAAAACATTGCAGCGTACCTTGTATGCAGGTTGGCAAGACAGAAATGTTTTGCACGTTGTGTTTTGTAAATGTGAGATGTTTGAGTCATACACGTCACGGTAAACAAGGAAATGAATATGGCCACGTACTGTACGGGTGACGTCAACCCGGTCATTGGCTCTCAGAGTCACATATTGATACCAAGTCTGGCACGTGGGACTGCTGGGATTGGTTTAAGTTGCGGAAAACTCTGGTTATTGATCAAATTTGCAAAAAAATTGCGGTGATTGTTCAAAATTGCGAGTTGCACCCAAGTCACCACGAAATCCAAGAGGGACTGACTTATTTCACGAGGACACAAAAAAAATAAAGAATTCTGCATTGTCACTTTCTGGTGTTTCCAGGACTTTTCTTTATATAAGCATACAAAGAGTTAAAAAGTAAGACCGGTGAGACCGGCCCGTTCTGGGAACAGCAAGGATTGCAGGTGGATTACGTGTATAAAGCAACGGCTTATACATTGTCCCATACTAGCAGCCTAAAATCTCGTATTTTATCTGCTTTTATATTTTTAGTTGTTTTCAACAGCTCTTTAATGTTTTAATTTCTTCTACTGCACTATAACTTTTATTAACATATTTTATTGTTTTTTTATTTCGTAATCTTTTTTAACTGACCTTCAATGAGTTATGTAAAGCATTTTGAATTACCCTGTTGCTGAAATGTGCTACACAAATAAAGCTAACCATGTAATATTATGGCTCCAATATAAATAATTTCTTTAACTCTTTCTTCGGCTCTTATTGACATGATTCGCTCTTAATATTTTGTCCTTTGTATTTCTTTTATTGACAGCTGTGACGCCCACTGACAACCTGCAGCACCTGGAGGAGAAGGGGGAGGCGCCCAGTTCCAACAGCCACTAGCAAGATTTTGGAGGATAGAAGTAGTCAATAAGCTCAATAGGACAGCTCCAAACTGGTAAAAACTTCTTTATGTGACACTACATACAACACACAACACTGGAGATGCTTTCCCTGTTTCTGTGATATAACTAATACTGATTAAGGAAAAGACAATATATTGCATAGAAATCAAATCTTAACAAAATAAAAAAAGTGAAAGTATATAACACATTTACTACTAAAAGAAGAAATTAATTCAACTTTTTTTTTTTTATTTAGCTTTAGCTCAGCAAATGAATCCTTTAGTAATAAATAGGCTATGATTAGCCCTTTTTTCAACTGTTGCGTACAGTGTCCATCCAAATGTGTATTTTTCTTGATAAACTGAATACGACTATCTGCATACTAACCAACAGACCTTTAGACCAAAAACTTCCCAGGAACTAAGAGGATTTAATTTACTAAATCCATATCTAAATCAGGAACTAGATGAAAGCCTTTTGTGCTTTTCCGTTTTGTTTCCACCATATCTAAAGAACCAAGGCCGTTACCGTAGGTAAATAACAGAGTCAGTTAAACAGACAATTTAAAGGACAATTCTGGCGCAAAATGAACCTAGGGGTTAATAACTACTGTGTACCGAGTCGAACATTACCTTGGATATGTTTTCATGCTAATCGAATGTGTCCCTAGCTTGAAATAAGCTAGCGCAAACTGATGATTAGCTTATAACGCAAGTCTTCGGGGCACTGGTAGAGTAAAAATGAATCCCTATTTTATACCACTAACAAAGCTCAAAATGGCACCACACTCCCACGGTAGCATAATGAGACCATTGAGACCTTTGTAAGTGTACAAAAAGTTTATCAAAAAGATAGTTTATAAAGACATTACAGTTTGCGTGTACAGGCAGGCGCCATCTTGGAAAAACGGGGCGTTCGTGGTTCGACTGGTCATGGCTGTTTTCCCAAGATCCCGCCTGCCTGTATTATGCTACCGTGGATGTCATAATCCTTCTGCTGAAATCAATGCAACCTAATCTGGATTCTTACCTGATGCCAGGGGTTAGCAGCGTTCCCTCTGTAGATACCTATGGCATAGAGTAGTTTAGGTCAGTGTCACATTGATATCCCCCGTGTTGTTCAGTTGACTGTGATAGAGAGCGGTGATGGCGGTGAGCAAGTCTGCAGTGGAGTCTTAAAGTTTAATTTACAATCTTCAGTCTGAAGACAGTTAATTTATGCACGTCTGCACACCATCAGGCCTCAAAAACAACTAAATACAGTCACAGTATAGGAGTGGGTGCTCATAAAAATCAAAAAATCCATCTTCTTGTTTGTTAAATCCACACAACTCATCCTAATTAGGCTAATTAACAGTTCCAAGCTTCACATATGGTCT